>CM037853.1:65679353-65718906 GCA_021234595.1 Delia radicum
CCCCAAGAACTACAGACCTCGGTATTAAATATTTGGATACATTGCTCGACGCATTTAAATAATTTAAAGCCGATAATAACTAAAAAATCAGCTGTGACCTTTTCCAATTATGTTTGATGCTCTTTCTGTAGGTTTTTAATAAGGAACAGGAGAAGGCGCTACTCGAACACATGGTATAGTGCACCAAACACTATTATGCTTTGAGCATCATTGAATTACTGGCATATGAGTTTGCTCTAAAACTTGATGTCAAATATCCAAGAAGCCACGAGTGCAAAACAGTAGTTCACGAGAAATGTGATTCTGATGATGACTTGGAACTAATCTATACCTTGTTACAAATTAAAATTTTTATGCTGATTTTCACAAATTTTATTATGTTTGCCACCACCGAAATCATATAAAATTTAATAATTTTTCTTAAATTACCCAAATCAGGTGTTTTACCTGCATTTTTCTACATTTTTAGCAATTTTTTAACATTTAGATACTATTGAAAATTTGCAATAACATTTTTATTTTTAGGCAAATCCAAATTATTTGTAGCTCAGTATTGTGAATTTATATTTTTTCTTGCCAACCTATGATTTTGACTACAATAAGTTGATTGTGTTATGAGTTATGGTCAAAAAACCTAAGGCGTGCAAGCCTTTGCCTTTTCATAAAATTATATCAAAAATAAAAATTTAACGAATTACGGTTGCAGTACTCAAGTTAGTACATGAACAAAATTATAGCCCAAAAATTGTTAATCAAAGATTTTTTTTTTTAAATAAAATCTAAAGCCATTTACACGTCAAATTGATTCAATTTATATATAATTAAATATTTTATAAGAGTTCAAATAGTTAAAATACTTTTAAATGTCATAATTATAATTTATTGTCATTTAAAAAAAAGTTTATAACGCTCATTTAGTAAAAGACTGTCATAAGTAAAAAAAAAAAAACGATATTTTGAGTTAATGATGCAGATTTATTATTTATATAATTCTTCATATTGTGTAAAAATGTCATGTTAATATCATCTATACTTTTCGAGTTAGGAGATAATATATTTTATTTTTTCTGGAAAGTGGGTGCAAGATTATATAACTTATAAAGAAACTGTGCTACTCACAGCTATGTCTATAACTAGCGAATTCGCAACCAACTCGCACAAAGAGAAATATGTATTAACATCCCTATTAACAGAAAACGTGACCAAATGAATATAGAAAAGGTCGTGCGATGCACATGCGGATTAAATACTTTAAATGCGTTTTCTGCAAAATCGTGTTTTTTGAGTTATGTCAGTCTTTTAGTAAATGAGTGATAACAGTATTTTTTTCAATTAAATTGCATTTTATTTTTAGAATATCAAGATTTTAAAACAAAATAACTTAAAATGTAACAAATTAAAAATGTCAAATGCAGGACATTATTTTTTGGTACATTTTTTTTTTAAATAATAAAACTCATGCATTGATTGTTTATTTAATTTTTGAATACAAACTCAATTATTCTGTTTTCTGTCAATTATTCTCTTTTATGAACATGTTGTATGATGATCAATTTTCATTGATTGTTTTATGCATCACATTTTATGTACGGTATCATCTCTATATGTTTGTGCAAGTACTATGTATGACAATTAGGGGTTGCCAGACGACGTTGATTGATTTACAAGAATTTTCAGTGCTCGTCAAGAAACCAGAAAAAAATATGTTTTGTCAAGATTTTTAAAAACCCAACCAAAAACACATTAAAACATGATATATTAATTTTTTAAGTATCCTTAAACAAAGTTTTGTAAAAAGCAAATGAATATTTCATTGAAGTATTAGGCGTGTAGTCAACATTGTGATCCGGCGGTTTGCCAGGTTTGACGATTTATCGTCATTTTGACGATTTTTAGTACCTAAATTACTAAATGACGATTGGACGATTTTTGCTTCCAAATGACGATTTATTGGCAAACGTTTAATGTGTCAGCAAAACATGTTTATTTGCTATTATTAAAAAAATCACCGGATCTATTTTTGGATTTTTATTATTTCGTTAAAATTAAAAACAATTTTTATTGAAAGTTTAGCAAAAAAGTTATTTTACGGATTCATGTTAGGTTTATTTTAATTAATTTTCTGCATTTAATAAAGGTAAATACCACTGCAAATGTAGCTAAAAACAGAAGAAATTTCACTTGAAAAAAAGAACGACTTACATTTTAGTAAATTCAACTAACATAGTCATTTGTTTTTTACTGATCAAAAAATTAACTACAATTGTATTATTAATGAGTGGTTCAGTCAGTGCAGTAAAAAATAACAAACATTAATTTGTTTTATTTTTTTAAATAAAAGAAATATACTGTACAACATGAATGCAAAATCATAATACTGTAATTTAATGTGGTTTGTTTTTAAATGAACTACAATTGTAGAAAAAAAATGAAATTTCTTCTACAAATGACTGTTTTTTTCACTTAAAAATAAAGATACTGTATTACAGCTGAAACAACGACAAATATTTACAGCAGAAGTTCCCTGAGTATGTGCTTTCTTTTTTCATGGTTGGCAAACACTTTTTCATTTTTTTTCACCTTTTCATTACAATGTAAGTTGCCTGCTACGTCCACACCAATGACATTATGAACTTTTTAAAGCTACGATTTCGATAGTGGCATGTGTCTTTACAGGGTTTATTTCAAAATTCTACCCATTAAATTTTGTTACATCATCAAAGTAATGTTATAAGTCGTCGTTTCGGTATTTTAGCGTTATTTTGAATTATGTGGAAGGAATTAACAGTTAAAGTGGTAGTGCTATCGTTATAAAATATCATGATTTTCAAAGTTTAAATTACAGAAAAGTGTAAAAAAACGTATTATAGTGTACACCAATAGTACTTGAGCACTTGAAATGTGAATTACATTATTATTCTTTTATTTTATTAAAACTTTATCCCAATTGTAACAAATATTTTTTGTTTTGACGATTTTTGAAAATATAATGACGATTTTGACGATTTTTATTGGAAAATTTGACGATTTTATGCACAACATACCTGGCAACACTGGTTCGTGTACTCAATTGTTGGGTAAATGAGAGCGGTCGAGAAAAAGTAATATTCTTCTTCTTGCACGTCAAATTAAACCACTTTTTTAAACAGATGTGATATTATCAATAGTTTTACCAGCTGTTTTTTATTTACAAAAATGTGAACTTTGACAACATTTTTGTCCCAAAAACCATATAGTTTGTGGTTACTATCTTTAAATTAACTATTTTTTAAGTCCAACTGCTAGTTTTAGGACTCACCATACAAATTGAAAACAAAAAATATAGGAAATAGTGAAATTAAATGAAATAAAAAATGGTATTTTTATTTTTTTTAATCCATTTTGGATTTAGCTTTATCTAATTCCACTACTTGTATTTTTACAACATTTTATTTTGTTTCTTTTACCTTATATTAGTGAGTGAGTGTAAGAATTAGATTCAAATTTAATATTTTCCAAAATTAATAAACAAAATATACTCCAATTTCAGATATAATTATATATGGTTATATATGATCATATCTAACGTTTTCACACGGGTATATATTAGTTTATGAAATAAGATATTATTTGATATAATTGTTGAGAAAAATAAGGAACTGTTTGTATCAAATTTTATCTAACCATATCGAATTATATCTTATTCGATACAATTATAAATAATACACAAAAATTTGTATGTAGGCAAAATTTGGATGAAATTGCATCCAATATACATCAAATTGTATTTAATTCGTATTCGTATTCGATACAATTTGATGTATTTTAAATTTATATGTTCTTATTTTTCGAATAAAACTTAATCTCATCGAATATCTACCAAACAAAAACACACCTTACCAAATAATGAGTCTAGTAATCTGAACTCGAATATTTACCCTTTATATTATAATTCTAACTTTTTTATATAAAATGTCCCAAAAGAAATGAGCTATGCATTACTGACAGCCTTACGTTAATATGAATTATAACGGGTTACCTATATGCATACAAGCATATGAATATTAAGCCATTACCATGCGGAAAAAGATAATGGGTCTAAAAATCGATTTAAAAAAATACGAATTTAAAAATATATTATGATGTGAGTAAGATTACTCAAGTTTAAGATAATTTTTTTTTGTTAAACAAAAAACCTTGCAATGTTCATTTATTAATTAAAAAAGTTTTGTATCCGCTAATTTGAAGCAAACTTTATCTATTGAGAGGTCATTACATATTTTTTTCGCGTCATAGAAAATCTTCAGAAACCAATGTAAAATGATCTTTTTCCTACAAAATTTGGGTAAAAATCTTCTACCTTCTTCTATATTGGTTTTCTGAAGATTTTCGGTGACGCAAATGATATATGTATGGACCTGTCATTAGATAAAATCAGCTTTAAATTAGCGGATAGAAAACAGTTTTAATTAATAAATGAACATTGCACGGTTTTTTATTTAACAAAAACAAATGATCTTGAACTTGAATAATCTTGATAAAAGATCGAAAAATAAACTTTGGTTTTAATTTTTTTAAATTTGAAAGTAAAATATTTAAAAAAATATTATTAATTTTTTTTAAACATGGTCGAGTCGGGAAGCGATCTTGTGTTGTCAAATTAACAGGCGATTGCTATATACCCTAAGTCATACATATGAAATTTGACAGTTTAAAACATAAATGAAGTATTCTTCTATGTAAATTCGTTCAAGAAATTCCAAAACTAACACATTTAATCCAGCAAAACTTTGCATCATTATATTTTGCCTGGAAGTAATAAGATAAATAACTTATTAGTGTTCACCAAAATTTTTTGTATGTATCATTATTTAAAGTAATGTAGAAGGTAATAAGTACTCATTATAAAGTAATAATATATAATATTATAAAATTTTGTTAAACATGTTTTTGCGAAGTGATTTATATATAATTTAATATAATTCGATGTCCGACATAATTTTTTTTTCCTTAAGTTATCGTAACTTGATGTGGTTTCCTTTTGCAAATGACTAACAAATGTAATTAAAAATTAAATTGTTTCAGCAACCCAGTGTAGCAACGGCAATGACATATCATTATTTTTTGGACTACAAGTAATGACACCACAATATTTTCTGCACAAAAAATAATGCAGTACTCATATATACTTATTATTATCATTATTTTTAATATAAGGTAATGATCAGAACGTTTCTTGAAAATCTATTTTTAGAATCATTATTTTTTCAACTCTATTAAGGATATATATGTATAAGCACACATATTTGATTTTTTTTGTAAGCTGGTTACATGAGTCATTTTGTGCAAGCAATTCATTCAAGCTTTTAGCTATCAAGTATAACATATCGAGATAACTCAGATGATAGAGCAATTTAATGGAAACATAAAGTCCTATGTTCGATTCCCGTGTGGGCACATTTTATAATAGTTTTTATTCTTGGAACTTGTTGCCATGTTATTGTTGTTCATCGTTTGCTCTACTGTTTTAATCTTTTATTTGAAATATATATTTTTTTTTTCAATTAAGTAATTGCTACCATAAATCCCTGGCCAATATGCTCAATGAAATTACACTTAAGTTTTTTTTTTTATTTTATTGCATGTATTCTGTTTTTAACATCCACTAGCGAATGTTAAAAAAAAGTAAATAAATTCAACTGAATATTTAGTTCTATGGAAAAGAAAATAAAAAAATATTAAAGCTGAAAGAAAGAGTTGCAAAAGATAAAGAATCTGTTTTTAGAATTTAATTCAAATCGAAAATAAATTCAACGGACAAAAAAACTTGACTTTGAAACACATATTATTTTATGGACCCCTGTACTTATGGACCCCTGTCAAAAGCAAATGTTATCATTTACAGTTTTTGAAATATCGTGCTTTTATATTTACATCATTCACTCAATTTTTTAAATATTTTGCATACTTTTTAGAAATTTAACCGGAAAATCATAAATTTTTTTTTAAGAATGTCAACGTTTGCGTTATGTTTTGTAAAATGAACCAGTGACCAATATAACAATGTGATTAATTGAAAACTAATTTTCGAACAAATTTATGAGCTAAAAGAACAAACTGGTTCAATAACTGCAAATGAACTAAATGAACTAATAACTAAAATGCAAAGTTCTAGCCTTATATTATAAAACATTTACTCCGTAGAATTTCAACTTTGCCAAAAAACGTTATTTATATGAAGACTATTTTCGAAAACGTAAAAAAATTTAAAAATTGGTCTATTTTTTAAAAAGTTGTTAAGAAAAGGTAAAACAATTAATATGATATGAAAAATTGCCAGGATAACGTTATCTTCCCTGTAATGGGTGTGCCACTAAAATGCCACTAAAATGGAACTAAAATACCACTAAAATAAAAATTGTAGGCTTCAAGGAAGCCTAAAATAAAAATTAGTGGTTGGAATACCCATTACAGGAAAGATAAAGTTATCCTGGTGATTTTTCATAAAATATTAATTATTTTACCTTTTCTTAAAAACTTTTTAAATAATAGATCACTTTTTAAATATTTTAACGTTTTCGATTACTTCGATTACGATTACTGTATATATCATTTTTTGGTGGACCTGGCTCTTAAAATAAAAAAAAAAACATAATACGACTGCGGATCAATAAGTCCGTGACTTTTTGAATGAAACACAGTTTTTTTGCAAAAAAAAAAAATATATTTTTCAACATAATCTCCTTTTAGCTCAACACAATTCGTCCAACGTTTCTCAAATTTTTGTATCCCTTCCAAAAAATAGGATTTTTCGAGGTCCATAAAATAGGCATTTGCTTGAGCTAAATCTCTTTCCACCGAGCCATTTCTTTAGGTTTGGTAATAGGAAATAGTCACTGGGGGCTAAATTCGGAGAATATGGCGTATGAGGTACCAATTCGAAGCACAATTCATGGAATTTTGCCATTGAGACTGCACACGTGTGTACCCGTGCATTATCTTGATAGAAAATAACTTTTTCTTGGCCATATGGGGTCGTTTTTTTTAAATCCTCTTTAAATCGGTCCAATATGTTGGCATTATATTCGCCGTTAATTGTTTTTCCCTCCTGAAGGTAATTCATGTGGACTATCCCGCGTGCATCCCAAAAAACTGTTGCCATCACCTTATTGACCGACGAACTTACCTTGGCCTTCTTCGGAGCCGGTTCACACGGAGAGACCCATTGTTTATACTGCTGCTTGTTCTTCGGTGTGTTGTAATGGATCCACGTTTCATCCACAGTTACAAAACGCCACAGAAACTCCTTCGAATTTCGGTTAAACAACTTCAAACAAATCTTTGAAGTTGTCACACGATTATGTTTATGGTCAATTGAGAGCAAACGCGGCACCCATCTTGCAGACAGCTTTCTTAAACCCAACTGATAATTTAAAATCGAAACCAAACTGCCATATGATGCCTATGGCATCAACAATCTCACGTACTTTTACTCTTCCATCGGCTAACACCATATCGTGGATTTTTCGCCATTTTCGGGTGTATTGACCTGTATTGGCAGTCCAGAATGTTCAGCGTCATTTGTACTTGTGCGACCACAACGATGTCAGTAAACCACTTTTTTACCACTGAAATCGATGGTGCTAAGTCCCCATAGTATTTATCAAGCTTTTCCTTGGTTTGATTGACGGTTTTTTTTCGCAAAAAATAATGGTTAATGAGCTCTCGAAATTTACTTTTTTCCATTTTTAGAAAAATCCACGAGGTTGTATGTTTTGAACAGCTGTTAAACGCAAAAGTAAATGACTGAACTTGCTCAAAACTTGACAGTATTCTATTAACACGTGGTACTTAATGGGAGCGGTGTTGCATTTCATATAACTACGGGGGAGTTTTGAAAATCACGGACTTATTGATCCGCCCTCGTACATTCTTTTTCTTAAAATCACAAAAATCGCGAATACATTAAAAGCCGTCAATAATTTATAAAATGAGTGTTCTACAATCTTAAAGAAAATAAAATTTTCATTCAGAATTCATGGAGGAGTCCTGAAGGACGTAGTTGCAATTCATTAGAAATTTAATTTTTAGCTAACTTAAAACGTCATTTGATTTCAATTAAATTTGCAACATATGTTAGGGTTGTCCATACCAGAGAATGACAAAAGTATCATTTTGAGTACTTTTAAAGTATTAGTGATCCAACGTGTATGAATATGTACAAGTAATAACACAAGTATACATTAAGTATACTTCAAGTATTTTGACAATTTCATAATTTAGGATCATAATGATCTTTCCCGGACCTAGCCTATTTGTATTATCAGGGTGAATTAATACTCCTATGGAGCAAAAATTTTGTCCGTTTTGATCTATCTCGTTTAGTTATACGGGCCTTTTAAAATACATGTACAATATGTAAAACATGTACTATGAGTACTTACTTATCTGAGTATGTACATATGTTACTTGTTTTATGTGTACATGATGTCCGTCTCTGGTCCATACACAACGATCCATCCATTAACAGCTCAAATCCGACTACGTCTAGTTTCTTAATACGATTTTGAATTATCTTAGTTTAGATGAGTTACCTTAAGGCTAGAAATAATCTCATTTGTTATTCGCTTAATAGCTCTCTTTATTAAAATTATGTTATTACGAATTCATCGCAATAAACATGACATACATAACCGATAACTTAAACTTTAACAATATAAATATCATTTCAAAACCTAACATTTCATAAAATACTTTGTATGTAAATTTAAAATAAATTTTTTATAAATTTTTTTCTTTCCAAACAGTTATAAGAACAATAATCTAATGTATATTTTATGATAACAACTACGAGGGCTGTCCAAAAATTAACCGAACTGACGTATAGATGGTGACAGTAGTTTTTTTTTTTTATAATTTTAACCAATACTCAGGGGATGCCCCCTACTCATGCAGTGCATTGTATTGATCAGAAAAATAGGGTATGGGAGGGAGGAAAGAGGGAGTAGTGTTTGTGGATATTTGATTTAAATTTTTCTAAATTGTAAGTAACAGGGAAGACTTCTGCGGGAAGTTTGTTCCACATACGAATCGTTCGACTAAAAAACGAATTTTCTCTGTAATGCGTTGTGCGAAACACTGGACAATCAACTACAAACGGATGTGCTCAACTAGATAAGCGAATATTACGAATAAAAACTCGGGCTCGTGGAATAAGTTCACTTATCTCAGATGAGCATCTCCCATGATAATATCGATAGAAAAGTGTCACACAACCCACACAAGGTTCCCACTTTGGTGAAAAGTGGCAACCTTGTGGAACACATGTTTTAAGTTTCAAGGCGCCACGTAGTTTAATAAATAAATTTTTAATGTGTTTTTTGGCGCCATGAAAAACAAACGGTCTCAGTGAATTTGTAAACATGGAAAACATTGGTTACCATTATGTAATTCAGTACTTTCATTTGAAACGTTTCAGTCCAACCGATATTAAAGCCGAGCTAGATTCTACTCTTGGGGAGTCTGTTTCTTCATTTACAACTATAAAATATTGGGTTGGAGTTTAAACGAGGCCATACGAGCTGCCTAGACGAACACCGTAGTGGTCGACCAATTGAGGTGTCAATGCCAGAAACGGTTAAGAAAATTCATATAATGGTATTGGATGCTAGTCGGCTGAAGATGTGTAAGCTGGCTGAAATAATAATAATAATTTTCGTGTTTCCTTTAATTTGTTAAAAGTGATTCGAATTTGTTTGCAAAACAAAAGAAAGTGGCGCATAAAAAAATGAAAAAGAGTGGTCCCAAAGACCATTTTTAAACAAATATTAAAAAAAATCTGCAAAAGCCCAAATACAAATAAACACTTAAGAAATAATTTTTTTTATTTTTTTTTTTTATTAATTAATAATCATATAATTGCAAATTATACACTATTACCCTAACCGAGCACTAGATACTATGACTTTCGGCGCGTTGTAGCGAAAACAGACCAGTGCCTCTGGTGGAAATCGAATCCACGACCCCCGCACTGATAAGCCAGCACGCTACCAACTACCCTATCGGGGCACACGGTGACTAAGAAATATTTTAAATATCTGCTTGCATTTAAAAATGCAGTGCATATATATCATTAAATAAATGCGTTTTAATTTCCTCTCTTTCTCTCTTGATGTTTCTCCTTTAATATGCAATCACGCAAACATATATTTAATTAAAATAAAACCTTAAGGGATAAAAATCAAGCAGTGAACTGGAATGAGAGAATCATTTAGAAAGAAGGCGAATACTGACAAGGTCATGGCGTCTGTTTTTTTTTTTTTTTTTGGGATGCGCGTGGTATAATTTTTATTGATTATCTTCAAAATGGAAAAACAATCAACTGCGAGTATTATGTTAGCTTATTGCAGCATTTAAGTGATGAAATTCTGGAGAAAAGCCGGCATTTGGCGGCCTTCATCAATTGGCGGCCACGAAGCACCAGTTCACACATCCATTAATTCGATGACCAAAATCAATGAATTAAAGTTCGAATTGCTTCATGACGAACCTTATTCACCAGATCTAGCTCTCTCGGATTATTCTCTATTTCTAAACTTGAAAAACTGGCTCGTTGGTAAAAGACTTGCCAACAATAAAAAGCTGGAGTCTGCGGTTGATTGACATGTATAAGGAGCTAGACAGTTCTTACTATAAACAGGCTATCCAAGCTATTGAATATCGCTGGCAAAAGTGTATCGAGCTAAAAGTAGATTATGTTGAGAAATGAAGAAAATGTTTCCAAGATCTGTTATCATTTTTTTTTTTTGTTAGGCTGGGTAATTTTTGGTCCGTCCTCGTACTTAATTTCATTTCATTTCATTTCATTCCATTTCATTTTTGTTTGTCATTAGATTTCTTGATGACGATAAAAATGCCAACATATAATAAAAAGGCAGAAACGATTTCCGCCTCAAAACGTTCATACTAAATCGCGCGCAAAATTAAATTTGTCGTCTTTTAGTTTTAGTTCTTTTTTTTCAGATTTGTTGCCTTAAAGACATTATAAACCTAAAACGATGCCTGTTAGACACTTTTATAGACATTAAATATTTTCGTGTTTCCTTTAATTTTTTAAACGTGACTCGAATTTGTTTGCAACACAAAAGAAAGCGGCACATAAAAATAAATAAAAAAAATTAGTTGTCATAAAGAACATTTTTAAACAAATATTGAAAAAAAAAAATTTGCAAAAGCCCAACTACAAATAAACAATTAAGAAATATTTTAATTATATGCTTGCATTTAAAGAAATGCAGTGCATATAAATCGTTTCATTAAATAAATGCGTTTTTATTTGTTCTCTTTCTCTCTTGATGTTTCTCCTTTAACATTCAAGCACGCAAACATATTTTCCATTAAAATAAAACCTTAAGGGATAAAAATCACAGTAAAAGCAGATTACCGAACAGCAATCAAGTTATACCAAAAGTATTGCAAATATACAATTTTACTTTATTGCACTTTGTTTGTACCCTACAGAGTGGTATTGGGAGATTTTCAATGAAAAATCCCTGATAAATTGATGTCCACACAATTCGTATTTAGAGCTATAAATATACTGGTGATTAAATCTAGTATAGTACACTCATAATAATTCATGCAAAATAATACGAAATTATTGTCAAAACTACGAAAACTTTCGTAAAATGTACACATTTTCTTTTATTTTACAATAAATTTGGTTAATTTGACATTTTTTCGTAATTTTACGCATGGATTATTATCAGTGTAGATAAAAAAGTTGTGGCCAGAAAATATTAGATTGCCAATTTGAAAGTAACTGTAAGTGGAAGTAACTGTAATTACACTACTCAACAAATTTTGGAGTTTTTGCAGAATCATTGAAATACATACAACCATTTTTTTTTTATTTATTTATTAAGTCTATGGAAATATCCTTACTTATATATAACAAATGTACATAAAAATTATTTACAAAAAAAAAGTGTAATAAAAAAAAATAATAAAAAAGAGAATTTAATTGATTTAAGATAAGAATAAGATTTCTTTTAATAATATTGACATTTATAGATAAGTCTATATAAGAAAACATGATATTAAATTCGTTACAAATTCTGCGAAAATGTTTAAAATATTCATAATTTGATTGACAAAAACTCAGTTTTATTGGAAGATAATGCCTTGTAGGTCTAATTGGAACGTTGAAATTTACTTTTGAAAGAAGAAAGTCAGAATTCACAGCACCATTTAACAGAATGTGTACTTTTAGAGTTGGTAGTACTTTTTAGAGTTGGTAGTTTTATAAGTGCAAGGCGTTTTTTCATACGACGGCAAATTATCTCTAGTCCAAGCGTATTTCCGAAGACAAAAAAGTAAAAATTGTTTTTGCACAGACTCAATTTCTGTAATGTGCGATTCATAGTAGGGATCCCAAACTACAGACGCATATTCAAGAATCAGCCTAACTAAGGATGCGTATAGTTGCTTAGCGACGTATGGATCTTCAAATTCCTTACCCCATCTTTTACAAAACCAAGAACGCCTTTTGCCTTGTTAAGTGTTTGACTTATATGTGCATTGAAATTTAACGATTTATCCAGTAATACTCCAAGATCAATGAATGTGTATACTTGTTCTAGTTCATATCCGTTAATAATATATTTTCTTATAATCGGAACAGTTCTACTAAAATCATATGTTTGCATTTTTTTAAATTCAGCTCCATGTTGTTTAAATTGCACCAGTGAAAGAAATTGTCCAAGTCCATTTGGAGATACTGGCTATGATGAATTTGAATTTGAGAACTTGTGTAGTGTTTATTATAGCTAATAAACAATTTTACGTCATCTGCATACATTAAAATTTTGGAGTGATTGATGCATTTAGGAAGATCATTAATAAATAGCAGGAATAGCACAGGCCCAAGATGACTACCTTGAGGAACACCAGACAGAACAGGAAAAAATTTAGATTTTAGATTTTTATAAAGAGTGCACTGAGATCTGTTTTTTAAATACGTTTCAATCCAGTTTAGAAAATACGGAGAAAATCCCATTTTATTTAATTTGAAGAGGAGTATGTCATGATTTACCTTATCAAATGCTTTACTGAAATCAGTCTGCATTCCATTTACAAATGAATTATTTATTGATGATGATAGTTCTAACAAATTGGTAATTACTGAACGACCTTTACGAAAGCCATGTTGAGAAGAAGACAGTATAGAAGTTACTTGATGAGACACAAAATCAGTAATAATCTTCTCGAATAGTTTGGGAATAACACTAAGTTTAGCAATACCTCTGTAATTGGATATGTTTGATTTATTGCCGGATTTAAACAGTGGGATAATAAATGATTGTTTCCAATGCGAGGGAAAGTATCCATTGGAAAGTGATAAATTAAATAAAAGCGTTAATGGCATGCAAAAAGAGCCAATACAGTTTTTTAAGACACAACTGGGAACACCATCAGGACCAACAGAATTCGAGTATTTAAGTTTCATAATAGCATTTTACAGTTGACGTGTTTAAAATAGGAAGACTAATTAGAGGCGCCTCTGGAATATCGAAAGGATAATTTGCTGTTGTTGTTGAAGAGCTTAATGAGTATGTTGATGCAAAAAAGTCAGCAAACATATCGCAGATTTCATTATCATTTGAAGATTCAATGTCACCAAACTTCATTATAGAAGGAAATCCAGATGTACGGCGTTTAGAATTTACAAATTGATAGAAAGATTTTGGGTCCCTCTTCAAATTGACTTTAACTTTATATAAGTTTTGTTGTAACACTCATTATTAAGTAAGGCATAATTAGACCTGGCAACGGAATATTTTGCATAGTCCAAAAGCAATCCGGTTTTTTTATAAAAACCGAAAAAGATAAAATTATTATTGCTTTGTGCGAAAAATATGCATCCGATGTACTTACATATTCCATTTAATAAAAGATGAACCTGTTTTTAACACAGGTATAATTTAATTGAAAGGTATGTATTCAATTATTTAAAGAAGGATATTTAGTATGAAACTTATTCTAGAAATAAGTCTAGAAATAGTAAACAAAAAACAGCTGACACTGAACTTACTACATAGTATTCTGGAAAAACATACATGCTCAAGTTATATTGTCGTATAATGTATTTGCACGAAGAATACCGACAACATTTTACAACTGTTGTATAATATGTTAGGGAAAGGCTTAGGGCATGGAGGGAGTCTGAATTCTCTGGTTACTGGGAAAACTCTCCTGGTCAGCGCCAGGCTAAAAGATTGATCTCTTTTCCAGTAGGGTGTCGAGGCGACTCTTGTCGCTTGAAAGGGGGGGGGGGTTTGAGGACCCTGGCGTCGTACTTAACTGAACACTGTAATCTCAGATACCATCTGCACAAGAAGGGTCAATCGGACACGGATATGTGTAGGTTCTGCGAGATGGTGTCTGAGACCTCGGAGCATGTTCTCTGCGAATGTCCCAGGCTTTGTGATAGGAGACTTAGGTTTCTAGGTGAGCGCTTCATTTCGCCTTCCGACATCGCGAACATTTTGCCTAATAGGATAATTGGCTTTATAGGTAGCTTGAATCTGTAGTTAACTTTAGGCAGCACAAAAGACCTACATTGGTCGCGGTGCATAGTGCCTTCTGATCTAATCTAATAATATTAGCATAAATACATTTTAATCTGTCAACTTAAGTTTAAAAAATCAACCCTACATTTCTACGATGCCATAGGGGTAATTCTATAGGTGGCACCTTTTTTCTTTGCAAAGCAACTCTGATTTTTTAAAATAATGGAAAAAAAACATCTTAAAATTGGTAAAAGCGAAAAAATCTGATATATCCGATAACAAGTTATAAAAAGATCAGTTAACTAGGAACAAGATGAAAAGGTAATAAAAGATATTTGTTTTTCATGTTTTTTTTACATTTATGTTATTTTTTACCTGTATTTATGGTATGGGATTTGTTAAAAAGACTAGTTATGCCAGCTGCAGTTGGCATTTTAATATATGTCGTGGCTTTTTTAGCAACGCCCTGACTACTTTTTCACAAATTCGGCTCATTGAAGGTTGACTAAATCCATGAAATTTACCACAATCCTCTTGTACGTTATTGTGGCCCCAACATCTTAGCGGTGGAATGTGTCCACCGTTCTATTTTCCTCTCAAGTCATTCTTGACGAAATCAATTAATTTTTTGGAAACATAAACATAAAATGTTTTTTTTCTGTTTTTTATAAACTTGAACTGCACGATTACGGTCTCTATTTCTTAAAAAGTTCAAAGAATCTAAATTATTATGCGTTTCCATAATTTAGATATTAAAAAATATTTATCGGGCACAAAAATGTATATGTAGTTTTTTTAATTTTTCGCAGTCTCTTTGACAGAAAACAGTTGTTTTGAAACTCTTAATAGCAGTTTAGTAACATTAACCTAACCAAATTATGACAAGTGTATTATGAAGAGCATATATGTTAACTCCTAGCTAACTTTTACTTCTGAATATGGGTGATAGTTTTTAATTGACATAGATACGCTGAATCCAAATATGTAAGAAATTTTTTTCTCATTTGCAGCTTTAGAAATATTCTCTTTATATATATACATTATTCTCCACATTTTTCGTATAATTTGAGTATAATCATGTCAGTGTTTGTTTCAGGATATCTGACCGGTATTGCTAGGAATGGAAAATTTTGCATGTTTGGTTTAATCCTTGAAAATTGTATGTTTGCTAAAAATATATAAAATTGTATCACAATGCGTAAAGTAACCATTTTACTGATTTAGCTGTTGCATTAAAAAATTTCAAATCTATTGAAAATACCCGAAAGTATTTAGAAAAAAATACCTTCATCGCTCATTTACTTCAAGACTGTCATAAGTCAAAAATGCGATTTTTGATTTAATGAAGCGGATTTATAAGTTATATCATGCTTTATATTGTGTAAAAATTTCATATTAATATCATGTATACTTTTCGAGATAGAGGCTAATATATTTTATTTTCAAAGTGGGTGCAAAGAGTATATACTTCATAGGGAAACTGTGCTACTCACGGGTGTCTCGATAATTAGCGAATTCGCACGCAACTCTCACTAAGAGAAAAATACATCAAAACCCCCAACTTATAAATAATGTGACCAATTAAATAGCATAAGGGTCGAGCGAGGCAGATATAGATTGGAAACTTTAAACTCGTTTTCTGCAAAATCATGTTTTTTGAGTTATGTCAGTCTTGCAGTAAATGAGCGATATATATATAAGCTTTATCTCTCACGGAAACTGATGCACGGAATTATTTGACATTTGATTTCATGCAGCGAAAAAACCTGGGACCTTTTCATTGTGTCTATACTTTAAGAATTCTCTTTGATTGAGTGTTATTAAAAAAATATTTTATAAGTTTTTTTTTTTTAATTTTTTATTTTCCGAACACTCTATTGCCAATGGTGAATTCTAATAAACGTAAAAATCGTTTTTTTATAATTTAAGGTGTAGAATAGAACGCTGAATTCAAATTTCATATAAATACAACTCTTTTTTCTCTGTAGGAAAGGGGACCTTGAATCAGCGTTTTTGGCCTCCGCAGCGGCTTAAGAATTTAAATCGTTGGCCAAAACCTAAATTTTTGATTGGCATCAATTTACAAAATTTAAACGCCGTTTGATAGTAAATATATATTAAAATTAAGGTAGCCTAAAGATTAGTTTAAAATATTATTAATTGTGGGTGTGGCAAGCTGTTAAACAGAAACTGTTAAAATCCCTATTCCTCGGAAACTATCACCGATAATGTACTGGTCTTTTTTAACTAGGTTACTAGGACTATAGTCTTTTAATTTTTGTATGTACTCACAGCAATAACATTTATATTATGAATTATATTTTTAATAACTATATTTTTGTAAAATTTAAAATTTAATAGAATATAACTTTTAAACATCCAAAGATAGTAGGGAGAGTAGAAAAGCAAAGAAAAGTGTTCTCTTCTCCTATATTCTCCCGTTAAGGTCCGCCAACAGAAAACTTTTTTTAATTTTAATGAAATTATTGCAAACAATTATTAAATTTATGTTTTAGGACCTGGGGTCGCACACAATATGAAATTTAGTGCATTTTCTGATCATAAATCCTAAACTTATAGAATCGAACGCTGAATATATGTTCCAGCGGCCATCGATTTAAATCATTTAGAAACATGAATTTTTATATTTTTTATTTACTAGCTTTTTGGATACGAGTTTAAGTTGCCGAAGCGGCTATTATGTTTCACATATAGTCTGTTTTATATATGTATACCACATGAAAGGTCTTTAAAAAGGATTTCAATGTACGCAATAAAAATGGTCCCTATAACGATGATTTTTAATAAAGCAAACAATATTTTCATATTAACAATGGGATTCAAAAGAGGAAGCATTCTAGTTGAAATATATATACAATACATATGCATTAGTTAACTGTGTCTCTTCTGATTAAAACAATATATTGTTGCTGTATCGCTGTGTCGACGATGGCTCAACTCACTAACAGGTGATGCTAATAGTCATAGCCTGATGTATGGCTGTGGGTTTGAAACTCACTACAACACAAAAGTTTAAAAGTTTTTCTTATATACCTATTAAACAATATAAAATACTTTGTTCAATTGACACATAAATTAACCACTGACGAGTCCTTGAAGGGGACGAAACTGTGGCTGTCTGGCATGTACATTGTGACATTTATTTTGCAGCACGTTTTTATTGCAGCACTGACAAAGACTTGTGTTATGCTGCAATAAAGTATCTTAACTTATATGCCTCTTCAAAGTTACATACTAGTCATAGCCTGATGTAAGGCTGTGGGTTTGAAACTCACTACGACACAAAGTAGAAAAGTTTTTCTTATAAAGCAATTTAACAAAATAAAATATTTTGTTCAATTGACACATAAATTAACCACTGACGAGTCCTTGAAGGCTGTCTGGCATGTACATTGTGACAGTTTCATTTTTTAATAAAACTGTTTTCTACTTCTTTTAAACATCTAACTACAAAAAAAAATAAAAATATCTATATTATTTCCGTTTAGCTACGTTTTGTAAATATATGAATGCAAACAAAGTCAAAAAGTAAAAAAAAAAATTATTTGTGTATATATGATATCAACAAAAAGGACTATCTATAATATTTTCAATAAGAGAAATCCGAAACCAATTTTTGAATATATGCCTCTTCAAAGTTACAAACTGAGAGATTTTTTTTTATTATTTTTTTAAAATTGAAACCGTAAAAGTCGAGCTTTTTGAAAATTTTAAAATTTAAATGTGGAAATGTGTTATAGACTCCACAGATTATGTGTTCATTTAATCAAATTTAAAGATCCTTGTTTAAGTCCTATGTCTCATGGAAATCATGATACAATTATATATAAACATAAATGGTAGAAACAATCGTGTGCATCGTCACATATTAGTTAAAGTCAAATAACGGCTAGTTTTTCATTCCATTGGTTTATATTAAAATGTTTATTACTATCTGGAGTCTAGAACAAAGTAGTAGTGCCAGGCGCGGATCCAGGGGGGGGGGGAGAAGAGGATATCTCCCCCCCCCCCAAAATGACATTTTTTTTTTTTTGAAACATGTACAAACAAACTTTGCAGATTATTTTCTAGAATTTTGGTTTAGAAAAATATCGTTGGATACATAAAACTAAATTAAAACTGTATTTTTAGCCTTTTAACACACTTATTTGCCCAAACGATTGCATGTGCATATGCTATCTACATGCGCATAGCAATAAGTCAGCATCCGGTTAGAATATGTGCTAAAAATCACATTCGATGAAACTAACTTCCGGTTGCGTTACGTAATTGTTTGATTCTAATTGGTTTCTAATTTTGAAGTTTATTATATAAGTTAAAATCTAATTGAAAATTTGGAGATTTGGAAACAGCTGTCGATTTATTCGAATTCTTGGACAGCTGTTTAAATTGCAGTTCGAAATCGACACCTGTTGCATAGTTTTTGTGCATATTAAATAAGAGTTAATGATATACATACACCTAAAACGATGGTAACTATGAAGCAAATGAATTTATAGTTTAATATAGTTTTATCAAGTAAAAGTGGACATTTCTCAATAGCTAGAAAAAAATTGACCATCGCTTAATTCATGTTTTTAAAAAAACGCATAGTTTGATGACTTGAAATCGCTAAATAAATTATTTTATAAAATAAAAAATGTATAATATTGCTATGGCAACTAAAAAACTGTTTTATTAATAATGTTTTAAGCTTTTAAAATCAGTTAAATAAGCCACTTAAATATAAAAATAATCTCTTAAGTGGAAACCACAAATTACTAATTTAAACTGTTTTGTTAGTTATGAATTTTTATTTTTATCGAATTTACTTGAATTAATTCTTTTCTTTTTTATTGTTGAGTTTTTGTTTTTTTAATTTTTTAAATGTTATTTTTAATAAACTATTAACCCCGATTTCTTTGTATTTATTAAAAACAAATGTTTGTTTTTTTTGTTATTTCTTGCTTCGAAATCTGTTTTTAGTAAACATTTAACTTTTATGGGTTACTTATAATCGAAGATTATTTCATGTTATTAAATATTCTCATATAGTTTGAATATATTATTATTGATATGCTCCTATTTTGCAAATAATAAGAAAACTTCATTATATCTTTAATACATAAAAAACATTATAACTGAATTCCTTTTGCATTGAGTTGAATGATAAACATATCTTTTATTTAAATCTTCGAAACGTTATCGATTATATTTCTTGTAAGTAAATATTGTATTTTTTTTTTTTGCTTTTGGCATAGTTTTATAGTATTTATTAAAATTTTGTTTTAAATTGAAAACAATATTTAATTGATACTTTAATGAAACTGAAATTAATTAGAAAGCTACAAACTATTTTAATTGGTGTTACAATTTTTTTAATTTGACCGAATTCGATAAAATTTTTAAACTGCCATTTGCCGATCACGGAGTTTTGTCTGAAGGAATTTTTATTTTTTTTAATTTCGTGATCTACAACTAAATAAGAGTTACTATGCCACAAATTGGATTCATAGGCCCCTCCTTGATCCTCATTTTTATACTGTTTTGGCTCTAAAATATTGGATTTTTCAACTTTGAGAGCTCCTAACGGGTAAGTGGAAACAGATAGAGATTTACCACACTCCACATTGTTGTTGCCCCAACCCTTCCTTACAAATTGCCATCGGACATTATTACTCAATCTTTTACCTGGACAGTTTTAGGTTCCAAAAACGTTTTGGCAAGCATATGGCTAATAACTACAGAAAATTTTTGGCACATAAAAAAATGTTTGCTCAAAATGAAAATACAAACTTTAAGTTTCTATGGTCGTACAATTGTATATACACCATTTAGAAATAAACTTTACAGTCGGCTGTCCCTACATTGAATGTTTTTATTAATTGACTTAAGGAATAACACTCAAACGATGCGTATTGAATAACTGAATACAAAAGTTATAACGAAAAATGTCACATTTTGTATAAAATAAATTGTCTTTCTTTTTGTTGAAAAAGGGCTTACAAATTTCCTTGTGTCGATAGTATTTTGGGAAAAATATTTATAATTATATTTCGAATAGTTTTTGTCCAACGCAGCATTTTTAGGTTTTCAGCAAAGTACAAAACATTTTTATTTATTTTTTATAACAGCGCACAAATAACACTTTGAAGAAAATAAATTAAAAGTTTTTTAAATATTTTTTAAAACCGCTGCTAAATGAAAAAAAAAAATGTAGACTCTTAACAAAATTTGTTAAAATTTTATAAAAAAAAATGAAATCGTACGTATTTTTTAAAACAATTTTTTTTGTAAAATAAATATTCATTTTGCAGTAACCGTTTTAATTTAAAAGTAATACTTTTTTAGTAGGGTTATAACTTTTTGTACATGGCACCACGATACGGGCAAAGGCATACTAATAAAAAATTATTTTTCTTTGGTTATTTGCAGAAAAAAGTTTTCCCCACTGAGACCTATGCCTAGCCCAGATCTAAAGGCAAAAAATAGAAAATCTACAAAAAACGTTAGAAAAATATACTTTTTAAAAGAAGAAGTAAAAAATTTGAGAAAAATAATTTAAAGCAAAGAATATCTGAAAAAAGCAATTCTAAAGCTTAAGAATCTTGAAAAAGCTGTTTTAAGACCAAAAATGAAAATTTAAGTTAAGCAAACTTTTGATATATCTAAATATTAAAAAAAATAGCAACAATCGCAAAACTATTAGATTTTCGTGACGAATTCATCATCTTTTGCTGTTACTGGTTTCATTTAGCCGTCATTCTTTTCTTTCCTTCGAATCTTTATTCAACTTATTCACGCACATTAATACTCGTAATTGTCTGTTTTGCAAACAAAATAAAATCGAGCAAAGATTTTTCGTTTATTAATGTCGGCGGAAAATTCATATAAATTTACTTTATATTTTTCCAAGGCGTTTACTAATATGCCTTATTATTTATGATATTTACAAAAAAATGTTTAAAGAGCATGTCCATACTGATATGCTTATAGGTAACAACATATTTTGCGATTTTTTTCCAAAAAAAAAAAAAAAAAACAAATTGTCGAATTTCGAAGGGGACAACCCTGGGTTAGATTAATATTCATGAACAAAAAATTCTCTGTATTTTCACAATTTTCGAAAAAAAATTCTGGTGTCGCTACCAGACTTTAAAAATTTTCCCGATTTTCAAAACTTACATATTTTTATAAAAATATTTTTTTTTAAAAACTTAAAAAACAAAATGAACAAAAAAATTTTTGAATTATATTAAATATAACCGACAACTCAGGAAAAAAATATTTAGTTTTTATAACATTGTTAACCATTAAATGCACAAGGCCACCAACACTAACATTTTGCGTTTTTTAGCCAGTTCCAATTACGAATAAATAATTTATAGTCCAGTCAAATAAGGCAAAAAAGGGGTCAATCTCCGAATTCCAGGTAATAGGCTCGTATATGGCTTTATTTTGGTGTTATAAATACTGTTTTAAAAGTCTCATAAAATATCGTGTCTGCGTCGTGAGTTATTCAAGGTCAAAGATCACAAAAATCAGTTTTTGGCGATTATCTCGGTTTCTGTAGCTCCAATAATGTCAACATCTTTGATAAAACTTGTAGGTCATGCAGTTTTTAACAAATTTTGTTACACACATTTTTGCATGCGCTCAACCGTTTTCGAGATAGAGGTCAGAGACTCCGGAGCGCTCACCTACCTGTTGTGAAAGGTCAACCGTGAATCTCGGTTAATAATATCTTATATAAAGTGATACTAAAATATCACTAACAATGAATAATTTATAATATTTATTAGATAATACAGTAGAGTACCGTTATAACGACCTCGTAGGGTTGAGCGCAAAATGTTTGCAACAAATTTTTTTACAAATTGCATGACCTAAAGGTTTTATAATATATGTTGACATCATTGGAACTGTAGAAACCGAGATAATCTTCACAAACTGATTTTTGTGACCTTTGACCTTGAATATCTCACGACGCAGACACGAGATTTAATGAGACTTTTGAGACAGTAGAACACCAAAATAAAGTCATATACGAGTTTCCAGCCTATTACCTGGAATTCGGAGGTGAAACCCTAATTTGACTGGACTATAAAAAAATGTGAAGATTGCTAATATTTAAATAATTTTGAACGCTTTTCCTTACACACATCATTGGGATTTTAGTAATATATTTTTGGTGAAAGAAACTAATCTTACATTTTAAATTATTTTATTAGATTAAAATTATTTAATTCCGAAATATTAAATATCTAAAATTGTCCTACAAAATAAAATTGATGGTTGCAACTGAATTTTGTTTAAATGGACTAACTGGAAACAACTTAAGTACTTAATTAAGTAAAATTTTAAAGTAATAAATCATTGGTATTAAAAAATATTAGCCCGTGCTGACCGAAGCCCGAAAAAGTCCCGACAAAAAAATCGAAAACCGATTTTGCACATGAGATGATTTTGATGAATAGCAATTTTTGGCAAGGAGTATTAGTATTAGGATTCAAACAGAGAAAAAAAGTGAATATTATTATCAAAATATCCGTTTTGGCCTCATACTCGTATATACAAAATTTTGTTTTTTTTTTTAATTCTATATTATTATTCATTATTGGAGTTGTGAAAATAATGCAAAATTTAAGCCATTTGTAGCGTTGTGTAGCCAAGGATTAACAATCTTATAAAAAAAAAATATTTTTTCCTGAGTTGTCGGATGTAAATATAACTCAAAAAAATAATTTGTGTTAATTATTTTTTTTTAAGTTTTTTAAAAAAAATATAAAATTATATCCTTTTTGAAAATTGGCAAAATGTAGAAAGTCTGGTAGAGACCGCTAAATATTTTTAGAAAATTTGGAAAATATTAGAGAATTTTTTTTTTGATAAATCTTAATCTAACCCAGGGTTGTCCCGTCATAAATTCGACGTTTTAAAAATTTATTAATCACCCCAGTGCTTAGTAAGGACATGTCATTATAAAAGTAATGAGATTTGTAAGGACAATTGTAAGTAATTGCCATTACGAAACATGTACTTATGTAAAAACTTATATGGTTATGCTTTTCTACACTGGGAACTTTATAGATTTTTTAAATGCAGGAAATTTGATAGCGATTTGGCACGTATTTACTGTTTCCAAACACTTTGTTTAAAAAAAAACAATGTAAACTTAAGATCAAATTAAAAAATATATGGCAAGATTGAAAACTGACAATTTGTATTTTAAGGGACACTCTTTAACTTATGTACTTATGTTGGTATAAAAAACATATTTTTTGTTTTCTTGGTAGTCGCACTAATAACAACAATCAGAACACAAAGTGTGTGTAAAGCTTTTACACGCAATAAAGTCACTTGCCAAATTACACTTACAAAGTCCGTGAGAACCAACATTATTCTAAATTATTTACTGAAAAATTAATATTGAGTTTGGACTGAAAAGTTAATCTTCTAAAAATTGCACTAACTGCCTAATTTCAGTGCAAATATATGCAGTGCACTTTTTCCTAGATTAACTTTTTAGTTTAAACTCCCTTCTAAGATAGGTTGCATGGGTGTTGGAAAATATGAATGTTAATTGGTGTTCAATCAAAGTCTTCAGCTAAAAGACGATTTCTGCTCGGTTTTTTGGAATTTGAAAACAAAAAGGACACAAATTTTGATGTTAAGAACATATTTGTTGAGCTGTTTTATTTTGATTTTGAGTAAGAAATTTAAGAAAAAACCCGAAGTTCAGCTGTAAAGCTAAATAATCGGCCGCCGAAGTTTTTCCGATTGTTCGGCGGCAGATTATTGAATTAATTGCTTCACTGTGGATTTTCTTTATTTTTTTTTATAAAGAGAAGCAACACTCAGAAAGGTCTTCCCATTAATTAATGTGTTGCTTTCTTTGCAAAGGTGATATTGGATAGATGAAAGGTGGTGAAAGATGAAGGGCTTCAAATATGGCAACACTGTCATTGCGCGAGATGATAAGTCTTAGAACAGTTGTTGCTCGGCACCTGATGTAGTGTTGGCGAATTTATTGAAGATTTTTGTTACATAGCCTTGATTCATTATTTTACTTCGGTGGGGTGAAGTGTTATGGGAACACCGAAGGTGGGCACAGCGATACATATAAGTAATAGAAAACTCATACATATTATTTGTCTAAATTGATGTTGTCGTCACCGGGAATCGAACCCGGGACCATCTGTGTAACAGTTCAACGCGCTAACCATTACACTACAACGCCCGTAATACTTTAAACTACCGAACACCGACAAAAAGCATATTCTGCCAGCAGTTGGACACTAATGTTAACCCTGTAACGGGTAAGGCTGCCTCAATCATCATAAAATTTACTACAAATGCGCGTTTTATACTTAGAAATGAATATATTCCGATAGAAAACTAAATTTGCTAAATATTTTGTTCAGAAATTTTTGGTGTGCCGTCCACGGTTTGGAAGCAAGAAAGCTTCAAAATCAAAATTTCGTAAAATTTCAAAAACTAATTATTAAAAAAAAAAAAAATAGCTTTTAAAAATCTAAAAAGCTATTTAAGTTGACTAAAAACCTTTTATAATAGAATATACGGAAGATTGAAGCCTTATCTTTAATAATAAGTCCTTACTTTAGTCCAAGAACTCACAGGATTTTATCAGAATTCCTCTAAAGGAAATCGTCTTAACTTATAAATTAATAGACAGAGTTTTGTGAAATATTGCAGAAAGAAGACATTGAGTATTATTAGCAAAGCGCTGAATCTTGAGCAATATAAATTGAAGTCTAGCTACTTTTTCGCCTAATTTCGCATTTTTCAAAAAGCGAAAATCGCGATATCTTCTTAAATAGGAGCAGCAAAAAAAAATAGTTTTTCGAGCGTGGTTATATCTTGGTAAGAGAAATATTTGTGGTCCAAAACTTCTCTTTTATATGCTTTAGTTTCCAAAATGCACCATAAAATATTTTGGAACATATCGCCTAAATTAGGCAACAATAACAACGATGTTTAAGAACTTATTAGTTGTTTTTCGAGTGAAGCACATGTTATGAATTTCGTTGTAAAACATCGTTTGCCAGTTAGAGGGTTAATGGATAAGACAATTCATTGTAAAGTTTATGTTCTCAATAATGTCATGATTTTCCGGTTAAATAGTTCAAGATTTTATTTCTCCCTTTACGTATAAAGATTGTCTACCATTGCAATGGCAAAATATTTACTGGCTACGAAGGAAAAGGTTACGAGAGAAAATGAAAACAATTTAATGGTCTTGATGGTTGCAAGTGTAGCAAATATTTAGTGCAAATATTTGTTAAAGCGAAGGCATAAAAATGAACTGCAATGCATTTAATATACCCAAAAGTTGTCAAATACATCTTAATATTCGTTTTCATCTTTTAAATTGTCGAATCATACACATACGAAAAATAGTCAATAATTTGATTTTTCCAAGTATTTACGTTTTAATACAAGACATTAATTGCTTTTAATAAAAAAAATGCTATAACTTGACTTTTTAAACTGACATTGTGAACAGAATATTACAAATTATTAACTCCTTAGTGGTACGTCACACTGTATGGCCAAAAAGAAATAAAATTAAGATGAATTTTTTAAATTGACATGAAATTTACTTTATTCAAAAGATAATCTTCTGGCATATGACCTCCACGTCTAGCTCGGACATAGTCTAATCTGGTGGCCAATTTTCAATGACTTTTTCCAACATTTGTGGCGGTATATTGGCAATAACGCCGTAAATGTTGTCCTCCAAGTGGTCAGTCGTTTCGGGCTTATCGGCGTAGACTAGCGGCTTCACATATCCCCCTAGAAAATAGTCCAGCGGCGTTAAATCGCACGTTCTTGGAGGCCAATTCACGGGTCCGAAACGTGAACCAATGCGGTTACCAAACGTTTCCATGAATAAATCAATTGTGGCACAAGCTGTGTGACATGTTGCGCCGTCTTGTTGAAGCCACAGCTCCTGCACATGATGGTTGTTCAATTGATGAACGAAAAAGTCAGTAATCATGGCTCTATAGGGGTCACCATTGACTGTAACATTCTGACCAGCATCGTTTTTAAAGAAGTACGGACCAATGATTCCACCAGCCAATAAAGCACACCAAACAGTCAGTTTTTATGGATGTAACGATGTCTCAACATACACTTGAGGATTATCATCACTCTAAATACGGCAGTTTTGTTTATTGACGTATCCATTTAACCAAAAGTGAGCTTCATCGCTGAACGAAATTCGCAAAATTCTTGCACGATACATATTTCGAACAGAACCATGATTTTCAATATAAACTTTCACAATGTGGAAGCGTTGTTCATGCGTCAGTTTATTCATGTTGGAATGCCAAACCAAACTAAACATAAATCACTTGACAGCTGACAAAATATCCGCCAGTTAAAAAAGTGTTGCCAACTTAAAGTTCTATACCTGTGTAAAAAACATCCTTTATAATAATAAATTATTAGCTTAGTTTTCAACTAGCAATTAGTTTTCAACTAGCAATAATCAAAAATATATAAAATAATAAATTAGTAGCTTTTATTTTGCAGAGATATTTTTATTTGTGTAGTAGTCATACAAGAATGATTTGGAAAAATATCGGGTATTTTGTGTAAATATACGCTCAGAGAACTTATTTTTTTTAATGTGATTGTTAGTCATTTGTAGAACAAATTCATTTTTTAGTAAACTTGTAGTTCATTAAAGAAAACAAACCACATCAAATGACTGTTTTATGATTTTACATTAATTTTTTACAGTTTTTTTTTTTGTTATTTAAAAAAATAAAAAAATTAAATATTTGTTCATTTTTTACTAACATATGTGGTTAATGATTACTAGAATTGTTAGTCATTTTTTGAACATTAAAAACAAATGAAAGTGAAATTTCATTTGTTTTTGACTACAATCACTGTCGTCTTCACCTCCATAATATCCTACGTTTAGTTTCCCAATATTGTTGTTAAAAAAAAATAAAGTTAAAAATATTTATAACATTTTTATTTTTAATATTTTTTTTAAATGCATTTGTAATTTTTTGTACTACATTCGACAATTGATTGTTAACATTTTATGACAACTGTATATTGCAAATGGTTTCATTACAAATTTTGCGTACACATTTTCAACTACCGATGCAGATTATTTGAACTTAAATTTGAAAACAGTTGCAACCCTGTACATTAGCGCGTCCCGAAAAAATTTTTTTTTAGCTTGTCCCCCCAAATGATGGGGATTTAGAAGCCTTTTACAGGAAAAATAGCAAAAAAAATTTTTGAACAAAAAACCAGATGGCTACCGGATCCTAAAGATTGCAATCCTAGTGCATTTAGAAAAAAAAAAATATTTTTGATTTTAAAAAAATTGACGCCAAAAGTTGCGCAATACAGAGTACATTCCGGGAAAAATATTAATAAAATTTCCGTAGAGCAATTTTGGTGCAGCGTTGCATCTTTAAGATTGAAATGTGAAAAAAAGAAAATTTTACAAAAAAGTACATCTCGTTCCACTGTGCGCTGGACCAGAAAAGCTCTATCACATTTTTTGAAATAGTTTTAACTAATATCCTCTAGTTTGCGCAGCTTTTGTGATTAATTTAGCTTGAAAGAAAGAAAGATTTTTTTAAAATCAAAAATATTTTTTTTTTTTCAAAATGCACTAGGATTGCAATCTTTAGGATCCGGTAGCCATCTGGTTTTTTGTCCAAAATTTTTTTTGTTATTTTTCTCGTAAAAGGGTCCTAAATCCCCATCATTTCGGGGGGCAAGCATTTTCAAATTCGAAAAAAAGCCAAATTCGGGACGCGCTACTGTACATTCAGAAAACCCAAAATTGAGGGGTTCGGAAAAAATTTTAAAAATTTCTTAGAATATTAATTTTTTTTTGTAAAAAATGATACATAAATTTTAGAAAAAAATAATCTCTTTACACGCTTTTACACTCATAAAAAAAACTGTAAAACTGGCAAAAAACTATACTAAAAATTAGTTAAAAATATTCTTGCAGAAAAACTGCTGAAATTAGTAGATTTGTTTACTAAATATCAGTGATATAAGAATAGCAAAAATAAATCTGTGGAGTTAACAAATATTAAGTTACATGTGAGCTAAATTTTAGTTAATTGAAATTAACAAAATAATCCGCTTAAATCAGCAAACACATTTACTAACTATTAGTAGACAAAATCATTATAAAATGTGAAGTTTTTACAGTTTTTGTTTAGTTTTTTTTTTTTAATGCGAATAAAAGTCTGCCCTTATGAAATCAGAAATCTACAATTTTTTAGCAAAAATTTTGTTACTATTACAGTTTTTGTTAGTAAACGTGGTTGCTAATTTTACAGAGTAAGCTATTTCCAGTTAACTAAAATTCACATAGAATATAACTAAAATTTTGCGAAGTTAACAGATTTATTTTCGCGTTTCTTATTTTATTGATATTTAGCAAAAGAAATCTGCTAAAGTTAGGAGTTTTCTCTACAAGGTAATTTTTATCTAATTTTTAGTAGCTTTTTCTGTTATTTTTACAGGTTTAAATCTATGAGTGTAGGATTATTAACTAGTTATTAGGAGACTATTAATATATTTATTAAATAGACACAAGACTTTACACGATGTAAGTACCACCTAAATAAGCTTAAGTTACACATACAGATTTTTTCTTTAAAAACTCTGAGGTAGGGGGGATCGTTTGAACTTCATGCAGTTTAAAACAATCGTTTGGTGTATACTTTGCGCGATTTTTATGATCGTTACACTTTTTGAATATGCATGCAAATGCTTAGATGTTATATCACAATTTGAAATATCTTTAAAAATTTTAAGATACTCCACATTTAAATTTATGCTTTCCTACCCTGGGGAAAGTTGGAATTTTTTGAGCAAATTTGCCTATTTCCCACAGTTTTAAACGACTTTGAAAAAATTTAAATTTGAAAAATAACTAACTAAATTTTATATAAATTCCTTATATCCTTAAAAAATCGTCAAAATCAGCGAAATTTCAATTGTTTTATGTTTCTGCTTTAAAAAATTTTAAAATTGTGAAATGTATTTCATATTTGAGGTAATTGCATTTTCTATTAGCAATCGGTATGACATCAGCGTTCTCTTTTGACTCGGCTTGTAAAGGGTGCGCCATCTAACGTTTTTTTTTTCAACTAGTGCTTATTTCGTGAATGGTAACACTTAGCTCATGTCTGATTTGACAGATAATTAGTTTTATCCTTCCGCTGAACGAATATGGTTGTGAATAATATTCAGTAGTTTTTTTTATAGCATTTTCAAAACTTATTTGGCGGACCCTTTATAAACAATTTTAGTTAGAAATAGAGCCTTACTATTTTTCACACAACATCTGCAAAAAGTTACTAATCGTAACTCTTTTATGTAGATGAGAGACAGTCAACTACTTTACTTCATCGACATGCATTTTTATAATTTTCAAGACCTGCAATTAAAGTGCTGTTTAAGAGCAATTAAGATTCTGTATACATCATTTTAATTTAAAAATGTATTACTTTTTAACTAAAAAAACATGAATAATAGAGTACACAAAAAAAACAGAGCATTTTATGAAATATTGGGTGCAAAACATAAGATCTGCGAAATAACTGGATTTCAAGGGACTAAAAATGGTTAATAGATTTGTTATTGTAAAACTTTTTTCATATAAATTTGTTTGCTATGCATCAGCAAATATAATATTAACTGCAGTTTTAGAAAATGTTTGAATTTTTTTTTTAAATATATCGTGTATTCCATGACGAAATGAAAAATCCATATTATGAGATATTTATTGTTTTTTTTTGGTTTTTATGTTCTGTCGTGTGCTTTACAATACTACTCGTATATAGATATTATTTGACAGTTTTTAAGCATTTTTACAAGTAGCAATTTTATTCCTCATTTGTTTTTGTTTTAACCAAACAATTAATAAGTCAATAGTTAACCTTTGAGTTGTAGCCTCCTAAAAATGGAATGCCGTCTTTGTTAGACTTAAGTTTAGTCTTTTACTAACCTTTTAAAACGTAGTATACCACTGGATTCTACGACTCAAACTTAAGTTTAAGTGTCCTTGGGTTTTTGTGTGTCATTTTCACATACTTACTGCGTAGTTAGTCCGTATCGTGTTTTTGCAGGGTACTAAATTTTATCAAAATCGGATACCGTCGAAAAGTTGGTCATTGAAATAAATAAATTATAGAGATAATCACCCCTGTTACGGCTTTTAAATCAGAGCGAATTAAATAAAATTATTAAATTAAATCAAATGCGATTAAATCACAACGTTTTTCCCCTATTTTTTATTCGTTTTAATTCGTGTAAAAAAGCCTGGTCGAAAGTAAAACGAATGCCCTTTTTTTTTTAATAAATTACAATTTAGGGTCAAAAATGGTGCTTAATATTAAAAATTTAGAACTTTTTTTTTACTTAATTCTGATTTTATTGCATTTTTGGTTGTATTGTTTATACGCTAAAAAAAACTGTTTTAAAAAAACATTTTTTTAAAAGTTTGTTATAATTATTATTAAAAAAAAAAAAAATTAAAATTATGTTCTTTGGACCTATAATTCTGTTATGGAAATGAAAATTTATTCAAGTTCAAGGTCATACTCTATATTTCTTTATTAGGATATTGTCCTAACAAATAATCTATAGAGTTTTTTTGTTTTCAATTTATTAATTGACTACTTTCAAGAATTTGTTGATGGTTCCATTTTGGGGATTTTCTAGGTCCCCATCATCAGAACTAGTTAGAAAGCAGTGGCAACCTCATTCACAAACTCAAACACTTATATATCCCATTTGGTAAAAACAAATGAGAATTAAGTTGAGAATGAAAATAAAATTTCCGCTAACAATTAAAAAATTGAAAACATTTGATTTTGTATACACTCTGTACTTGACAGAGATAATAAATATGTACATTTGTCGTTATATTCACCCTTTGTTACTTTTATTTAAAAATAAAATACAATGTTTGCGAGGGGAAATAAACTAAGACTATACTTTGTCCTCTCCAAAAGTTTGTTAGATTAGATTAGACTAGAGTGGCACTATGCACCGCGACCAGAAGTTGGTATTTTGTGCTGCCAGCGAATACACCCTATAGGTTCAGGCTCCCTACGAAGCCAACTATCCTACCAGGTAAACAGTTCCAAACGTCCGATGACGTCACTATTCGACCACCAAAATAACGCACCCTCCTGTCGGAGAGCCTCGGACATTTGCAGAGAACATGCTCTGAGGTCTCGGGTTCCAATTCACAAAACCTGAACGTATCCGTAGAGGATCGTCCCATCTTGTACAATTGCTACCTAAGGCCACAGTTTGTTATAATTATTATTTAAAAAAAAAAAATAAAAATTATTTTCTTTCAAGTTCAAGGTCATACTCTACCATAGATTATTTGTTAGGACGGACAATATCCTAATAAAGAAATATAGAGTATGACCTTGGACTTGAATAAATTTTCATTTTCAAAACATTTTTTTGTTTTGATATTCTAGAAAACACTAAAACGAATTGACAACCACGTTAGAAGCATATCTTAAAAGCATTTTACTTTCCATATGTTTTTTATTTTCCATAAAACCATATGTTTTTGGCACTTCGATAATAATTTCGAAAAAATTCGAGTTTTTAAAAGCTTTTAAGATTTGAGAACACCGAATTTCAATTTCGTGTGATTTCTCAAACTCGCTCTAATAGAAATTTATGAAATTTGTTGCATAAACACTAACATTAGTCCATATAATAAAAAAATTTATATCCTTTTGACTTGCCTTTAGCATAAAAACTCAGATAAATTGTTTAATTTTCATGAACGTCATTAACGCTTGCATAAGAAGGTCCAAATCAACTTTAGAACCAAAACTGCTAAAATATACAAAAAAGTGAAATTGATTAAAATTTTTAATTTTTTTTTTTTACATTTCCTAGAGTATGGGATTATACGCTGATAAAATACTTTTTCGAACTTTCGCCAGAAACGTGGAATTCCCGCCAAAATTGTGATTTTAATGGATATTCAAAATGAAAAAGTCTTATGACAGTCTTCTACAGCTAGAAATATTAAATGAAAAATATTTATTTTTCTGGGGAGATCCTGTTTGATATATTTAATAATTACATAGTAATAATGGGGTTAACTAATACAAAATATCAATCCCAAATCGCTGGAGCAAGGAACTTCAAAATTGTCATGTAGGCTGCTACTTTTTGATGGGTGTTCACTTAGTGAACAAAAGTTACCAAGCAATTGTACCAAAGGTGCCAACACTAACCCTTTCCACCTAAAAGCGTTTACCCAGAATGTCATAAAAACTACAATCAACTGAGTTGTCATCAAAACATCGTCAAAAATTTCCAACCATCAAGCGAACAACATCTATAAAACTGCAACCTAAAATCTTTATTAAAAACTTAATTCTAAACTTACATCTAAAGTTTAAAACCTACCCTAATTCTAAAATAAAAAGGAAAAAATGAACTTAAACCTAAAATTCTAACTACAAGGTTAAACGTTAAATCCAAATTTTGCTAAATTGGTTAAGACTAAAATACCCTAAAATGAAATATTTAAAATTGAAATTGTGAAAGACAAAAACACCCTAAAGTGAAATATTTAAAATTGAAATTGTGAACATTTGAAATTGTTAAAATCTAAAATCTAAGAATTAGAACCCTAAAACCCTTAAAACTAACATTTAAAAATAAATTTAAATACAATCCCAGTTAAGTTTTGTAACGTTTAAATAAACCCGCAAGTTTTTCTTATTCCCCTAACCCGTAAATATTCAATGGGGATGTGCCCCATGAAGTAAAACCTTCTTAACTGATAAAATACACTTTTTGCTAGTTTCTCCCGGAACGTATTGAAAATTCGCAATGTTGGTATTTTCAATAAAAAGAATTTTAATCGGAGTTTAAAATAGAAAATGGCACTCAAAATCATGCAGCTTGGAACTTTATTTTTTGACCTTCCACATCCTAATTTTATTTTTTTTTATTTTCTATAAACTTAGCTATTGTAAAAATGATTTGATTACATTACATTGATTAACTGCGCAATAACAATTCATACACACAGAGAAAAAATTAGCTATTTACCAGCTACAATTCTGTTACTTCGACTCAAATTCAGTTATTACGACTTTCAGTCGATTGGTAAAACTGAACATTAGTTTCCACAACAGTTCAACTGAATTTTACTTGCAACACCCAAAATATTAAGAAATCGAATGTAAATATCGCTGTACTAACTGAAGTTATGAGTTGTTACCATTAAAATACATTTTAAACTTCGGTTGGCCCGTTATTCCTCTGTGTGCACCATACACATATATAACTAACAAACTATTTAATACACAGACATACCTGGACAATGTCAATTACTTTTTAGAATCATTTATTAATAACTTCAGACCTATGCTTACACTTGTAGGCTTAAACGCTGCATTGAAATTTTTTTAATTTTGTCAATACCCGACATGGGAAATAATAACAAAATATATAGAAATTTAATTACAGGTCAATTATGTTAGTCTTATTACATGCAACTGATTAATTTTTCTGTAATTTTTTTTTGTTTTATTAATTAATAATTATATAATTACAAATTATATACTATTACCCTAACCAAGCACTAGCTACTATGGCCTTCGGCACGTTGTAGCGAAAATCGAACCCACGACCCCCGCACTGATAAGCCAGCACGCTACCAACTAGCCTACCGGGGCGCACTTTTCTGTAATTAAATACTCTGTTATTGACACTACACTAAAAAAAAAAAAAATAGTAACGTCAGCAAAAGCTTTTGCTGAGTCTGAAAAATTTTAGTAATGTCAGCAAAATCTTTAGCTGAAAATCAGCGAACTGATTTTTAGCAACAAAATTAGTAGATTCAGCAAAAGGGTGCTTACAAAAAAAATTGCTAATGTCAGCAAAATCTTTAGCTGAAAATCAGCGAACTGATTTTTAGCAACAAAATTAGTAGATTCAGCAAAATTTTTCTTAAACTTAGTTTACTAAAAAAACTCAAACAATTTGTAGAAAAATTATGCTTCAGTTAATTTATTTGCTAAAAATCATAAACATATTTTGGCGATTCTTTCAAAAATAATTTACAATGCGTTACAAAATATAAAAATGTTCATACACCCACATTGCCGAAAAGAATTAATGTAATATCTGAAAATATATAGAAATAATTATATATAACATAAACAAAATTATCTTTTAAATACTCACATCAATGGTTGTCAAAATGATGCCATCTTTTAAAGGAAGACAAATGACTTCTACACTAAAAAAAATAAGTTAGTAGAAAAGTTAGTAAAACGACTTGTAAATAAGGTATACCATTTTTAATAGAGTTTTTTGACAAAATTATGTTATTATTATTCACTTATTCAGCACTTAACTATTTTGAACTAATGTTTTACTAATATTATACTAATGTTTTACTAATTTGTTTTGCTAAAAAAAATTGTGCTGATAAGCTCATTAATAGTGTGGACGACAACCAGATTGAAATATATACGCAAGTGTTTTTAATTTTTAATCCACTAAGTGTTAGCAAGACTTTTGTTGAATCTACGAATTTTGTTGGTAAAAATCAGACCGCTGATTTTCAGCAAAAAATTTTTCTCACATAAGCAATTTTTTTGCAAGCACCCCACTGACTAAAATTTTGCTGGCTCAGCTAAATTCTTTTGCTGATTTTACTAACTTTTATTTTTGAGTGCAGAAAGGAAACGAAAAAATTACAAAATAATAACACCTTTTGCAATAAGAAGCAGGAAACATAAAAAACTACCTAAGATGTGTGTCCTCGTCTTTCACTTTATGCTGTCTACCTGAACGCATATTTGATTGCAATTTGACCACATTATTAATCTCTATTAACATTTAGTTTTAGTATTTTTTATTATTTAGGTTATTTGGTCTTTTATTGAATTAATAGACAATTACTTTAACAAGCCGGGGAGAACACAACACTTTGTTCTAATCCGCAATTTTGTTTTATGTATGAAGAACTGATACAAAAATCTTCCACGGCTGATTTTTTATATGTCTTACAAAAATTGAACTTTTTAGTATAATTTTCCTCGTATCTACTACATCTTGACATGCCAAGACATCTGGTTCATTCTGCATATATCTTTCACTCTGGTTGTCGTCGACACTATTAATGTGCTTATCATTAATAAACTATTAGTAAAGCATTAGTTCAAAACAGTTAAGTGCTGAATAAGTATAACTAAAATTTTACCTGAAAACGTAATCTTTGCAAAAACATTTGCTGAAAAATCGCACATCTTATTTACAAGACGTATAACTAAGTTTTATACTTACTTATTTTTTTGAGGGTAGCTAATCCCTATGTCTGGTAATGAAATTTTTACAAACTTTCCAAGGAAGCAATTAAGCCCACAACTGTAAGCGTAGGTCTGAAAGTATTAAATTTCCCAAGTGAATGATTGCAAAATAATATCCCCCAGTTCTGTACACCAACACAAAAACATATTGATAAATACCATAATATCTTGTTGAAAAATCAAATCAAATCAAATTTGATTGAATTGGATTATTATATCAGTTCTTTCTTTTTTTAATGCATATTACAATGACAAATGATTGTATAGGAAATTGATGGAGCAGAGGAAGTAAAAAAATATAAGAAAAGCAATTTGTTATAAATGCAGTAGCATACACATTCCCTACTACTACAAATATAACATCTTATATTGTTATTTATAGTTGTATTTATGAGCATACATTTTATATGACCATATAACTAAAATTACAGTTACTTATATTATAACCACAAAATAGTTTCCGGTTTAATTCACAATCATTATTGTATATTAGCAGTACGATGAGTGACTTAATCTGCTTAACAACATTTTAAATGGACAAAAAAAAAGTATTTAACTAATTGTTAAGATAAATAATTTAACTAATGTTTTAATACACATAAAGGGTGTTTTTTATAGACGTATGTAACTTTGAAATGAAATAAAACAAAGATGAATTTTTTAACTTGACATGAAATTTGCTTTATTCGAAATATAATCTTCTGGCGTTATAATTTAAATATGAATTATGGCATATGACCGGGACGGCTGGCTCGGACGTAGTCTAATCTGGAGGTCCAATTTTCGATGATATTTTCCAACATTTGTGGCCGTATATTGGCATTAACGCGGCGAATGTTGTCCTTCAAGTGGTCAATCGTTTCTGCCTTAACGGCGTAGACTAGCGACTTTACATATCCCCATAGAAAATAGTCCAACGGCGTTAAATCGCACGATTTTGGAGGCTAATTTAAGGGTCCGAAACGTGAAACTAAGCGGTTACCAAACGTTTCCTTGCATAAATCAATTGTGGAACGAGCTGTGTGACATGTTGCGCCGTCTTGTTGAAACCACAGCTCCTGCACATCATGGTTGTTCAATTGATGAACGAAAAAGTCAGTAATCATGGCTCTATAGGGGTCACCATTGACTGTAACATTCTGACCAGCATCGTTTTTAAAGAAGTACGGACCAATGATTACACTGGCCCATAAAGCACACCAAACAGTCAGCTTTTCTGGATGAAACGTTGTTTCAACATACACTTTAGTATTATCATCACTCCAAATACTGCAGTTTTGTTTATTGACGTATCCATTTAACTAAAAGTGAACTGCATCGCTTAACGTTTTGGTGTAATGGTTAGCGCGTTGGACTGTTACACAGATGGTCCCGGGTTCGATACAAGGTGACGACAACATCAATTTAGAAAAATAATATGTATGAGTTTTCTATCACTAATATGTACCGCTGCGCCCACCTTCGTTGTTCCCATAACACTTAACCCACCGAAGTAAAATAATGAATCAGGGCTATGAAACAAAAAGCTTCAATATATTCGCCAACTCTACATTAGGTGGCGAGCAACAACTGTTCTAAAATATATCATCTCGCGCAATTACAGTGTTGCCATGTTTAAAGCCCTTTATCTTCCACCACCTTTCATCTCTCCACTATTCTCTTTCCAAAGAAAACAACACATTAATTAGTGGGAAGAATTTCCTGCGTGTGGCTTCTCTTAAAAAAAAAAAAAAAAAAAAAAAAACAAAATTCGTAAAATTCGTAAAATTCGTGCGCGAACAGAACTATGATTTTCAAAATAAATCTGCACAATTTTTTAGCGTTATTTAGGCGTCTGTCTACGAGTATTCATGTTGAAATGCCAAACCAAACAAAACATTAATCACTTGAAAGCTGACAAAATATCCGCCAGTTAAAAAATTGTTGCCAAATTAAAGTTCTATACCTGTATAAAAAACACCCTTTATTAATCCTTGAATGCCCTCAATAAATATTTCAAGATACAACCATTAAAAAAACTTGAAAATTTTGAAATTTTTGGTTTTTTGGTTATAAAAAGCGTAAAAAAAATATTTTAATAATCGTGATACGCATTTTTTTTTTTATTTATTTAACATTTCACACCATAAAAACACCTCTTTTATTCAAATCCACGCTGTTGGGCATTTAAGGGTTAACATAAAACCTGAACTATGTATAGGGTCCGCCATCTAAATTTTTTTTCCGATGCCGATTTTGCCAAAAAAAATCATCTTTTCAGATGAAGCTCATACTGCATGGCCAGCCGAGGCAGCCATTTGAATGAAATTATTTTCCATTATTATTGTACTTTCAAATAAAAAAGAAATTTGAGAAAATATTCAGTAGTTTTTTTTTTTAACATTTTCAAAAAAAAAAAGTTATTTGGCGGACCCTTTATAATAAATAATGTAAAGTATTGTATATTTGCGATAAATACAAATTTATTTCACCCTAACAAAAATTTCTAAAAATTCTAAAAATATCAAATCTGTGAATATTTTGGGATTTTAGTACATGTAATTTTGTTAAGCTATTAAAGCTCAAATGAAATCCGGTTTAGACAAGTCAGTGAAAATGCCTTTATATGATAGGCAAAGGCGTCAAAATCTATAAAAGGAAATTTAAATTAAGAAAAGTTGAAAGATATTCTTGTAAATTTGCAAGGAGCAAAAAGTAAAAAATACTTGGTCTAATCAAACCTATTCGAAATTCTGTAAATTTAACCTTGATATAATAGGTCGAATGAGTGCCTGATTTAATGATAAATGTTAATAAGACTTATCTTATGACTTATATTAAACATTTTTGAAATTCAACTTTTTTCTTTACTAAAAATATTGCTGAAATTTTCCTTTATATCATTTGCTGTAAAATGAAGTAAGTTTAAACTACGATATAAATAAATTATAACATTGGAAAAGCTTTTGTTTTTTAATTTTTAAATTTAGTTTGCTGTCAGAAAATTATCGAGTTGTCCTCATATGGAGACAGTGGACATTAATGGGTTACTGCAACTAATGTTCATCCCGAATAAAACTGATATAAGACGCACGACAACCACAACCACAAATACATAGAGAACGACCGAATAGTTTAGTTGAAGCCACCAAATAGTTTGGAGTAACAAATGTCGAACTTTCCCTCCTCATGGATCTGCGCCTGCTTAACATAGTTATAATTTTCAAATATTTATTTTCAACCTTCCCCTATTGATTTTAGTGCATTAGTTTGACTCGTTGGAATATATTACACTGTGAGACAGAAAAAAAACAAAACTGGGAAGTGATACTATTTTTATTGTATGGTTGTCGACACAACAATAATCTGTTTTGATAGTTGGCGAATACCTCCAAACTCTTGAGTTACGTTTTTAGACTCCATGAAATAACCCCCCACGAAATAACTATCCAAAACAAAATGGAAATATATCTCAAAAAATTTCGATTTCTTTCATTATGAAATAATGACCCTATTTTAAAAATGAAATAAATCCTCAAGGCAATAAAATAAAACCAAAAAAATAAAATTTTTCATTTACAACCGATTTACAATCAAACAAAAATTTTCTGCACTGTTTTCACGCTGAAC
>CM037853.1:65719006-66099199 GCA_021234595.1 Delia radicum
TTTCGCGCTGAACAAATAAAAGTTTTGCTAAAGAACAATTTTTTTGAGTGTAAGTCGGTTGGAAATGAAAAAATTCAAGCGAACTATGATTGTTTTAGCTAAGAATAAATTGGTTTGGTGCAGCACGAATAAAAGTTTAGCGGAAGAAATTGAATTTTTGTTTGAAAGTAAATTGATTGGAAATTAAAAATTCGCACGAATCATACCAAAACTAAAGGGTCCGCCATCTAACGTTTTTTTTTCAACTAGTGCTTATTTCGTGAATGGTAACACTAAGCTCATGTCTGATTTGACAGATAATTAGTTTTATACTTAAGCTAAACGAATGGTTGGACATTACTTGAAAATCATGGTAATTTTGCAGAATGTGTGCGAAAATTGCGTACGGATTTTGGAAGAAGAGAAGCACCGTCAGCTCCGTATGTTCGTTACCTTGTGAAAAAAGTGAAAGAAACTGGCAGCCTCATCGGTAGACCAAAGCGTGAAAAGCCAAAAATAGTGCGTACACCCGAGAATATTGCTGCAGTGGCAGAAAGTGTGCGTGAAGCGCCAATAAACACTTCACTTCACCGTCGTTCTCAACAATTGAACAAAAAAATTGGACCGATCGTGTAGGCTACTGCATGGCCAGCCGAGGCAGCCATTTGAATGAAATTATTTTTCATTATTAACCGGAAGGATTGTACTTTCAAATAAAAAAAACAAATTTGAGAAAATATTCAGTAGGTTTTTTTTATAGCATTTTCAAAAAAAAAGTTATTTGGCGGACCCTTTATTAAAAAATTTGTTTAAATTTTTGACGAGTTGTCAGATAAAAAAGCAAGATCAAGCTACTTTTAAAAGCGAAAATGAATGTGTAGTTTTTTAGTGAATAAATGCAAAATTGGTGTTCCAGAATGCTTAAAGACTCCATGCATTGGAATTAACAAAAAAATATATTTTTAACAATAAGAAAAATATAAAATAATATAGAATTTGAAAATGTTGACTTATATCACATTGAAAATCTGGGTTTAAACCCCCAAAAATAGCGTGTTCTTTCATTTTTTTGGCGGTTTTATTTGGAGGTTAATTTAATTTTAAAATTATGCATTATTTCGTAATGAAACAAATCCCAATGTTTTGGGGATGTCTTTCATTTTTGTTTTGGGGAGTTATTTCGTGGGGGATTATTTCATGGAGCCGTCGCACTGTGGTCAATATTTGAGATAGCGGCCAAAACTCCTTTTGGTTTTTGTTCTCCGATTTAAAGTTATTGGACTCATAAGAAAGTAGAGTAGACAGTAGTAAACCTCGGGAGCCAAAAAATTAGAACTCTATTTCAACTATTTCACTGAGAACAGGGTGGTCCAAAATGGGCTTTTTCAGAATTTAGTAAATGTATGATATTTTTAGTTAATTTTTAAAGTTTAAATGATCATAACTTTTTTGTTTTTCAAGATTTTTGGACGAAATAAATTTTTTGTGTTGTAACTTAACTTATTTCCTATTACTGGTAAAAAAAATTGAAGCTCTACTCTTTTCAGAACAATTTAAATATTTTTTTTTAAAAAGGTCAAATTTCTCGGAAATTTCCTACTTCATAGAGCACAACTCCTGTGAGTCAAGCTGAGTCAAAACACAAATTTACTATTTTGTAGTCCCAACTCTCCCCTACATTCCTATATACACATGTCCATGCATCGGTAAGATATTCGGTACAAATGCACGTCATATTTTTTGAGAAGTTATTTGTATGTGAAAGTGGCTATTATGCATATATTTTGATGAAATTTTGTACAAGAGTTCTTATTGACCCAAAAATAATTCTGTTGAAATTAGAAGAAGTTGGCCCATATTTGGACCTAGTCCACATAGAAGGGGTGTATCAAAATTTTGACAAAATGACAATAGAACTTTCAAATTATGTGGTATCTGGCAATTCATTTGGAAAAGGTAAAAAAGATTTTATTGCCATCTAATATTACATAACTTAAATACCTGAAAATTGCAAATAAATTTAAAACCAATGGAAATAACTGGTAAAACCAAGTACCTGTTATATTGTGTTTCAAAGAGGTAAAAAAGATCATGTTGAAACTTCGAGCAATAGTATATTAATCCATGCATTCATTTTTTTTCTTCATTATTGTTTAAACAATGGCTAAATTCAGTTATAGTGTTCTATCTGATATATATTTGAAACGGAAAGATGAAAACGACATTATTTTACATATAATGAATAATTCATTCTTCAAAATATGCGACAAACAAGAAATTCAAATTCATAACTTAAAATAAAAACTTTTTAATACTTTAAGAAAACGGTACAATCAATGTTCCAGAAACAAGAAATTGTTTTACTCACGCAACCAAGAATGGCTAAGAAATAAACTTATTTTTAAAAAGCCATCAGTAACTACCACGGAAACTGGAAAACGTGGTCGACCAGCAAAGCCAATTGATAATTGTAGTAAAGATCACGAAGACGCAAGCTTAAACATATCAATGAAAAAGTTTCTTGTAGCATCATTTCTGCATCAAATTCAACCATCGAAAACTAAAAGAGTAAAATTGCTATCATTGAAACAATAGTGGAAGCAAGCCCCAGACGCACAAAAGGATTTTAGAAAGTATGCCGACACAACTGAAGAAAATAAATTTACTTCAGAAGAAGCATTTGCACTATTTTTGGATTTGAAAATGACTAAAAACCAATATACAGAATTGCGGAAGCGAACCAATGAAAAAAATTGTGGAATTTTTCCATCATATCGAGATATAGTTTTCTGCCAAAAAAGATTGCTTACCTTCACCAACTGCTATTAGTGTAACTTCAGTTCAGCAGAAATAAAATTGCAGGATCTTCTTGAACACACTGCAGAACGATTATTAAGACATTTGATGCTGACTATTTAAAGAACCCAGGTAGAAAAAACAATCTTTAAGACGTTTTTAAAAGCATTTTTCATGATGGTACAAGCGTTTTCAGAACATACCAAATTACAAATTTAAAGCGTTTTGAGAATGTGCAAAATGATAACCCAATTTACGGTCTGAGGATGGTATTTTATAACGTTCTCAAAACATTGCAAAACAAAATTTTTGAAATGCTTTTTCAATCGTTAAATAAGTATTTGCAGAACATTTTGGCTTACAGTTATTAAGCGTTATGAAAACGACCCAAATGATAACCGCTTTGAGGGTTGTAATTTTGAACATTGTCAAAACGCTCGAAAGACAAATTTAAAGATCTTTATGAATTGTTCATAAATACCAATTTACAGTTTTAAAGTTCTCAAAGCGTTAAAAAGCTACAATTAAAGTACTTTGTCATTGTTTCAACACAAATATCAGAATAATAATTTTAAACAATTTTATATATTTACATTTTGAAAAATATATTTTTATTGAATTTAATTAAAATATATTTTAAAGTAACAAAATATAAATTAATAAGCTTGAAACATAAAAGTATTACTTCAGGGTTTAAATTAAGGGAAATGTGATTTAGTATAAAAAATATAAACATAAAACATAATTTTGACGAAACGATATTGTGACAACCACAAAAGAAAAAATAGATTTCAATTTTATATATAAAAACATATCAATAAAATCAATGAAATTAAAAATCGAATATTCAAATATGAAAATAAAAAGCCCTCTATTGGAAAATAGATATATTTCATTATATAAAAAAATTGCATAAGAAACCGAGTCGCATATAGATAGACTCCCTTATGACAGTGTTGTTTTTTAATCAGTAAAATATTTTGTAAAAAAAAAAGTATTTCTAAAGTACTATTGGCAAATGTTAGAAAACGCTTTAACGCAATGGTTTTACATTGGTTTCATTTTATAAAACCGTTGTAAATTTTGTACGATAAGAACTTCTAAAGTACTTTTACAAACGTTGGAAAAACGCTTTGAACCAATTTTTTACAGTTTTTTATTTCACAAATATTTGTAAGTTTTGTATAAAAAGTATTCCTAAAATACTTTGTCCGAACGTTCGAATAGCAATCCAAAATAATGTTTTTTAAATGCTTTTTTTCGTATTATTTGCAATTATCGCTTTGGAAACGCTTTTATTTTAGTACCATCAAAAACAAACGTTTTGAAAACTCTTCGTTTTTTGTACCATCCCAAATTTCTACCTGGGAAGTTTAAAAATTGCAGCATGACTTTAATTTCTAAATGGGGATGTGATGGGTCCTCTGGCCAGAAACAATACAAACAATGTAATGGGGAAAATTCATCAGATGCTAATTTATTCATGTGATTTCTTTCGTTCCATTAGGTTAACAAAAACTTATATTGGTTCAGAGCCGTCAACTAGTAGAGCTGCAGAGATAGATGTATGGAAGAATGAAATTCCCTCGTCAACAAATTTTGTAGACCAATAAAGTGACCAATGTTGTGTTCTGTATATAATATATCCAAATGGTATTGATATTGTTGGGAATTTCAGTGTTATTTTTCAGTTTAATCCTCACAAGAATTAGCTTTCTTCCAGAAAAACCAACCTTTGGCCCCTGTGAATATTGAGACTAAATAATGTCAGGGGCCAAATGTTGGCATTTCTGACCAAAATTAAGTTTAGGAATAATAAATAAGTATTGGTTGTAAAATACGATTGAAGAAAAAGAAATTATAAAGAAAATACCTATTTAAAATGTCAAAATATTCAACTTTTACATGGAAACTCAACAAAAAATTAAAATGCATTTTTAACTCCACATTACTTACGTTCCTATCAGTCGATTTTTACGTTTGAACAAATTGAAGCTTAAAGTCCCTCCTATTGAACAAAACAAATTGCGTAAAAAAATACCAATCCGGTCAAAAGTTATAGAGTTTTGACCGCTATCTCGCGAAATTGACCACTGTGCGTCGCACAGTGGCGCCTTTTGACCTTTTTCGTTTCAAAAATCATAACTTTTAAAGTAATAAAGATATTTTAAAAATTTAAAAAGCATTTGAAAGAAGACTCCCCTAGCTTCAAAATACATGACCCGCAAGGTGATAGGCCGTCCGCGGCACTGTGCACAGTGTTATCTTTTGACGTTTTTCGTTGTAATCATTATAACTTTTAAAGTAATAAAGATATTATTAAAATGTATAAATATTTTAAAGATAATCCCTTTAGCTTAAGAATAATTAACCGGCATGGGCGGCATAGTGCATCGTTTGACTTTTTTCGTTGCAAAAATCATAACTGTTGAAATTATCAGGACATATTTAATGTTTAAAACGCACTTGAATTTTATCTCGTTTAGCTTCAAGAAAACCGCACCCGCATTGTAAAAGGTCACTGCGGCACTGTGCACAGTGACACTTTTTCACCTATTTGTTGCAAAAGTCCTGTCTTTTGAAGTAAAGAGATTTGGGAATCTAAAAATCATTTAAAATATAACTTCTTGTGCTTCAATTAAGTGAATCCGCATACTGATAGTTTCGTTAAGCGCTGTCACAATGCATATTAAAAGTCTAGAAAAATAGCACTTTAATAAGAAAAAAAAATTATAAAATTTTACTAATTTTTTTTCAATATATGTTAATTTTTTATTTTTATTATAGTTACACAATGTTCAGTTAAGTGCAAGATGAAATACTCATTGCTTTAATTTCATTTCTTTATAATTAGCTGTAGGTTCAATTTTAACAGCTTTTACTAAAAATAAATTTAGATAATTTTTTTTTTGTTCAAAAACCTTTGTCCGTTTAAAAAGTATTTTTTTTGCAATTCATATGTCTTACATTTTTTTATTTAAAATCCCAAATTTAAATTTCTAAAATATCTTAATTCGTTTAGGAGATAGAGCTCATCAAAGTGGTAACTTTTCCGAAATTTTTTCCGCTAGGGGGCGTTGTTAGCGAATGAAAAAGCATAAAAAACTAAATAATAAATTAAAGACCAATACATCTACTAAGTTTGGTATACAATCTCAGTGCTGCTCAAAATCTGTTTGAATATTGAAAATATATCTTTTTGTAGTAAAAGTTGTTACAGTTTTTATTGTTTTTTCATGTACACGAGCACCCAATTTCAAGAAAATAAGTTAGAGTATTAAATACTTAACAACCTCTGTTTAATAGTTCCCGTCACAAACCGTCACTTTTTTTGTTCTATTCTATTAAGTGTGAAAAAAGACCCAAATATCATGTGTTTGCAAAATTGCGCCTGAAAAAAAGCATTGGACCGCATAACCCTTTTTTTACATCGTCTCATTGGAATTAACATACCTTTCATCCGACACCAAAAAATTAATGATCGGTTGCATAGTTTGCCTGAAATTCAATTGAAAAGATGATATTATTTTTTATTTAAACATTTTTTGTAAGTCCGAAAAATTGTCAACTTTGATTGACTCTTGAATTCATAATTTTTATCCGATTTCAAAAATTTTTTGGATTCTTAATCAGTGAGAAGTTCTCTATCAGATGTAATTATTCATTTTTATCAATTCTTCTGTCAAATTTTGATTTTTGCAACGGTTTTAGGGAAAAGGCGCCACAGTGCGTCGTCCTTTTTCGCTATGCTGTCATATAAATTTTAGGCACATTCGCGTTTTTCCATTAACCGCTCTTTCTTTTTTCTTTTTTACAAAAATAATTGTTCAGATTAGACTTTTTGCTTTTGCACAAAAAATGCTCTTATCGACTGCGAATGGGATAATAAATTGTGCAAAAAATGGTAAAATATAGTAAAAAATTTAGAAAAACGCAATTTTTTTTTGTTAATGCTGCAATTTTTACTTACCAAATTTGATACGATTAAATCTTAAACTTCTAAAAACAGCTCTAATTGTTGCATAGGAGGTACAGAATTGGCAAAGGATACCTGTAAAGAACATCATCTTAACTTGAAAACTTACGTATTTTTATAAAATGTTTGCCAAATGATTGTATTAAGTATTATTAGCAAAGTTTAATCAAAAAGCAAAAAAGCTTAGACCGGTTTAAGCGTTAATAAAGCTATAGGTTGTTTTTGTTTATAAAACGCTATGCAAAGGAGTATTCGGATCCTTATGCAACAAAGCAGCTGTTTACTACACAAGTAAGATCAATCCTTTCTGTATGATCCTTTATGATCCTTTCTACAATGTACATTTCAATTTCATTGAATCCGTTCAAAAACAATTTCTAATATTATGACATCGTGGACATGGCTGGAATCCTGCTGTACAATGACCTCCTTATAAAAGCCGTCTTGCTCCCGCACTAAAAAGTCAGCGAAAATTTTAAATGTTACTGTTTTGCTTAACTTTATTAATGGTGACTTACATTCTAATAGTACTAAAAATCTTAAATATTTTATGGATTATAAATCAAAGCTTATTTTTGTATAGGTCAACTTTTGTTTGGTTTTCACCGACCATTAGTTTTTTTTACCCACCATTCGAGTTTAGTACTTCTTAACTTTCACATATTAAGTTGTTATTAATTAAAAAATAAAAAAAATTTTTTGTATATCCTTGTTTTGAGTTTTGTTTAAATGCATTGAACTAGAATTGTGTTCAGTTGCATATTTCTTTTTGTTTTAAAAATTCTTTTCTAATGCTAAAATCTTGTTTTTTCCTTAATACAAGTAAGTGAAATTTAGAACAAAGTCTTCTAAACCAAAGACTTTGTTCGGTAGCAACAAAGTATTTACTTTTTAAACACAATACTAACAGTTGACCTAATTGGCAATATTTCAAGAACCACTAAAAATGCGAAATATTCGTTTCCCCTTCTCTGCTGGCTAAGTTTTAACTGCCTTACAACTGGAATGGGATTGAATAATGAGTTTTTCCAAGAATTTACAAAAACCCATATTCGCAGTATATTCTTTAGTGTGTTTTCATGAACTGCCATGTAGAACCTTACAACAAAATGTTACTACATCACTAGTATAGAGTTTCGCTGTTGGTACTTGTGTGCATGGACTAGTAGTAATAACTAGGGATGAGCATGTGAGTACATTATGACTCACAATCACGAGCCAAAAATTTCACTCCCACACAACACAATACGAACAATTTTCTTCTATTCACACTCACGCTCACGTGAGTAAATTAAAATTTTACTCACACACACGTGAATCACACAAATTCACGAAATAAATTTTAACTGAGAAAAATTAAATTTTTAAATTAAGATAAATTGTGAATGTTTAATTCAAAAAGATCTGAATATGTAATATTGTCAATTATTTAACAAAAGGATTTTTTTAATTATAAAATAAAATATTGGAAAAATCCGGTCACGAAAGCACAAAATATGATCTACGCAGACTAACTTAAATTTTCATTGCTTACACTCAATCAAGTGAGCAAAATTATATTTCACTGTCACTCACTAATATCATATGCGTGTTTCACGTGACTCATCAATATTCTGTTAATGTGCCCATCTCTAGTATTAACCATGATTTTGTTTGCATGTGTGTATGTATTAGAAACAGAAGTGGTTTGCTATTGTTGCATTGAGTGCTTGAATAATTTTCATACTAAAAACAAGGAAGGTATCCTTGAAAAATATCATCTCTATATATATATATACAAGAATAACGTTACTCACTCACTCAACATTGCCCAGACTATACCGCTAGAGCTAAGAACTAGAAATTTTGACGCCCAGCGGATGTCCACTAGGGGCAATTAGTCCGCGAGGGGCAATAAGGGGAATAGTCACCTCCAGCTCTATACAAATGTCTACTTTTGATTAGAATTGTCTCAATCATGAAATTAAGGGGGTAGAATGTATAAAAATTGCAATTAAAATTACTACAAATGTAGTCAAAAAGACGTTAACTGTATTTGTCATAAAAATGACTAACCATGTAGTTATTTTTAACTATAGATAACAACGACTATTGAAGCGGTTGTAGTGACGCTAGTAGCAAATCAATTTCCAATAAATTTTTTTTTTTTTTTTTATTTCTTATCTTGTAACGGTCATAACTGTAGTTCTTTTGCGATTCCAACTCTATGCTAACACCATAAACCGCAACTAGAACTATAATTTATGCATTAATCTGCTAGAACGTCTTCCGGCTTAATCTTGGAAAGAATCCTCCTCCTAGTACAATCGTGTGGACAAACGTGTTCGTCACTGCATTTGTTAATGACATTTTATAAGTGTGAATGTAATGAATTTCAAATTTATATTCTGAATTTAAATTGATATTTTTCTGAATTTCTAATGGAAAATCTAATTTTCAATTGATATTTTCTAAATTTCAAATGGGAATTCTGAATTTCAATTGATATTTTCTGATTTTCATATGGAAATTCTGAATTTCAACCTTACCTATGAAATTCCATTAATGTAGAAATCTGAATTTTTTAACACACAGAATTATTAATTAATAATCATATAATTACAAATTTTATACTATTACCCTAACCGAGCACTAGCTACTAATATGGCCGTCGGCGCGTTGTAGCGAAAACAGACCAGTGCCTCTGGTGATAATCGAACCCACGAACCCCCGCACTAATAAGCCAACACCTACCACTAGCCTACCAGGGCGCACATCTTTAAAATTATAAACTAATTTATTGAAACAAATTATTAAAAAAGTAATTAATTTTCCATCCTAATATATTCCCATATGTAAAACTACCTGTAACGAAGTATCGGTGTTCTAATATCGTTATAGGTATAACATTTGATTAAAGCAGTTATTTTAGTCAAAATGATATAACTGTTTTTAACAGAAATAAAATAAACTTAAACGAACCATAAGCGGTGGCTACATTTTAATTATATCATCAGGAATATTAAATTGAAAAGAATAAAATTTGCTAAATTATTAAATTAAATATTTTTTCTATAGCTTATCCGAGCGAAGAACTGACCTGATTTTAGCTGCACAGCAGAACTTTAGCGATGGTTTTGTTTTAATTTTCTTTCTTCCTTCAACATAAATGCACTTACATAAGCTGTTAAACAAAAACACAAGTTGTCTATATTAAAAACCTTGAAATTTTTTAATAAAAAAATTTTTATATGGTCTTATGTTTTTTCATCTTAAATATATTATAATATGTTATAATATATGGTGTTATTCATGACCACATCTTATTATTTTTTTCTTATGTGGAAACATATATAACGATATATTATTATATATTGACCTTTATAAAATCAGACATTAAGCATATATGCTATACATAATAAGATATTGTAGATATATTGCCATATATAATAATACATTATCATATATAACATAATATTTGGTGACACATAAGCTAATGCTATAAAATATGCATATGCATATGCATATACATATATGGTGCCATATGTATAATGCAATTCAAGACATAATTGTATATGACTTTAAATGAAGTGAGATATAATTATGTAAGATTGCATATATGACACAAGATTAACAATTTTGTTTGATATATGACTATATATGGTCCAACATCATAATATTTGTTATGCATATAAGACATAAGTATATATTGCTATATATAACACCATACATAATTATATATGCGCAGATGTCCTAAATTAGTTTTCTTTAACATTTTTTTAAATTTTATTAAAAATTATATATGTCGTGGTATTTTCAGTTAATCTAATTTGATCTCAAAATATCTCATTGGATCCATCCAAAATTATCTCTCATTACGGATCTAATTAGATAAATATATGTTTTTGTATTCCAGTATACATTGAAGGATCTAATCGGAAATTACTGGATACCCCAATTTTGAGATAAACTTGTATATCAATGAGATCTTATCATTTATCTGAGATGTAACTTTTTTTGAGTCTGGTAAATAAAATTAACCGAAGTGATTACAAAATTATGCATTCTCTTAAAAATCGACACTGCTGTTTAAAGGCGGTACAACTCTTTTAAATGGGCCGGTTTCCAAAGTCTCAAAAGTTGCGTACGATTACCAAATAAAGAGCATACCTATCCTAGAATAAGTCGATATCGTTTAAAAGCATGTTTTAGTACCTTTAAAATTACCCCTGCAAATACTTGGAAGATATATGGCCCAGTAGATATTACGCGAATTTCTTCTTTTTATAAACTGGAATATTGAAAAAAAAATGATATTGGAAAATTATTTTTTATGTCATTTACACAGCTCAAGAAAAATCAGAAAAAGTTGATGATTTTTAAAGACACGCAGATCACGAATATAGCCTTAAGCTGTTAAGTGATGATTATTAATCGTAATGATTAGTAATTAGATTACTTTTTTGAAAGGTGAAGTAGTGCGCTTATTTTCAGTTCTCATGATTACTAATTGATTACGATTACAAATAATCTAAAAGTAATCTGGATTACTTTTAATTACCATAAAATAATCAAAAAGAATCAAAAGTAATCAAAAGTACTCAACAAAAAAAATCCGACTTCTTTCAAAGATTAAATGTATGGAACTAGTAATGTATAAAACATGTAAATTTATTTAATATTAAAGCTTATAGTTGATTACATTTTAAATTGTATACAAAATGTTAATATAAAATACGATTGATAATAATTTACAATTCACATAATTCATAAATTCACTATAACTAAAAATAAAACTAAATATTTCAGAGACCGAAAATAGCAGATATCCCGAAAACTTTAACTCAAAAACTCTCTATGTAGAGTCAACGGAGACGTATACTATTATATACCAAACGATTCGTATTGAATCAGAATATATTGTGATCTTAAGGAAACGATCTCAACTCCATAGTTAAGAGTTATTTTTCAACGAAAAACTAAAAGATCGGATGAAACTTCTAAATCTTAAAAAGAAAAAACGTCAAACAGCTGAAATAGAAATCAGTATAAAAAGAATAAGCAAAGTAATCAACTTGCTAGTAAAGATGCTATGATAAATTATTATAATGTCAATTTAAGTAAGAATGCAACAAGAAGCAACGAAAATGTTGGAAGTTTTTAAATAGTACTCTTGGGAGAGTTTCAAAGAATGCAATTAATCTAAGAAATGAAGATGGTGAAGTTATAAACAATGACAAATTAAAAGCTGAATTTTTTTAATAACTATTTTTTGAATTCGGTTGCAAATTTAAAAAATCAAATTGAATCAAGTCCAGATGATAACTGTAATTCGATGAGAACACTACGATATCACAGCAAATAATTTTAGATTTTGTCTAACCAGCAGCATTGAAATTTAGAAATCAACAAATGTTCTGGCAATGATAATATTACACCAAGATGTTTGTTTGAGTGTAAAGATATTCTTGCGCCTTTTCTTCGAAAATTTTAAATTCTTCGTTTATTAACTCGGTTTTTCCTGATATACTTAAAGTTTCATAAAATTATACCGATTCCTAAGGAAATAAATACATCTGCTGTAGAGAAGTTTAGACCAGTGGCTGTTTTGTCAGTAATTGACAAAGTTTTTGAGAAAATTTGCATTCTCAACTTTTAACATATTTGCAAAATGAATCCCTTATATATCCTAATCAATACGGGTTTAGAAAGGTTGCGGTACCGATGAAGCGGTGGTTAATGTTGTAAACTACGTATGTGATTTTTTGGACAAGGGTTATACATCTGTCTGTGGTATATTTTATGATTTTAGCAAAGCTTTCGATCTAGTTGACCACCAAAATTTTACTTCAAAAGCTAACATTTTATGGAATACGAGGTGTGGATTAGCGCTATTAAAAAGCTACTTCGAGGGAAGAAAACAGTATGTGCAAATAAATGCTTCTAAAAGCTCGATGAAAGATGTTGTGCATGGTGTTCCACAAGGAAGCGTTTTGGGACCATTACTTTTTACCATATATATAAATGATATAAACAATCTTAATCTTAATGTAAAGCTTTTTATGTATGCGGATGATTTATGCGTATTTTACCCGTATAAAGAAAATCTTGTTTTGAAAACCTGGGCTGAACGTGATGGAGCTTTAATTTCGGAATATGCAAGGCTGAATAAAATAGTGTTAAATGCCAATAAAACAAAACTCATATGGTTTAGGCCTTATACAATTTACAACAATTTAAATAATGTAATTTTTATAGATGGTAAAGAAGTGGAAGAAGTGCAATCTATAAGGTACTTGGGTGTTTATATTCAAAGCAATTTGTCCTGGCATCAACATATTGAATATCTTCATAGTAAAAATAATACCTGCTGTTGGAATTTTATTTAAGCTAAAACATAAACTTTGATGAAAAAACAAAATTAATTATTTTTCAGTCGCTAATTCAAAGTCATTTAAACTACTTGGCCTTGATATATGGTTTCAAAAAGAACCAAGATTTAAAATCTCTGCAGATATTACAAAATAAATCGTTTAAAAACTGTATTTAATCTTCCGAGAATGTACCCTACTTTGTCTTTATATAAAGATGTTGCTAAAAATGTTTTACCAATACATGGAATTTACAAAATGCAATTGCTGTTATTCATAACATTGGTCACCACACGATAAGTTTTTCAACAAATCAACAATATTTTAATACCAGAAACAGTTCAAACCTAAGAACTGTAAGATGTCGTTTAGAGACCACAAAGCAAAGGATAGAATATGTGGGTAGTCAGGAATTTAATAGTTTACCATATAGTCTTAAAGAATGTGTAACTATTTCTTCATTTAAAAATAGACTGAAAGAGTATCTTGAACAAAATATTGATCATTTTATTATTTAAAATTTTTTTTTTAATTTTTCTTTGTTTATTATATATTTACAAATTATTGTTAATTTATAAGTTCAGTTAAGTGCCAACTTGCCTCAACAATGCCCTAGAGGCGCTGAGGCCCAATATTATATGAATTAATTTGTTTAAATAAAGTTAAAAAAAAAAAAAAAAAGAGGAGTTTTATTTCGCCGTCATTAAATAAAACTCTTTTGAGGAGTTTTATTTTTTCCGACTGAAATAAAGCTCTTTTGAGGAGTTTTATTTTTCCCGTCAGAAAATAAAGCTCATTTAAGGAGTTTTATTTTGAAACTCATTTAAGGAGTTTTATTTTTCCGTCTAAAATAAAACTCATGTTGTTTATTTTCCTCTTTTTTATTGACTTTATTTGCTATAATGTGTGCAGTGATTTATTTGTTTAATTTAAAAAACATAACTTTTTCTAAATTTTCTGCAGAAAGATTTGAACTCAAGACGCTCAGTACCAATTTAAGAGCAGAGAATGCTCTGTTCACGCTTACCTGGCTTGCAGGTACACACTGTATAGCTTTTGCCAATATATACTAGTACGGATAGTGTATTATTTTAGCCTTCCAGAACTCAAAAAAGTTTATCAATCGATAAGGGCCTTGGAGAAAAATTGTCGATTTCATAGAAAGCTTTTTTTCATCCTCATTATCCTTTGTTGTTCCATATCTACATATATAAGAAATAAAACAACAACCATTTAATAGTAGGAATCAAACAATAATAGTGAAAAGCCCACATGTTTTCATTTTAATGACGATTTTTTTAATTGCCAATGCAAGTGATTATATTACACTGCCTTACAAATTGTAATGATCTGGCAAACGGCAAGCTTTGAGTGACAATTTACATAAAATGAGTTTTATTCTCTGACAGAAAAAAATAAAACTCCTCAAATGAGTTTTAAAGTAAAACTCCTCAAATGAGTTTTATTTTAGACGGAAAAAATAAAACTCCTCAAAAGTGTTTTATTTTATCAGGGCGAAATCTCTCTTCTTAAGAATTTCATACGATCTTTTATTTTTTACGTTGAAAAATAACTGTTTTGAATGTTTTTTTCTTTTTAAGCCACAAATAACTGTTATCACTTATTACCGTTACGGTCCCTGAAATATTGCACTAAAACTAAATGCACTAAAACTAAATATTGCACTGTAAGTCACCGATCTTAAACTATTTGGTAATTTTATGTTAATTTAAATATTTTTAGCATTTGTATATAACAACCACACTTGAACGATCTTTACACCAGTACACATAACAAAAAAAAAAATTTGCTATTTGCCAACTGAGATTCGGTACTATGACTTAAATTCGGTTATTACGAATTTCGGACAGTTAGCTCAATTTTCATATTAGATTTCACAACAAAGTTCAGTTAATAGAACAGAATTTTAGTTGCAACACCCAAAAATTTCAGAAATCGAATGTCATTGTATTTACTGAATTTATAAGTATACACTTTTCAATTTTGGTTGGCACTTTATTTATCGTTTTGTAATGACGCCACAAGACTAAAAGCACGCCAAATTATTAGAAATATAAAACTTTATCGAATTAACTTATTTTGATCAAATTAACTTAACTGCATTTTTTTAAATGTTTTCTGGAATTGCTAAATGGAATTTTGTTATTTTAATAACAAAAATTTTTCAAAATGGCAATTGCTTCGTAAAGCGATAAAATTAGTTGGTTTTACAAAAATCCACATTAATTTGAAAAAAATAAGTGTTGTTTCAATAATAAATTTTGTCAAAAGTTAACAAACATTTTTTTGTTGATTTCACTTACGAATTTTTGTTCAGTGTAGGTAAATGATATTCACATTAAAGTTCTATATAAAGCAACTTTATTCTCAGAATTTTTAACTTTTTACAAATCATTTGTGCTGACAAATTATATGCCCGATTGTGTTACATTTTCAACGAAAACTGAATAATTTTAAAATGAGTTGACGTATTTCGTAAAAACCCAGTGGTAATAAAATTATATATTAAGGGTTGAACTTATATAACACCTGTTTTAGCTAAATTTTAGGCTGGTAACTTATCTTAAAAGAAGATAATGTAAATATCTACAGTTTTTCTATGTTTTTTCAATCATACAATCAAAAAAATCTATTATTTCCATGAAACAAAAATGTTACTAAAAATAATGAATAATAAAAAAATTTAATTTTTAATATGGAAAGCTAACTTAATTTTCATGACATAATTTTGTTACTAGTTAAAGACCATTAATTAATTTATCATTTTTCTCTATAAAAAAATAGACAATTAAAAATCACTCAATTATAATGAATAAAGGTGACATTTTAATTAAGTAAGAAAAGAAGAAATTGCTGATGTAAAACTATTAAGTCATCAACTAATTGAATTGTCTTTTCATAATTAACTTAAATATTTTTATAATAATCAAATTATATTATTATATTTTCTGTGTTTTTCGTTTTGATAGTGTTTTTTATCTATTTGGGAAAGTACGTTGAATTGAATAAGGTTACACGTAGCGTATGATTGTTATTATATTGTAAGAAAGTGTTCGTATCAAGTATACGACACCGATGCAATATGTATTGTTGATATACCACGTTGTATTGAAGTAGAACTTCTTTGAGTATTGCATTATATATCGGAAAAAAATTGGATATAATAATTGGTTGCTGGAAGTGCATTTTTAAATAAGAAAACTACTTAAATTTTTTTTAAAAAATAAACATATAGCAGATATTTTATTACTTTCCAGGACAACTTTAGTAATGGGTGCGATAAAGTAATGCATAACCTTGTAATGTGTACTCCTTACCTGTATCATTAGTTTTCAACAAAAAGTTATTAGTTACCGATAATGGGTTACACAATCCATTACTTTGTAATGGATTATCTTCATTTATCTTTAGACTTATTTCGAAACATAAAGTAATGAGTTACAGATAATTGAACACTCATGGATATCCTTGTAATGATAGCTCATAACGTGTTACATTACTTTAAAACATAAAATAATTACTTACCCGATCATCAATTACATAGAGCATGGATTATAAACTTAAGTAATTATTAAAATATCTTTTTGGAAATCTATTTATAGACACATTACTTTGTTATTTTTTGTAAGTATGAGGGTAAGGTGTATATTTTTGATATCACGGACGCAAATACGAAGCACAACAATTCATTAACACTTCAAGCAACCAAATATTATAAGTATCGATAGCTCAGTTGGTAGAGTTCTCGCATAACTCCATTGTTAACAACTAAAGACCCCAGGATCGAATCTCAGCAAGAGCACTCAAAAAAAAATTTTGGGGATCATTCTTAATTTGAATACTCATAAGGCTAAGAATTTTTGAGAATTTTTTCAGATTTTTCTTAGGTGGTTTAGAGGTCGCGCAAATCGATTTTTTACCAAAAATCGAGGCTTTTTTGTGCTTTTTTTTTGAATTTTGCTTGAAAATTGATAACAACTCGATATTTCTTCAGCTTCTGAGTCAATATTCTTAAAGAAAATTTTCCGATCTTTAATTTTATGTGCATAAATAATAAGTTTCGGTAATGATTTTGCACATTTTGACAATTTAATAACGGTTTTTCGTAAATTTTCAACAAATATGGAAAAGAATGCTTTATAACTTTTAAAATTTGTATAAAGACTAAAAAAACTAATGATGCAGTTTAATAGATTATTAAGTTTTAAATTAATTAGCGGAAAAAAAAATTAATTTTCTCTCACCGTTCTCTAGTTATAACCTTTTAAAGCTTTGTACACATTGTATGAAATGTATAATACTATAAGGTGTGAACTAGGTGTGCATTGGTTTAAACTTTAAATAATTGGATTTAGAAAATGTTTTTACAAATAAAATAATAGTTACTTACCACTTTTCGGAGTTGAGTTTTCAGAGTCTCGCGTGCAACTTTTTAATTAAGCGTTTGTCATCATACAATTGTTTCAAAAGTCTAAGGTCATTGAGAGGATCGTATCGGGGACACTGGCATAGGTACCAATTTTTAATATATACTCTTAAAATAAATGATTTAAACTCCAGCAAGCATCAATTTTTGAATTTTGAATGAAAGGTTGTAGCTGGTTTCGAAAAATACATATTTTTAGAGAGTATATAATTTCATCATCCAGCGAGCTCGGTTAATGGCTCCTGGAGATTTTATTGTTGGATGGGGCTCAGGTCTATCACCCTCTGCCACCATCTGCCAGCTGATCACAAAAGCTTATCAGCTGATTTAACAGCGGATGCAAACCAGCCGTATTGTGGTTTTTTTGAAGTAGCTTAAGCTTTTCCAGAGATTTTATATATATAGAGATTGCTAATTACCGGAAGAGGGCTCTAGCATAAAGCTTTTATCTCAATCCATAAAATTTATCTCAATCTCAAGCAAGCGTCTTCCACTTATCAGTTTACAAAAATTTTAATTGTATTGTGACTTGTTATCTCTAAACCTATAGACTATCTGCCAAAAATAGGGTTGTAGTTCCCCCAAATCCAATAAATCATGAATTTTAGTTCGAGCCATATCAGTCCCACCTAGTGATAACGGCTTTTTGGCTACTTTTTTGCTGTCCACAACTTGACAACACTAAATCTCATAATCTAAGTTTACAACAAATCGGATGCCCAAAGCTTTAAAAGGGTATAACTCAAGAATGGTAAGAGAAAATTATATTGTTTTTTCTGCTAATTTATTTAAAACTTCATAATCTTTTAACTGCATCATTAGTTTTTTAGTCTTCATACAAATTTTAAAAGTTATAAAGCAGTCTTTTTCATATTTGTTGAAAATTTACGAAACAACTGTTATATAATGTATCAAAATGTGCAAAATCCCTGACGAAACTTATTAATTATGCACATAAAATTAAAGATCGGAAAATTTTCTTTAAGAATATTTACTCAGAAGCCGAAAAAATCACCGATTTTTTTTTAGCAATTTTCAAGAATAATTCAATAAAAGCCCAAAAAGCTCGATTTTCGGTACAAAATCGGTTTGCGCGACCTATAAACCACTTCCGAAAAATCTGATAAAATTCTCAAAAATACTTTACCTTATGAGTATCCAAATTAGGAAAGATCTTCCTAGAAAATCCAAATTTTTATTTTTTTGGGACAACCTAATGAGCACGTTACTTATTTAATTTAAAAAAATATTTGTAATAATTTTTTTTTATACATTTTTTTTAATGAAAATCTATTTATAGGCACATTACTTTCTCAAAACAAGTAACCATATAAGTAACCAGTTACTTGATACCCAACAAGGTAATGAGTTAACCATTAATTTTAGGCTCCTCGCCTGTAAAATTCACCAGTTAAGTAAGGTCTATTGGTAATGTAATTTTTGAAATCGAATTAACGGTTTTCGAGATATTTCGACTTGAGTTTTACTAAATATGGAATTTTTCCTCTGTTCTACAAATTTTTTAAAAATTATTCAAAAAGTCAACATTTAAGCATAATTATGTCAGTATTGATTGAAAGATAATTTCAAAATTTACATACAAATATCTTGGAAAAAACAGAAAATGTATATAGTAAAATAGTTTGGATTGTCCAATTTTTATACCCACACTGATAGTATTGTCCTTTATGATATTAATAAAACAATTTCGTAGATTTTTTTTTCGTAGATTTATCAAAGAATTTCATCATATCCAGGCAGTTTTATTAATATTAAGACATTTTTCGCAAACATTTTCATAAAATGTCATAGTTTCATAAAAAATTCATTTGATTTCAAATAGAATCTGTTCATAAATTTAACGAAAATTTTCTTTGGAGCTATGAAATTATTTCAAAGGCAATTTCTTTAACCTGTGAGTTAAATAGAAGATATTTACGATAAACACTAAATGGCACGAAGAATGTTGATGGAGACCGTAGTGGGGTCAGAAAATGCATTCCATTCATGCTAGTGTCTAATAACTTTTTCTGTGTTATTTTCTAATAGTCAAAGTAAATTATCATATAAAAATTATTAGTTTCTGTTAATTTAGAGAAAAAATTTGTCATGATCTCAAACTGAACGAATAAAATCTAACACACAAACTTATAGATCAACGATTAAATTCACTATTAAACCCTCACCAGGTACAGTGTAAAACGTTTAATGTTTATGCTCGACATATGTATTAACAAAAAATCTTAATGTTTGTTGATATGCTTTGTTTATGTATAAGGATAGTATATGATGACATTAGAGAAAAGAATTGCCATTTAAAGTTTTAACTGAAAGTTAAATGGCAATTATGATAATGACTAGAGAAAAAACAAAGACACTATAAATATAAATCGTTTGTGTTAAATTTCATTGTAACTCAACACACAGAGTAATGTGGGATTTAACGGTACCCAATTTCTTTAACGTGTGAGTTAAATAGAAGATATTTACGATTAACACTAAAATGGCACGAAGAATGTTGATGAAGACCGTAGTGGGTCAGAAAATGCATTCCATTCATGCTAGTGTCTAATAACTTTTTCTGTGTTTTTTTTCTAATAGTCAAACTAAATTATCATATAAAATTATAATTTTTCTGTTAATTTAGAGAAAAAAATTGTCATGATCTCAAAACCGAACGAATAAAATCTCACACATTGTAATGACGAGATTTCCTCCGTTAGCTGGGGTAAGCTCGCGGGGTAGGGATCGTCACAGAAATTGGTTTCTTTCAGTGACAGAGAGAAAGAAGGCAGGTTTTTTTCGATAAACGTTATAATTTTATTTTCTTATATCTAATACCACACCCTATAACTAAAATGAAAATAAAAGGAAAGAAAGTATTGTTCGAATATGGTTCTGCGACCAGCGGTGGGATGACGTCTGCGGTTTGATCTGCACCGGGCTCTCGCTGTAGCTACAACTCACGACCTGGGGTTCGTATGGCTCACGCTCGGCTGGTAACAGTTGGGAGGAGGCCAAACGCACGGCTCAATCTCGGCTGGCTAAAGTTGGGAGAGGGTCAAACGCAGGACTCAATCTCGGCTGGCTAAAGTTGACAGAAGGTCAACGCACGACTCAATCTCGGCTGGCTAAGTTGAGAGAAGGTCAAACGCACGACTCAATCTCGGATGTCTAAAGTTGAGAGAAGGTCAAAGGCACGACTCAATCTCGGCTGGCTAAAGTTGAGAGAAGGTCAAACGCACGACTCAATCTCGGCTGGCTAAAGTTGAGAGAAGGTGAAACGCACGACTCAATCTCGGCTGGCTAAAGTTGAGAGAAGGTCAAACGCATGACTCAATCTCGGCTGGCTAAAGTTGAGAGAAGGTCAAACGCACGACTCAATCTCGCGCTGGTTAAAGTGAGAGAAGATCAAACACACGACTCAATCTCGGCTGGCTAAGTGAGGGAAGGTCAAACGCCACTACTCAATCTCGGCTGGCTAAAGTTGAGAGAAGGTCAAACGCACGACTCAATCTCGGCTGGCTAAAGTTGAGAGAAGGTCAAACGCACGACTCAATCTCGGCTGGCTAAAGTTGAGAGAAGGTCAAACGCACGACTCAATCTCGGCTGGCTAAAGTTTGAAAGAATGTCAAACGCACGACTCAATCTCGGCTGGCTAAAGTTGAGAGAAGGTCAAACGCACGACTCCAATCTCGGCTGGCCAAAGTTGAGAGAAGGTCAAACGTACACTCACAATATATTTTCCGTTACCGATTGTAGTTTATTTAAAAAGTAATCCGTAAAGTTTGTTTTTAACTGAATAAACTATTAAAATACAAAGAAACATATTTTTCAACTTTTTTGCCTGTTATTTAAAAAACAAACTATGAATTAATACGGATTTTCTGTAGCAGTTAATATTTTCGTTTAAAATCTACATGTTTAAAAAAAATCTACTTGTTTAAAAAAAAAATCACACAAAAATCACAGTAATCTTTTTTTTTAAAAGTTTTCTCTCAAACGTTTTTTCATATGCATGAACTGGGGATGGTAAATAAATTACTTATTTACATTTTCAGTCCAAAAGTACCAAAGTGGCCCAGCTGGCGATTAAGTGCTTTGTTTCAGTAAATTTTGTTTTACTTTTTTATTTTACTAAGGGTATTCAGCGTGGTTATTGCACACGATGCAAATTTGCACTTTCTCATCCTTGAGCAGTATTGACGGTGCATAATGTGCATATTAGAACAGAGATGGAGTTCCCTCACTGTTCCAAATTATATGTTAAAGCACATCTATTAGATGACATCTAGGAGATGAAGAGACAGCATGCTAGAGATAGAGTAAAAACTCTGAGTTTCTTTTATTCATGTACAAATAACAAAGTTTAATAATATAAAATAAAACGAAAGTTAGGATTATAATTTTTCGCAGTATAGAACATGTGTTAGCTGATTATTTGAATACAAGAAAATTTAATTAGCAATATGGTAAAAGTCTAGTGTTTTTTAGGTAAACAAGATATAAAGCGCATCAATGTTTAATGTAAATTTAAAATTAAGCAATATTCTTGTGCAACTTTTGCTAGTTTGCAACAAATTACCCGTGTGTATGTCATATTGGAAGGTTAGAAAAAATCAAAAAGGTTTTGTGTCTGCACAAGATATGTGTTAAATATTTAATATTGAGTTGGCTACATTGAATGATAATAAAATTGTCAGTAATATGTGCAATAGTATTGCAAGAGTACCTTAAACAATTAAATTAAATCAAAAGGTACCAAAATGTTTACAAAGTGCTTTTTACTTAGTACTAAACCAAATATTTTATTTACCATCACTATAGTTTTTCTTTAGATTTTAATTGTCTTTTATTTTACAAACACATAGTTTTTTAAGTTATTTGCATATTATAGTAAAGATGAACTCAAAGGTCATCCTTTTTCGTTATGTTGCCATATAAATGTTAGGCGCCATTCGCTCAATTAATTATTATTCAATTAATCTTATTATTTAGTTTTTAAAAATAAATCCTAACATATATTATTATTGTATATAATACATTATGTAAATAATACATTTTTATTTCTTTTAAATTAAATTTGGTGATAGCTAAAATAAACGACAATCGTTTATTTTTACGTTTTTGGGGGTAAAATTTTGATGGTTAAAATAAAGGAAAATCGTTTATTTTTAAGTTTTGGGAGTTAAATTTTTAATTGTCAAAATAATGGAAAATCTTTTATTTTTATGGATTTTCGGTAATTTTTTGAAAGTCAAAAAAAACGAACGTCGTTTATTTTAACGGATTAAGCAATTATTTTTTAATAGTTAAAATAAACGAAAGTACTTTGTTTTTATCGATATTTTTAGTTATTTTTTAACAATTAAAAATAATTGGAAATTACTATTGTTTTTAAACGAAAAATCAGTAGTCCTGTTTTTAACAACTTTTTCTATAGTTTTAATGTACAAATTCGTTTGTTTCTAACTATAAAATATTGTGAGTGTACGACTCAATCGCGGCTGTCTAAAGTTGCGAGAAGGTCAAACGCACGACTCAATCTCGGATATTCAAGGATATTCGCAGGACCCCGAAGGATATTTGCAGGACCTCAAAGGATATTCGCAGGACCTCGAAGGATATTCGCAGGACCTCGAAGGATATTCGCAGGACCTCGAAGGGAACTCGCTGGATGTCTAAGGATGAAAAAGGGTTAGTTAAAATTACCCTTGTTGCCGCGTGCGCTGTCGTAGCCGACTCATCTCGATTCTTGTGGTGACAGCCTTTATATACAAGTTGTGTAAACAGAATCGAGCGTTACTTAGGAAATTCAAGGATTGAAAAAGAATTTAATTCATTTTATTTCCTTCAATGGACTTAAATAGTTACTTCACAAACATTCATTAATAATTAATGTATTTGTTTAATATTTGTTTTAATTCAATAGATTCTCGTTCGTTTACTTATATAAAAAAAACATGGAGTGTTGGCGGAAACAAGCGTAGCGACTTCCGTCATTACAACATAAACTTATAGATCAACGATAAAATTCACTATTAAAGGTTTAATTTTTTTATATTTTCATAAAATTTCATAATTTCATTAATTTTCATACATTTCAAACTTATGTTTTAAGATTTGATTCTCAAGTGTTCAACATATTTATAAAGTGTTTATTATTTCAATTTTTATTAATTTTGCACTTCAATGAAATTGTTTTAAAAATCATATAAAGCGGTTCATTGGTTTACAATGAGAGTCCGTTCATTAGTCCCCTCCGATTGCGATGAAATTTGGATATGTATTAAAGAATCAAAAATGAAGAGATTCAGACTTTTATTAAATATTAATCAACGGATGTCTAGAAAACAGCGAAAATCTATAAAAACAATAATCGTGGCTTATCAAGTTTTTACAATAAGCCCTTCAATTAACTAATATATTTTTAAATTTACATTTTATATTTAATAAAAGTACAAATTTTTATATCAAATTATACCTCATTGTATTTAATTTTAAATATTAATATATATATATTTTTTTTTTTTTTTTTTTTTATTAATTAATAATTATATAATTACAAATTATATAATATTACCCACTAGCTACTATGCCTTCATCGCGTTGCCAGACCAGTGCCTCTGGTGGGAATCGAACCCACAACCCCCGCACTGATAAGCCAGCACGCTACCAACTAGCCTACCGGGGCGCACATTAATATATTATTATGAACAATAATATCTGGCCAAAATTCGGATTCAGTTGTATATAATTGGAATAAATTAAATTCAATTTGATCCACGTAGATACAATTGTATTTACCATTCTTCAGATTAAATTGTGTCTGATAAATAGACCCTATCTAATTAGATATACCACCATATATTTTTTTACTCGGGAACTTCTTTAAAACAATCAAACGTATTACAGGACCCAATTTTAAGGACCCAATTTTTAAGGGACATTTTTAACCTGTTGGTCCTGAAATATTGTGACAAATAATTTTGTGGAATAGCAGAGATTATGATCTTTCATCTGCGATATGTCATCTGAGTAAAAGTATTTAAATTATTTGTTTAAAAACTTTAATTGCTCTTTTAAAAGGACATAAGATGGGATAACGAAAATCTGATTGCATATTTTAACTACATGTTTGCCTCTTGTTTGACATGCTTATCGAGTTTTCTATGTGTGAAAAAAATTATTGCAATTTTTCGTCTGTTTCTGTGTGAGTATATAAAATTTTATATTTAATATCAAAGATACTTTCGGAAAAAAATCTGAACCGATATAGTTCCCAACTTTAAATTTTTATATATTGTAAGTGATACTTTGAGTTATTTACAAAAACAATAATAATTGTGGGGTTTTTTGAGATATTCAAGATTTAAGGAAATTGTTTCAATTTCGCTATTCTTATCGCGTGAAAAATTAATTTTTATGCAACACTGTTTAAAGAAGAGTAGTTGATCTTTACAATGACACTAAGCGTTTAAAAGTTATGATTAGGGCAACCAAAAATAAGCTCAAGCTTGTTTGAAACTATACAACTATTTCGAATAAATACAAGTTCTGATCATAAAATTATGAACATTTTAAAGCCATATTTGTTAGAACTTTATTCGTCTTATTTTTTAACTACGTTTGATGTGGTATTTACTTACATAGTATTCTAAGTGTAGTTGTATGATTTGTACTACAGCAGCTTTATATTTAAAGCGAAATAAATTTAATTTTTGACTATATATCGCTCATTTACTAAAATACTGTCATAAGTCAAAAAAAAATGCGATCATTGAGTTAATGCTTCACGTTTATTAGCTTTTTCATTCTTTATATTTTGTAAAAATTTCATATTAATATCTTGTTTACTTTTCGAGTTAGAAGGGAATATATTTTCTTTTTTCTGGAACGTGGATGCAAATAGCACTTCATAGTATTTTAAAGAGAAACTATGTTACTGGCGTGTCGCTCGATAATTATTGAACTCGCACCCAACACTCACTAAGATAAAAGTGCATTAAAAACCCTGTTTATAAAAAACGTGACCAAATAAATAGACAAAGGGTCGAGCGAGGCAGATATGGATTGAAAACTTTAAATGTGTTTTCTGATAAATCATGTTTTTTGAGTTATGTCAGTCTTTCAGTAAATGAGCGATATGTACAGAAACAAACCACATCAAATTACTGTTTTATGATTTTACATTAATTTTTTACAGTCGTGGTTTTTATTTAAAAATATAAAACAAAATAAATGTTTGTTTAGTTTTTACTAAAATTGTGGTTAATTTTTTGAACAGTAAAATACAAATGACAAAGTTAGTTTAATTTAAATGTAAGTTGTTCTCTTTTCAAGTAAATTTTGTTAATATTAGCTACTTTTTGACTCTATCCTTTCAAAATTAATCTTATTTTAGCTTTTTTCTCTTAAAATAGAGCTGTTCTGCTATTTTTTTTTATTAGCAATCGATATTTTGAAGTATTTTTTTTTTTTAACTAAAAGTTAAAAATTAATGTTGATGGTTTATCAAACAATATTTTGATAAAGCAATTTAAATTTTAAAGCTTAGGCAAACAAATTTGTCTATTACACCTTTGTTTGACTGGCGAAGTTCCAAGGAACAAATTTTACAAAAATTTTATTTGTACACTCAGAATATCATATAGTTTAATGAAAAAGTTTTCAGTTGAGTTAAAAATAAAGGAACATGCATTTATTTTTCAAATAAATATTTTTAACAATTTGTTTATACATTTGTGCAAAATAATTTACTACCATTTACCGATTTTGTTAGTTTCATTTATTTTTTTCATTTATTTAAAGTTTCATACAAATTTAACCACAAAAAAGGAATACTGTAGTTTAGTTGATTCCATTACAGTTATTATAAATTTAAATTATTTTTGTTAAAAAAAAAAAAAATATTCAAAAAATTGGTGTCTTTTTTTTATTAAAACACAAAATTATTTCAATTTAAATTACAGGAACTTGAAAAAGTTTACACAAACGTCTGTATGTGTGTGTGTATAAATTTTGTAAAAGAAAAAAAAAACGAAAAAACAAAAAACTGAAATAATTTCAAATAACTGAATCGAACATTAATTGTTACTGATCTGTAGTTTTAAATTTGAACGTGTATTTTTAACTTAATATTATTTTGTTTGTTAAAGGATTTATTAGTTATTTAACAAATAACCAGAAACATTTGATTTAAAGGAAAAATTAAGTAGACCGGATTTTAAGTGATTTATCATTTATATTAAATTACATTTTTAATTAATTTAAACTACGAAAGATTGTAAGTGTAGTAACGATTTTAATAAAAAGTTATGAAATTTAACGCTTTATTTTTTTTTTTTAATTTAACGGCTTATTTTTATATTTACACGGCTTATGTTGAATTAAATTTTAATTGTCTATGGATTTAAAGTGCAAAATATTAAACAATTAACTATGGAAGAAATTAAAGAACATTCTAAATTATTTCTGGTCGACAATTTCAATTAACTTTTATCTTTCCATAATGACCAGTTGATTTTTTTTTTTAATATTTGGTATTTAAAATCAGCTGTTTTATATATTTTAACAATTGTTGCACATTTTCCGTTCTTTTACTTTTTTGTAAATTTGACTTACTCTCTGTTACTGATTAATTTTTACTGGACTTTACTAAGTGTGTTTAATCGAACACACTTAGTGTTATTTATTTATTTGGGAAAGTACGTTGAATTGAATAAGGTTACACGTAGCGTATGAGTGTTATTATATTATAAGAAAGAGTTCGTATCAAGTATACGACACCGATGCAATATGTATTGTTGATACACCACATTGGATTGAAGTAGAACTTCTTTGAGTATTAATATATGCATTATATATCCGAAACAAAAAATTGGAGAAAATAATATGTTGTTTTTTATTACTTCCTAGGAAAACGTTGGTAATGGGTGCGATAGAGTAATGCATTACCTTGTAATGTGTACTCCTTACCTGTATAATTATTTTCCAACAAAAAGTAATGAATTACAGATAATTTGTTACATAATCCATTACCTTGTAATGAATACTCCTTACCTTCAGCATTATTTCGAAACATAAAGTAATGAGTTACAGATAATTGAACACCCATGGATAACATTGTAATGATAGGACATTACGCTTTAAATTACTTCAAAATATAAAATAATGACTTACCGATCATCAATTACATAGTGCATGTATTATAAACTTAAAGTAATTATTAAAATATATTTTGGAAATCTATTTATAGACGCATTACTTTGTTGTTTTTGTAAGCATGAGGGTAAGGTGTATATTTTTGATACCACGAACGAAAACACGAAGCACAACAATTCATTAACACTTTAAGCAACCAAATATTATATGTATCAATAAGTCAGTTAATAGAGTTCTCACTTAACTAATTGTTAACAACCAAAGACCCCAGGTTTCGAATCTCAGCGTGACCACGTTATTTATTTAATTTAAGAAATATTTGTAATAATTTTTATTTAAAATTTTGTTTTTAATGAAAATCTATTTATAGACACATTACTTTCTCAAAACAGGTAACCATATAAGTAACCAGTTACTTTATCCCCCACAAGGTAATTACTTTTATGCTCATCGCCAGTAAAATTCATCAGTTAAGTAAGGTGTAATGTAATGCGTGTGGCCCTAAGGCGATACATTACTTTACCCATGATTTGATAATGTGTGGTTTTGGTGGGTTTTTTAAATTGCTTTTAATTTACTAAGATACAGCATAAAGTTTCTGCAAACCGCTATAACGATTTTAATAAAACGTTATGAAATTTAACGGTTTATTTTTTTTTTTTAATTTAACGGCTTATTTTTTTATTTACACGGCTTATTTTAAGTTTTTTGAGCTTTTTTTAAGCGCTTATAGCATTTAGCTGTTGTTGGCTGCGCTTGAATTCTAACATTGTATATTTTTTCCCATTTGTTTAAAAACCCCCAAATTTGAAAAAATACAAAACACGTGAACTCCATATTAACTAGGAGCATATAAATCCAAAATATAATGAACTTTGAAAGACTATGATCTGAAACATGTGTTGAAAGTTTTTGAAGCCTCCCATACATATTTTCTTTTTTAAAATTTACTTATTTTTACAAGAATTCCTTCCTACTTAAGTTAAAGCCAAGAAAAAGTAAATATTTTTTCCCAGCTAAAGCACTAACACGTCGTTTATTCATGCTGAACGTTTAGGCAAAATGAAAAAAAGTATGGCACACACAAAAAGAGATGCATTTAAAAAGGATACGGAACTATGACTCTTGGCGCCAAATATGAATAATAATAGTGGCGACTAAATGGAAAGAATATAAATTTATACTTACAAATTCACTATAAAATATTTTTTTATTTTTTTTTTTTGGTTTATTTGTAGCTTTGCAGCAAGCATAAACAAAAAAGAAACTGCATTATCATTTAATTGGTTTTAAAGCAAAAATATACAAACAATGAAAATGGTTTATATTAAAATGTTTGCAAAAATGTTTGCATTATACTGTAATTATAAATTTTTTTTGAATTTTAACCATAACCATATATATATTTACAGCTGAAACCTTTTATATGTATATAAACATATATACAGAGATATAAAGTTTGCTGTATATAATTATAATGAAATTGTAATTACATTGAATTATCGTTTGTTGGTATTATTATGGAGCCAATAAATCCTTTTAACCTTTACCATTTTAATGATGATAATACAGAGGATTTGGTTTTAGTTGCAATTTCCATTACACTAACAGCAAATGGTTTTTATATTTAAATTCAGAATGAAAATTTCAAAAAATCTAGTCAACAGAGAATTGTTTAGGTTGTTTTAACAAAATGTTTTGTATAAAAAATTATGATTATGATTGCCATTAAAAATAAATTTTGTTTTTCTAAATTTATGGCCAATAGATTTACGAAAATTTATAATTAAAAACATTGGTAAATATTCATTATATCCTGGTTGGATTACGTTTTTTTTTTCTTTGTTGATTTTTTTCCTTCAAAATTTGGGTAAATCGTCTAACCTCGTCCTCTGAAGATTCTAGGTGACGCGAAATGAAACATGTAAGGACCCGTCAGTAGATAAATTCTGCACTAAATTAGCGGATGAAGAAATATTTTAATTAATAAATAAACATCTTGAACTTGAACTTGAATAATCTTGCTCACATCATATTTTTTTCAGTTAGTTTTGATATTAGAATGTTGTGGTAACTGGTGCTGCAGACAAAAAATGTTTTTCAAAAATCTTGCAATTTGTATTGTAGTAATTGGCGCTGTAGGCAAAAAATTTGTTTGCAATCAATAAAAAAATTTAATTTTGAGAATTTTTTTGAAATTTTAAATTTTAAACCGCAGTAACTTTTGATCCAGTTGAAGAAAGTTTAGAAATGATATGAAATGATTTGTTATTTTGTCCGCTATTCGTTTGTTTAAGTGATCAGTTTTGACAAATTTAAAATTCCTAAATTTATTCCAAAATTAAGGATAAATTAATCGGGGTCGCTTAATTTTTCGTAAAATAAAATTTCGACATTTTCAAAAAAGGCTTTGGTGTATTTTTTTTTTCTTAGGATATTTACAGCGTTGATTGATTTTTAATTTCTTAATGATTCAAATCGAAGTGCGACTATAGTTATGAAACACTAAGAAACATATTTACATACATCCCAGCCAGAAATTGCCAATGGTCTGAAAAATCAAGCACTGGCAGAGCACTGTTTGCCAATGGTCCAACAAATAAAGTCCTTTCAAAGCACTGATTTACAACGCTCTGCCAAAGTTAGTGAAAACTGCTTTGCCAGTACTTAATTAACAAAATTTACAAAAGTAAAAATAATAAAAGCACTGACACAGCCCTGGCTAAGAACGCTCTGCCAACGTTCATAAAAAGTGCTTTGCCAGTACTTAATTTATAAAATTAACAACCTTACAAATAAAAAAGAACTTTCCCAATATGGGCAAAAATTTACAACCCTTTCATAATAAAAACAGTTCAAATGATTTGCCAACGTTTTAAAATTATGGTTTTGGTACTGGCAAAGCGCGCATTGCCAGTGCTTTGTCAACGTTTTAAATAAGAAACGGCCAAGCCCTGCCTGGTGTTATCATTTTGAAGTTGACAAAGCACTTAAATCTTCAGAAATCCAACGCTCTGCCAACGCTCATACCACCGTTGAAAGCACTGGGCCAATGCTGTGCCGTTCGCATTTTTCTGGCTGGGATGTTTTAAAAGTCGATCGCTCAAATTTGCCAAAAACAAAAGTAAATTTATAGCACTTTTAGATACCGCAAGGTTTCAGTAAATTATTCCTCAAACTTTCCATAAAAGTTGAACAGTTATTTACAACTTTAAACGGTAAAATTTTTTCAATGGAATATACAGTTAAATTTCCAAAGAAATACATTTTTTTAGCTTTCTGCCTGTTATTCAATAAACAAAATAAAAAAAAAAAAAAAAGAACTTTCGGTAATAGGTAAAATATTCAGTTAAAATTTTCTATTTAAAACAAAAAGTTGATCTATTATAAATTTGTATTAAAATAAACGAAAACAATAAATTTTTTTTGTCAATTATTTTTTCAACAGTTGAAAATAAAACAAAAAATACAATTTTTTCAAACGAAAAGTAAGTAGTGCTTTTTTTTAACGGATTTTCAGTTAATTTAATGTGTATATTCTTTTACAAAAAAATATCGAGTGTGTATATTTAGTAAACGCAGTTTATTCTTTATATTTTAGGTAATTAAAATTTTCAGCTTATAAAATGTGTTTAAACTGTTGAAAAGGAATTTGGGATTACAAAATTTTACGTTGAAACGTCTTCACAAAAAGAATTGATAATCATTTAAAAGTCGAAAAATTTAAAAAAAAAATTACTTGAAACTTACAAGAGTTTTTTATTCTTTTTATGTTTTTGATCGTGGTTTTCAACTGGGATACCCAAACTAATACGAAATGGACTCATTAGACTTGGGAGCTATGTATATCCATTGAAAAAGTAATTTCCTTGTCTTAGGAACTCGGGCTTAAGAATTTTGTAAAACATTTTGCTAAATCAGTTAGAATCAAGTTTTCTATTTTTAATTCAAGAATATGAAAATTTTTTACTACAAATTTGTACAAAAACTGTAAATTGGGATATAAAATGTTTTACTAATTTGTCTAATTGCCTTTTTATTTGAGAGTAATTTTAAGAAACCTATCCAACTTTGAAGATCCGCCTACTTGAAAATGAGTCGTTTTAGTTAACAATTTTACCACTTAACTCACACGAAAACTACACTGTGATGAACCCGGACTTTTAACTTGGATGTATGTGTCAAGTTTTGGTTTTAAAAAGTGGGGGAAAAAAATAGTAAAGTATATACTATTTACTATTTGAATAGTAAATTAAAAATAGTTTAAAATATATTGTACTAAATTTTTTTCTGACTAACGAGATATTGCAAATATCTGAGACTAATTTTTACTAGTGATACATTTGATAATTTTACGAAATTTATATTTTTTAAACCCTCACGGGCTACACATGAACTTAAAAATTAAAAATTTTTTTGGTACGTTAAAGGTTAAGGTAAATAAAAAAAACGTATTACTTAGAAATTAAAAAATATCCTTTTTTTATTATTTATTTGACATTTTAGGGATTGTGACATTACTGTTACATTGAGTTAACAGTAAAAAAAATACTTATGTGGTATGAAAGGTTTTAAAACAATTATTTTGTCTGTTATAGCATAATGCTACACCGCATTTTTCGCAAATTGTTTGTGATACGACACTACACTGGGGGAACTTGCAACGTATTCTCTTTTCTACCCAATTGGCCAGTGGCCGATTTGATACTGACGAACTGCCTTTGGGGGAACATGTTGCGCCGGCACCATATGACTTTTGGTTTGAATTTCGTTTTCAATTGGTTTTCGAGTCTTGGTATTATTCTTCACGCCAAGTTTGTATAAAGTTTCAGCTACCTGAAGTCGAAAATCTGATGAAGACATTTGTTAGTCGGTGATGTGTTTTGCCTTCCAGACTTTTCAGTATAGAAGCCAAGAATTCGATATAGTGAGGTCTAATAAATGATAGAACATTCGAACCTGCCATCGTTTGCTTCGTATCTTAATTTTATATCTTCCCATAATAAAATCTATCAAATCAAATTAAATAGTAACTCAATGTAACAGGAATGTTACAAACATAACAATATAATTTTCAATTTATAACGAGCTTTCAACCTCCGTATATTTACAAAAATAAAGCAAATCAAACATATTAGCTAGGTTGATACTAGTATTTCGATCTGGCTAAAGATCTCATCAGAACCCGAAGTTTTAGAAAAGCTAGAGACTCCATAATAGGCAGAACTTTAACAAAAAACCTATTAATAATCAATTTTGCTCCATTCTTGTCTTGTTAGTAATCAAGCACGTGGTTAGGTCTTTTCCTAACAAGCATCATGACGTTACTAAACTTTGAAGACCAAAAATGTTTTAGTGTGTATTCTGGCTCAAGTAATATAATTTTTTCATGTAAAAATATGCATTATATACAATAAATAAAAATATTATTCCTTTACCTACAGGTTTCCATAAAAACAACCCAATTTTTTGCACTTTTTGTATTTTTTTATAAAATTTTAAATTTACACGTGTTCACACTTGTCACTATTCGTTTAATGCAAACTTCAAACTGACGGAAGTCAAAAAAATTACGCCATCTATGATATTTTTTTGGTACTAATTTGATCAGTGGTATGTCACAGTAGAGTGACACAAATTTGAGCGAGATAAATAAATTCAGTATGTATTGTTTCGGGATTTTTGGGGTTTGTTACAGTAATGTTACAGTAATGTTACATGAGTTAACATTAGGCCGGGTCGATTTGTATAGAGGCAAAATAATCGCTCAACGTTCAAGGAAATCGTATTCTAGGGATCAAAAGAAGAAACTATGCCGAAGGAACCATACCTCTAAAACGAATTCTGATGTCCCGACTTTTGACCCGTAGGGAGAAATTTTGAAAAATCCCACTTTGACCCATTTAGAGTGCCCCAATCGAATCTAACCTAATCGAATATAATTTATACATTCATCTGCTTGAGCGTCTTCCGGAGACGAAATAGAGACCTTAATCTTGGAAAGACTCCTCCTACTTTCTGAAATATCTCTATCCCGAGATTTGTACATTTTGCTATAAAAACACGGCTAAAAATACCTCTTTCAACTTAAATTTTAACCCCTTAACGGTCACCTAGAATGATGATTTATGCATTAATCTGCTAGCGCGTCTCCCGGAGAAGAAGTAGCTCCCATAATCTTGGAGAGATTCCACCGACTTTCTGAAATATCAATGTGGGATTTTTCAAAATTTGACCCTATGGGTCAAAAGTCGGGACATCAGAATTCGTTTTAGAGGTATGGTTCCTTCGGCAAAGTTTCTTATTTTGATCCCAAGAATATGATTTTCCTTGAACGTTGAGCAATTTTTAAATCGTCCCGCCCTAGTTAACATCTATTTTATATCAAAGAACTACCTCTGAGCAGGGGAAGGTGGGGTAATTTGGGACGTGAAGTAATTAGTGACTTTGCATTTTTTTGCATACTAATATATTTTCATAATTTCTAGCTGTTGTGTCATGTTGCTTAACAAATTATTAACAATTTGAGTACTCCATATTTTAGGAGGCGTATTTTTTTTCCATTTATGTAGCAATTAAAAAAAATTATACAATAAAAGTTTATATTGGTGTTCTTGCTTTTGTAAAAGAAAATATTTAATCCGGTAAATACAAAATATTAATAATTTGTTACGTATGTTGCGAACGACGTATTGGGTTTCGCAAATATTTAAAGATTGCAAAAATTATGGCAATTTTTGTGATTTTATTCATAATGGAGCAGTTCGGGACGTGTGGGTGGGGTAAATTGAGACGTTTAATATTTATAAGCAATTTCAAACGCTTCTTTATGTTTGTTTATATGGAATATATTGAAAATAAATAATTTAGTTGGACATTACGCCGCGGAAGTAGAACAAAAAAGTAACATACCCTATCATAGTGTATGATTCAGTAAAAGTCATACATAATATCAAACTTTAAGAACGGCCGGAGCTTCAGAAATTAACACTAAGAACCATCATGGTAATCTACCACCTATTAAAAAACCACGCTATCATTATCTTCCCCATTTTCTTTGTATATAAATTGTTGGATATTTTTATGTCCCAGAAATCATTTTCTAACAATTTTTAGGAGCTAAGAAATAATTAGTCCCAAATTACATTACCTTCCCCTACTAAAAAAATAAAATGCCAAGTACATGAATTAAATTTGGTTTTACCCAATTTATGTTACTAATGAACCAAACAAAGACAACAAAAAAAAACATTGTAGAGAGAAAAACGAAAGTTTGAAGTGAAAAACTTTTTGGATGTAACAAATATTATTAAAAGTTATTTATCTCTTAGCGTCTAGTGGAAAAATATAACGTTATATTTTGTATACAACAATTTGTATGGATAATTTAGAGGTACGTTCTCATTTTCACTCATAACTTTTGAACCGCCGGACCGACTTTGCTGATCTTCAATACCAAACTTTTTGGGAATGCGTATCACTCAAATATAAAACATAGCAGCCTGAATAGCGTTTTCGCGGTGGGATTGGTGTTTCAGAAGATGAGCATATCTACGTATGGGGTCACAGAAATATATTTCGATGCGTTGCAAACGAAATGACAAACTGATATCTACCCTCATTACATATTTTGGAGAGTATAACAATCTAAAATTTGCAGACAAAGAAACATTGTCATTCCTTAATTTTTCTTCTCTTCCCACGGCAATTTGCAAACATAGTAATTTTAATATATAAAGAACTAAGTGTTATTAAACAAAAAATCTGAGAAATACACATTAAAAGGAAACCATGATAATACAAAATAAAATAAGTTAGAAAAAATCAAATTCATTTGCATAAAATTCTTTAATTAAAGTATATAACAAACTAAATTGTTTCATTTGTAGTTTTTAACTTTTTTGAGCTTTTCCGTGTATTGTTTTGTAGATTTGTTGTTGACCACATAAAAAAAGTAAAGTTCAAATAGTTAAATGTAAATATGTGGTATTAAATTTAAGAAAAACTTTTCCGATTGTTGTTTTCCATTAGTAATATAACTAAACAGTATCATCATAGATAAAAATAAAAAAATAGTTTTGATATAGGGAGACTTTAAAAACTTTGATTTGTCGATGTTCATTTATTACACCATCTACCCAGTAAAATAGTAAAATCCAAAAAAACCGGTTGCAGAACAACTTATACTGTAGTATAACAGGTTCTAATTTCTGTTCTGCAACCTATTCCTTTTATATGGAGTTTGTCCAATTTGCAATAGGTTCTTTATCTCCAAACTAGAACCAGTTCTGGAACCAGTTATAGAACTGGCTCTGAGACAGTGAAACCGGTTCCATGTAACCGGTGAGAAAAGAAGCTGTTCCAGAACAGATTCAAAGGTAATCTGTTCTAAAAATGTTGCTGGGTAGCTGTTCCAGAACAGGTTCAAAGGTAATCTGTTCTAAAAAAATGTTGCTGGGTAGTTTTACTACAAATTAAAGAGTTTAATGGTTTTTTGAAAAACATTAACCTGTGCCAAATCGAGACCAAATATGGCCTGTTTTTGAAAAAAATAAATTTTAATAACATTCCCAAAATTCTAAAATTTGAAATATTGTAAATTCCACAAAACAGCATTAAAAATTTGACATTTTTGACCTCATCTCATTCGATTTTTTTATATTGTGAACAGTACGACTCTATGGAGCAATATAGATAATCACGCTTTTACATCTTTAAGATTTAAATTACTGGCAATTTCATTCGCATTTTTCAAAAACTCTAGAAAATTGTAAAAGTAAAAAGTAAAAAAAGTAAAAAAGAGTCATTGTTTGTTAAGTAGAGTTTTAAAAATTTAAGAAGTATCTGAAAGTTGCAGTTTTTATGCTTATACGAACTGTAATCAATAAATAACCGCTTCTTTCGTAAATTGCATTTTTACTGCTAACGTAATTTTTAAATAAATTAAGCACTCCCTGCACTGTGATTTCAAAATCGTATTTGTAAAATTATTTTACTTCGTTTGATTAATCGAATAATTTTAAGAAATTAATCGCTTGAGTGTTTGATTTTAAAATTGTTTGATCGTTTAATCGAACAAAATAAAACACGAAAAATCCATTAAGTAGATTTAGATTTCTTTCAGGTTCTAATTTTAATTCGGTTTTTCCCATATTCAGTTTAAAATAAGTACTTAAAGAATTAGTTTGTACTGAAAATATAAACAAGTAAAAAACTAGTCAAACTCACTTTTTTAAATCAGTTGAAAGTGATTCGTGAAAAGTGTGTCTTACTGTATGGGCGCTTTATTCAAATTTTGTTGTTTTTGCCAATTTTCATGACGGCATATATCGAAAACAGAAAGGGTTTGTGGTCGAAAGGTTAATGATTTGATAAACACTACCCATTTACAACATTTGTGACGATTTTCATTAAAATCGGAGATAACAAATCCAAAAATGACAGTTTTGTGGGCGGTTTGACGTGGAATTTCCCAATGATTTTCGGCCTATTGCGATCCTTCCATTTTTGTCAAAAGTATTGGAAAATCTCATGAGTAGACAGATTAAAGATTACCTTAGTCGACATAAACTCTTATCCGATTTTCAATCTGGTTTTGTGAAGGGCAGAAGCTGCATAATAGCGCTAACGGACGTGATTGAGGATTTAAGAGCTAAACTTGATAGAAACATGGTTTCATTCTTAGTTCTGTTAGACCATAGTAAAGCCTTCGACACTGTAGATCATTCAATACTAATGAAGAAAATTTAAAAAATGTTTTATTTTTCTAGTTCAACATGCAAGCTTATTAAGTCGTATCTCACTGACAGATCGCAGATTGTAAGTTTTAACGGAAGGTACTCAACAGCTCTCCATGTAAAAAAAGGAGTTCCGCAAGGATCTATACTAGGCCCTCTTTTATTTTGTTTATATATAAACGATTTACCCGATGTAATGAGAGACAGCAAGGTGCAAATGTATGCTGACGACGTCCAAATCTACAACAGTACTTCTATTAATGAAATAAATCTATGCGTAGAAAATATGAATTGTGATTTAGCCAATATACACAACTGGGCTGTTGCCAATAGCTTAAGCATAAATCCTTCAAAATCTAAATGCATCTTTCTGTCAAAAAGTAAAAGAACCTCAAGTAATGATCTTCAGCTTTCTATAAACAGCAATATTATCGAACTCGTAGACTCATCGTAAAATCTCGGAGTAATATTCAATTCTAAATTAACTTGGTCCAACCACATAAACTCAATAGTGGGAAGGATTTTCGGAATGCTTCTTAATCTATAGATTGTTAAATATTCAACACCATTTAATATACGTATGCTATTAGCAAAAACGTATCTCATCCCCGTTCTGTTACATGGCTGTGAAATTTATGTAAACTGTGACACTGCGGACTTTGGAAAACTTAAAGGTGCTTACAACAATATTGCAAGATATGTCTTCACCAAAGGGCGCCGTGAATCTATATCTAGTTTTTCATATCAAATTAATAAGATGAGTTTTGAAAACCTTCTTAAATTTAGGAGTCTTATTTCATTCCATAAAATAATCACGTCTATGCAACCTGTCTACCTCTACAGCAGAATACAATTTGCTAGATAAAATCGTGGGAATAATATTATCCAGAAAAATTTAAAAGCCTATTATCACAACGCCAATTTTTCATTTACACTACTAGTCTTTGGAACCTTCTTCCTAATCGCATTCAAGTCATAAACAACGCAAACAAATTTAAAAATGAGCTTAAAATATACTTTGGTTAAATATTCAATTTGCCAGTTATTTGTCTAACCTTTGATGCCTTACTTATTTCAAACACAAGTTACTTTTAATTTTGTATTTTTATCTTTGTATTTTTAATATCAAATTTTAACTTTGTTTTTAATTTTATTTAACATGAGTAATGTTTTTATACTCACTAGCACTATAATTTATAAGATTTACATCTTGTTGTGCTAGATTATCTAATAAATAAAAATAAATAAATAAATAAAAAAAAATTATGATATCTACCGTTCAAGATATATATGACACCACAATACTTTAAACCATGAATGTGCCACGCAAACTTGTGTAAAATTTGTTTAAACTTTCTGTCTATTTTGGAGGACAAATTGATATATTTAGACACAACAAATGTTATGTGATCTATTAAATATTTACATACAAAAATATTTATGCCAATTGTAATATGATTTGACCTACACACAGAAAACAGTTTCGTTACTCCAACCGAATTTTTTGCCAACCGAATTTTTGTAGTTACATGAACTATCTTCAAATTAGATTTGCAATTCGATTGTTGTACCCATCTTTCGTTTTGAATAATCGAATCATTTTATTGTCCAGGCTTAGTCACTTCCCAGAACAATGAAAATGTGCCGAAATAATGATGGTACCAAAACCCAATAAACTAGAAACAGATATCATGTCTTATCGGCCGATAAGTCTCTTATCTATTTTTTCGAAGGTTTTTGAAAAACTATTTTTACGGCGATTGCAGCCAATTTTGGATAATAAAAATATTGTACTGAATATCAGTTTGGATTTCGGAATAAACATGGAACACCTGAGCAGTGTAATCGTTTAGTTAATGTAGTTAGAGATTCTCTAGAGAAAAAACAGTTCTGCTCTGCTGTATTTTTAGATGTAAAACAAGCTTTTGATAGAGTTTGGCATCAAGGTCTTCTTTTTAAATTAAAGAAGGTTCTTCCTGCTCCCTTTTTTTAATTTTAAATTCTTATCTACAAAATCGGTATTATTATGTAAAAGTAAATAACGAAGTTTCAAATGTTTTGGGGCCTGTTCTTTACATTATTTATACTTCAGATATGCCTTTGGATGATGATGTTTTTGTTGCTACATATGCTGATGACACTGCCTTAATAGCAAGTAATGAGTCAAAAGAGGAAGCCTCAAACTTGATCCAGAGACACCTTAACAACATTGCCTCTTGGTTGAAAAGATGGAACATTTGTGTAAATGCAGAAAAATCTCAACATATTACATTTGCAATGAGAAAAGGCGATTGTCCTAATATTTTTCTCAATGATGAACAAATTCCAAAAACCGATTGTGTAAAATATCTTGGTATGCACTTAGATAGAAGATTAACGTGGAAAAAATCATATAAAGAAAAAAAGAGATCACTTGGACTTAAAAACAAAACGACTGTATTGGTTATTAGGTGGAAAATCTGAATTAAGCCTTGAAAATAAAGTTTTATTATATAAAACTATTTTAAAACCCGTATGGACATATGGCATACAACTCTGGGGTACCGCAAGCAACTGCAACATCGAAATTCTTCAGCGGTATCAATCAAAAACACTTACAATGATAACAATAACATTCACAAGGACTTACGTATACTAAAAGCTAAGAAGAAATAAATAATTTTAGCTCCAGCTATATGGAAAGGCTTAGTAGTCATCCTAACCCGCTTGCAATAAGTCTGTTAGATGACAGTAATGAGGTAACAAGACTAAAAAGACACCATGTTCTAGACCTTCCTTTTAGAAAATAAACATTGTAAATTTTTGTAAATATGTATAAATGAAATAAATTAAATTATATATAGATTATCCATGTATATATACAAATTTTTTAGATGTTTTAGTCTCAGTGGAGATAAAACCTATGTTAATATTTATCTTAAGACAATTTGCTTATTATTGTAAAATAGATTGCAAATAATATTTGAAAAAAAAAAATTTTATTGTCCAAAACGAATTTGAAAATGGGATAGTTGTGGGTGGGTTGTTTTAAATAATACACTGTTTCCAAGTAATTTCTTAAATTATTTTTAATCTTTTTGTATTAAGAATGATACATAAATTTTGTAAACAAATGATTTAACTCAATTAGCAAAATTTCTGATAAAAAAAGAACTTTTCGCTATAGATACCCATCATATTCTTATGCTTTTTCTTGCAAAATTTACTAAACTTTAATTTTTCGTATAAAGAATCCGAGATTTGATGTAGTGACCCGATAAAAAAGAGGTTTTACCCGAACCCCGGTTTAGAATTTGAGGAATTTTTATAAATAAAAATACATTAAATTCGCAATATTTTCTGGAAAACAAGTTTTTTATAAATTAAAATTTTGCAGAATCTGATTGTGGATAATAGTTTTGTTTTTAAAGACAAATCTTCAGACTCGTTTTTGGGATATGAATCAAATTCTGGGACATTTTTCATTAAAATAGCTTTAGGCAACTTTCCTGGAAAATCGTTAAATTTAAATGCATTTTGTACATAAGAAACGTATTACTTTATAAAAACATTATTTTTATTCTGATGGATTTCTTCAGTTTAGAATAGCGGTATTGGTTTATCATGTCAAAACTGAAACCAATATGAACATTTTAAAACAAGTATACTATAGGTGTATTTGTCCAAATATTTTACCGTGTTAAGTTTTCTAGTTTTGCAGCTCAAACCCTATACATGTTCCCTACGCCGTTATAAAACCTTTACAGAAATTTATAAAGGTGTATATCATATACTACCTTGAATTCGTTTAAAACTGAAACGGTAACATTTATAGTAATTAAATGTGCTAAAGTCCCAAAACTTATTTAACAAATTGTGAAAAGCAATCTAATGTAGGCGTGTCCCTATCCGGATTTCATTCCTGCCCAAGGAAATCTTCAGGGGACTTTGTTATTAGAATTTCTAGATATATTTGTTATGTCAAACCATCATTGGTAATTTGTGCTTTGGGAGTTGGGATCCACAAAAACTTCCGCAGATAAAAATGTACCCAACCAGAAAAATACGAACGGCAAAGCATTGGCCCAGTGCTTTCAACGGTGGTATGAGCGTTGGCAGAGCGTTGGATATCTGAAGATTTAAGTGCTTTGCCAGCCCCAAAATGATAACACTGGGCAGGGCTTGGCCGTTTCTTTTTAAAACGTTGGCAAAGCAATGGCAATAAGCGCTTTGCCAGTACCAAAACCAAAAACGACTAATAAAGTCCTACTTAGTGATTCAATTCAGTAAAGAGTTGTATTATTTTTTATTGAATGATTTTGGTAATTTGAACAGAAATAACAATAGGCTTGCTTCAGCTAAGTTAATTACAAAATAACTGAATATTTCTTTTTATCAAATTATTTTTGTGATAAGTTAGCACGATTTTTTACTACAGTTTTACTAAAGAAAGAAATTTGAAAATAAATTTCTTAAGTAAAATTTTAGTACAAAACTATACTTTGTGCTGACTATAATAGGAGACCTTAATATTCCTAACTTTAAATCATAAATTGCAATTTAGTTTTGATTTCTCCACTCTTGTTGTGAACACTGTTGTGAACGGTTGTAAATTTTATAAATAAGTACTGGCAATGCACTTTTTGCCAATGTTGGAAAAGCGTTCTAAGTCAGTACTGTGCCAATGCTTTTTTATTTTTACGGTTGTAAATTTTGTAAATCAAGTACTGGCAAAGCACTTTTTACGAACGTTGGCAGAGCGTTATAAGCCAGAGCTGTGCCAGTGCTTTTATTATTTTTACTGTTGTAAATTTTGTTAATTAAGCACTGGCAAAGCACTTTTTACTAACCTTGGCAGAGCGTTGTAAATCAGTGCTTAGCCAGCACTTTATTTGTTGGATCATTGGCAAATAGTGCTCTGCCAGTGCTTGATTTTTCAGACCATTGGCAATTTCTGTCTGGGCATGTTTGCATCTAAAATAAAAAGCCTCTCATCCACCTGTAGTGTTTTGGCTCTTAAACGGATTCATGAAAGTGCGTTGGATGACCTGTATAAAAGTTTCAGAATAGTTAATGCGTCTTCGAATAGTATTTATTTTATACAAACTACCTTTGTGAAAATTCTGTGGCCAAATGGAATTGGCATATCTATTTTCCGGAAGTCCTGCCAAAATTCGTTTCAATTATCACCTTCATAAGTAACATTGAATTTTTCTTGAAGTGCCCACAATATTTTTTATATTTAGAATTTAATTGTTTGTTTTTTTATAATTTCCTTTTTTTAATTTTGTATGTTTATTTTTTTGTAAAATTTTTGAATTTTTTCAACGTTTAAATTTTTTATATTATTTTTGACAATTGATATGCTACTTTGTTCATTTATCATTTAAAACAAACTACTTATAGTGGAGAGTGTCGAAATTGTTTAAAAATAAAATTAATTTACAAATTATTTGTTACAACCGAACATTTTAACACTATTTGACCAACAGTCTGTAGTAAATCCTTAATAAAATAATATGAATGATTTAAAATTCAATTTTGATTGGAACTATTAGATTTTATTTTTCATAGCCAATTTGTCGGTTGAAATGTTAATTTTTTTGTTTTTAATATGATCGTTGCTATGGTATTCTTGTGACAAGATTTTTTTTGATCAATTTGGTTGGAAATACCTCCTTGATTTTTAAATTGAAATTAAATTAGCTGTAACAGTAAAATGTATGTCATTAAAGCAACAAATTGCTTGTAATCGTAATAATTATATGCTGGGAAATAATATTGAGTTGATGGAGAAGAAGCTTGGGAGTCATGATAGTATTCCAAATAATTTATTCTCTGTGTGTAGTAACTCTTTAAGTCGCACATATCCGATTCAATTTTAAGTTAAATTTCTCTTAAATTTGACCTCAATTTTCGCAAAAACCAGCTGTGTTGATCAAATTTGGAATCGAAATTCATACTTAGCACGAAAAGGTACCATGAAAACCTGTGGTCATATCCCTGAAAAATACAAAGTTTTATAAAAAGATTTTATTTTATTTTTATTTTATTAATTAATAATCATATAATTACAAATTATATACTATTACCCTAACCAAACACTAGCTACTATGGCCTTCGGCGCGTTGTAGCGAAAATAGACCAGTGCCTCTGGTGGGAATCGAGCCCACGACCTCCGGACTGATAATTCAGCACGCTACCAACTAGCCTACCGGGGCGCACATAAAAAGATTTATTTTATCTTAATTAGTTATTTATTTAAATCTTGAAAATGTATTCTAGCGAACACATTATTGCTCCTTTATGTATTTTAAATAAGCTAATATAGAAAAAAATTGAGTGCCACTAATTTGAGATTTTTAATTTTTTAGATCTGAAATCGTAGAGATTTTCCCATATACACATTTTAAAAATGCTTTTATTTGATACAAATTTAACTAAAATTACTTTAAAATATAATAAGTAGTTCGAAAAATGGAATAATTTTGTACCCTACTTGCAAGGGATGTATCCCGACGGACCTTTCAGATTTTAATGACCTTTGGATACATTGTAAAGAAGAAAAAAAAGATACACGTATTTATTTTTAGCTGCCCAATCTCACGTTTATGGGTTAACAATTGGGGTTAAAAATTTATTTGTTTTGTATATCTTTAATTTACGAAAACTAGATTTATTTGTACACATAATTAAAGTACTCAATAAAACAGATTTTGATATCCATATTGCCTATATAGTGGACACGGAGATGCCACATTTTTGAATTATTTGATAAAAGGATCTTCGGGTAAAGTATCGTAAAAAACCGAAATAACTGGAATATCGAAAAAAAGCACAGACACTACCTCGATTAAATTAAATAGGCATTACTATGCATTATTTTATACTTAATACAACTACAATTCTTTAATAAAACATCAGTTTTAATATTACTCAAAACACTTTTTTTTCGAGCAAAAATAAAAGTTATTTTTTGATTTTTATTTTTTCTGGCAAAAATAAGTTATTTTTTATTTTTATTTTTTTTGAGCAAAAATAAAAGTTATTTTTGATTTTTATTTTTTCGAGCAAAACTAAAAGTTATTTTTTGATTTTTATTTTTCGAGCAAAAATAAAAGTTATTTTTTGGTTTTATTTTTTCGAGCAAAAAATAAAAGTTATTTTTTGGTTTTTATTTTTTCGAGCAAAAATAAAAGTTATTTTTTGATTTTTATTTTTTCGAGCAAAAATAAAAGTTATTTTTTGATTTTTATTTTTTCGAGCAAGTAATTTAATTTTACTAACATAAGTGCTACCAAATTATCCAATGACAAATTGTACTGCAACTCTCCTAGAATCAGTGTGAGGGCTGAAAAAGATCTCTCTACACTAACTTGTGTCGCAGGTACTGTTTATAAAACTCGAAAATATTACAAAAGGCAACTATAAAATTTATATATTTCGTTCATACAATATAACTACGATATTTGCTATTTATTCATTATAAAAATAAAAATTTATAACTTATGGAATTTCAACTCAAGAAATTGAAATAAATATCAAAAATAACTTTTATTTTTGTTCGATAAAATAAAAATCAAAAAATAACTTTTATTGTTGCTCGAAAAAATAGAAATCAAAAAATAACTTTTATTTTTGCCCGAAAAAATAAAAATCAAAAAATAACTTTTATTTTTGCCCGAAAAAAATAAAATCAAAAAATAACTTTTATTTTTGCTCGAAAAAATCAAAATCAAAAATAACTGTTATTTTGCTCGAAAAAATAAAAATCAAAAAATAACTTTTATTTTTGCCCGAATAAAAAAATCAAAAAATAACTTTTATTTTTGCTCGAAAAAATAAAAATTAAAAAATAACTTTTATTTTTGCTCGAAAAAATAAAAATCAAAAAATAATTTTTAGTTTTGCTCAAAAAAATAAAAATCAAAAAATAACTTTTATTTTTGCTAAAAAAAATATAAATCAAAATTTAAAAAAGCAATGCATTTTATTATAGACTAGTTCATAAGGATCAAAATGGTATACTTGAAACAGTTTTCCGTTGTTGTTTTTGTGATTAAAAATTTGAAAATAATTATTTTTTCGGTCCCTGATTTTAACCCCCAACATGAGATTGGGTAGCAGAAAAAAAAGCACGGGACCCTTAAATTTTTGTTTCCCTTCAATATATCTGATGAACATTAAGATCTGCCGGTCCGAGTCAGGATACCTCCCTTGTTAGTAATACTGAAATATGGGATTTGGCTGCTCAAACACAACATGGCCCTTAAATTTATATTCTCTACAACATGTGCAATAGACTGGCTCAAGAGAGTATGAAATTTGCAGATGTAATTTTTTTTTTGTATCCACAAGGCCGCACCTGTTCCAGTCATCAAAAGAAGTGTGCATACCAAAAATTGGAACAATCGGACCATATTCAGAGCTCGCTAGAAATTTCAACTTTTTGGTTTTGTGTTTCAAGTTACGTACATTTTATAGTGTAGTACTATATTTCATGTACATATGTTTTTACAGTGTATTTATTAAGTTCCGTCATTGTTAATAGTTGTCCTACTCTTACCTATATCATTAAGTTTATATGAAAACGAATATAGCCATCCTTTTTCTTCTTATTTCCAGCATAGATATACTTATTTTTACTTTTCTTAAAGAAATTAAAATACGGTAAATCCCCTGTAATTTAATATTTAATCAAAAAAGAAGAATTCTCTAAACATCAAGGTGCTATTATATAATTTTTGCTACAGGCAATAAGCAAATTTAAGTGTTACTTTTGTGCATTTTATTAATCGTTAAAAGAGTGAGTAGTGCGAAAGAAATATTGTTTTTGTAAACGTTTATTTATTTTCGCGATCTTTTTAGATATAAGTCATGACTTTTAATACTGGTTCAAAATTTATGAGAAGCTCTCCAGGAGCGTGGCTAATATTAAATCCAATTGCAAATTTTTACGCAGCAAGGCTTCCATCAAAAATGGATGTGCTTAAAATATTTAATTTTCATCACTTTGAAAAAAAAGGACTGAAAAGGTTAGTATTAAGGAGACAGTAACTGCAGTATTGGATATTTGGAAGAAAGCTACTCAAAGGTCCCATGCCATCGAAAGAAAACTCCGCAATCTGCTATCCGAATTTATCCTATTAAAGAAGAATCGAAAAGCCAATTCTGAAAGGTGTCGCATCAAAGAAGAAATGATTAAGGAGAATTCGACTGAAATATTTGATATTGCCATTAAAAATGCTTACAGCAAAATGAAAAATGAAGAGGACAAGATGTTTCTTACAATGCAAAGAGAAGACAACATGAGCTGTAGTATAGGTGGAATATATTTGTGCTCAAAGAAAGCGGAAAGTAGAAAGTTGATAAGAGAATCAAAATCTGAAGCCAGTAAGCTGCGATACGTCGAAAAACAGAAAGCCAGTGAAGTTGTTGTTAACTCCATTTCTGCATTAAACAGTTATAATGGTTTCATCGAGACCGAGTCGGATTATTCATCGAGTGATGAATTTATTTGTTATGAAAGAAAAAATAAATCAACCAAAACCAAATCAGTTTTAAATACAGACGTTATTGCATCAATTGATCGCGTAAATCTTTCTGATAGAAAAGCAATGTTTGTTGTCTTAGCTGTTTCTGAGGCATTGGGCAAAACATGTGTCCGATATGACTTTATCACGAAGTTCAATACAACGTACAAGAAACCGTCTCCGAAAAATATAACAGAAAATTATAAAATCCACTCGTATTGCACTGGGATAGTAAACTTCTGCCCGATATTTCTAACGAAAAAACAAAAAATCGATAGTGTTGCGGTAGTCGTCATATCGTCATGTCGACATTTCCTGTGGCTTCAAAAGGCAACATTCAAATGATGAAACTCGGAGAATAAAAATAACGTTAGAAATGTAATTATTACCACTAAACAAATAATATAAGCAACACTAAAAAGTGTTTTGTCAATATGTAAATTTTATGTACATAAATAATAAATTTTTTTATAGAAATTAAATTTTTGTTTGAATTTGACATGCACCCCGAAAAAATCGTAAATTTCTAGCGACCTCTAAATATTGGCCGATTTGTCTGAAATTTGAAATATATATTTATTTTGTCTATTGGAATGTGGGCAGCCTTGTGGAGCACAAGATTTTAACGTTTTTACATTTTGAGCCAGTCTAATGTGCAAACTTCATTAAGATCTGCGTGTCCGTATCTTAATACCTCCCCTGTAAGTAAGTAATTTGATATAAAATATTACGAGTAATAAATTATATAGTATCGTAGTCCTAACTCAAGTATTATGTCAGTAACTTAAAGATTTTCTGTGATTTTATTTATTTTTTTCTAAAGTTTTATTGCTTTTTAAAATAATTTTATCTCTGCTTTTCCATTTAGCAATGCGTTGCCAAGAAAATCTTAAATTTAAACATTATAATACAAGTTGTTCATTATCTTTATTTGTAGTATAAGCTGAAAATAAATTCTGAATTGTATGACCTTGATTGTTAAGTTTTAAATGCATAGTGTTGAAAAAACAACTTAAAACTTTAACTTTATGTGTGTTAAACATTTTTACTTGACTTTAAACAGAATTTAAAAGAATAACTGCGCTGTAAATTACTGATTGACACACAACAAAAAAAAAAAAAAAAAACGAAAACCCCATTTCAATAACGAAAACCATAGATTCAATAACTTCAATTGCTGAAATTCCGCCAACAACGAAAATTGTTAATTCACTTAGAAATTGGTAGCTCTTGAATTATTTTTCAATTAAAAAATAACACATAAGTATATAGACGTATATATAAGAAATATTAATTCGTTACATGATTGTATGTGTTGTACGTTTTATACGTACATTTTTTCAAAAAATTTGAGGAAAATAAACTTTTAAAATTTTTTTTTGCTGAAATTAATGCTATTGATATCTACTTTTATCATTGTTGACCAGAATCGTTATTGTTATAACTGACAAATGTACAACATCAACTTGGCGTATTTATCCCATAGATGGGGCAGTTTAGCCGATTTTAGTTACTTTGGAAATCTTAAAAAAATAAATTTAATTTTAAAGTAATTTATGTTTTCAACATATAAATTAAAGTTAAGATGTGGAACATTTTAGATAAAAAGAATCTTTCAAATAAAAAAGTTCCGACTGTTCCTTACACTCTCCTTACACTCGTGGCACTAACCCACATTGGATATGGTGGACTTTGCTGATATGGTCTTAGACAAATTATACAAAAGTCTTCATATTCGTCAAAAAAATAAAAACTCATGTTAATCAAGGAAACCAACGATTTAATAACTTTAATTGCTAAAATTCCGTGAACAACCGAAAATTGCTAATTCAATTAGAAATTGGTACACTCAGGGAACTTCTGCTTTAGAAATATGTAGTTGTTTGGGTTGTAATACAGTTTCTTTATTTTTAATGTAAATATCAGTCATTTGTAGAACAAATTAAAATATTTACTAACCTTGTTGTAGTTCATTTAAAAAAACAGCCCACATCAAATGACTGTTTTATGATTTTACATTAACTTTTTACAGCTGTTTTTTATTATTTATAAAATAAAAAAAAAATAATAAATGTCTGATTATTTTTTACTACCATGTGGTTCATTTTTACTACAGTTGTTAGTCATTTTTTGAACACTAAAAAACAAATGACAATGTTAGTTGAATTTACTGTAATGTAAGTCGTCCTTTCTTTAACGGAAATTTCATTTGTTTTCAACTACATTTGCAGTAGTTTTTACCTACATAGTATTCTAAGTGCAGCTCTTTACTTGAATTATTTTTCAATTAAACAATTGATTAAAAAGTGATCAATATCGTATACCTTACTAAAAACAAAAAAAAAGTTTTTATTGCTATACTCAATGTTTTGTTGCTATATCAAATGTTTTTTTTTTATAAAAGTGTTGTTGCCATTTCAAATGTTTTGTTATACCTTGAATTTTATAACACTGAATTTATACCTGCATGAAATTCTCATTTAGTTAGCAGATTTATTTATACTTACTTATGTGAACAAATACACATATAAATAGGTTTTTTCTTTCTATTAGAGCGTATGGCAAATTTTATTTTCATTTTTTTTTCAGAAATTAGCACTTTTATAGAAATCAGAGTATTACTTTTTTGTTTTAAATTTTTATTAAACGAAAATTACATTACCAATGTTGTGACAATGTTTTAGAATAAATAAATATTCAGATTTAAAGACCTGAAACTAAATTAGTCAAAGTGACCTTTGACATTGCAAAATAAAAAATCATGTTGTATATTCAATCAATGGTAATTTAATAATCTTTGAAGTGCGAATTTGACAATTACCATACCTACACACTTAGAATACTATGTAGGTAAAGACCACTGCAAATGTAGTTGAAAACAAATGAAATTTCATTTAAAGAATGGACGACTTACGTTACAGTAAATTCAACTAACATTGTCATTTGTTTTTAATTTTCAAAAAATTACTAACATTTGTAGTAAAAATGAACCACATTTTTAAATAACAAAAAAACAACTGTAAAAATGAAATGAAATGACTGACATTTACATTAAAAATAAATTACAACCCAAACAACTACATATTTTTAAAGCAGAAGTTCCCTGAGTGTAACACTTTTCAAGAAAATTACAATTACCCCAGCTTACATGCAAGCAGATTTGTAAGGGAGTAAGCCGAAAAGAATCCATTACAAACCTGCTTACATATGCTATGATTTTTATATGGCGATATCCCACTTGTAAGCATTACTTTTGGACAAAATAAGTGCGGATTTTCGTTTCTTTTGTTGCTTCTCAATATTATGTTATAGTAAGCACTTACGTCAGCGAATTTGTTATAAAAACACGAAAATTTTTTACTGGGTTAAGTACAACGTTGTACATTTTTATGGTTTTTTTCCCATTTTCAAGGCCTCATATTTCCGGACTCAGATGCTTCAGTGCAGTCAAACTTAGTATTTATCTTAGTTCTCTGACATACTTTTTACTTACCAAAATTCAGCGATTTCGGAAGTAGTGATGTCAAAACAGCAATATTTTAAGTTGTATTGAGATGGTTCAACCCATATGCTGATAATTTAAGCCCGCTACATTTTCATATTTTTTAGATTTTCAAGACCTCATATTTTGGGACCCAAATGTGTCAGTGCCCCAAATTTTGTATTTGTATAATGTCGATAATATAATGTATTCTTAAAATTCGGAGGAGATAGGGTACACACTTTGGTTGATTTGACATGGAATTACGCATATATAATATTTTATTTATTTTCTTTATTAATTAATAATCATATAATTACAAATTATATACTATTACCCTAACCGAGCACTAGCTACTATGACTTTCGTCGCGTTGTAGCGAAACCAGACCAGTGCCTCTGGTGGGAATCGAACCCACGACCACCGCACTGATAAGCCAGCACGCTACCAACTAGCCTACCGGGTCGAATTACGCATATATATTTCTGAACACATGTAAACTTTTGAGCCTGGTGCCATAAAATCAAAAAGCGAACCACCTTACTGTACGCATTTTTAAAAATATATTTATAAATTTTATAATTCAGTAAAACTTAATATTTGTATTTAAATATATTCGTAAACATCTTAGCCAATGAAAAAAAAATCATCATCAGAATCAGCATAAACTGTTTATGTAGGCAATATATTTGTTAAAAAATTCTTTATTTCAATCAGCGTTTACCTCTGGAAAGATGGTCATGTGATCTATCTCTAAAACTAATACAGCTATACCCACAAATTTGACACGTATATTTTTTTGATAACCAGAACAGATTGATTATTCGAATCTTCTAGTGGTAAAAATGGGTTGCGAACTTTTAAAAATTCTATTATCAGACACATTTGGTGGGTGGGAATTAAAGGGACATATTTTTATTTCTTTGTTTTTAAATTAAGGACCTCTAGAAAGAATCTGAAGCCAAAATAGAAATATATTCACAAAATAAAATCGGCAGTGAAAGGGTTTAATACCTAAGAGTAGAAGTTGTTGCGTAACGTTCTAGTAATCAAAAAAGTATATTTACCAAAAAAAGCCATTTTAAATTTAAAATGTTAGTATATCCTTTGAAAGTTCTGACTAAAAAACCACATCAAGTAGTTTATATAAATTTTGCAAAAGTAAAATTTTACAATTGCAATTAATATAATGTTTGAAGCGAAAAATAAAGTGTGTTGCGTGCTTTTTTAACTATTCAACAATAGCACTTATACATTTAAACAGACACATGCATCGTTCAAACATGCTGAAAACAAATGTTGCCAACTTTTTTAGAGCAAAAAGAGCACAAAAAGTCTTAAAAAGAGTAAAAATCGTATTTTCAGTTAAAAAAGTCTTACATTGGAATCTTTTCATGGTTAGAAGAAAATTTACCGAACATTTTTTGAAAAGTTGTAAATTAAATAAATGTTCACATAATTAATTTCATAAATATGAAAAAAAAAAATCAGAGTAAACTTTTAATAACTTAGTTTTATGTTGAAAAGTGTCACAAAAGAAACATTTCTCGACCAAAATATACGATTTTTGTTAATTTTCTAGGCTTTCAAATTTTTTTTGACTACAATTTGGGGTAATAAAAAAAAATGGCTAACAACCATTAAATGAGCCAACGAAATATTACAAAAGAGCCAACTTAGTGGTTTTTTACAATTTGGCACCAAAAGTATATTTCCGCGTTTTGGTTCATCGAAAAGCACAATAAATACTGCTAAAAGCACTTAGTTGGCATCACTGGCTTAAAACATTGAAAATTACAATTACCATAAAAGTAAACGAGTGCACACATGATGTGATATATAAGTAGTGACTATGTTTGTTTATGTATATGTATATTAGCATGTCCCTTATATGGGTTTGTTTTTTTTTTTTTTCAAATATGATATGCATACCCTCTAATATTGTTCGAAATGGTCTAGAAGAGCTAAATTACAAATATTAAACCTTTTGGACAATGTTAACCCATGCCAAGACTCGGTCAAAGTTTAGATTTGGGGTCATATAAGGCTATGTATGGAATTTCTAAAAAAAAACTTTTGATAGACAAATTTAATAACAACATTATGAAATATGATAATTATTATAAAAACTACCCATCTGTAGCCAATACTAACCCTTTCTGGCCCACGTAAATTTGAATAATACAACAAAGAAGACAAACTTCATACGCTTATCATGTGCATGATTTAATTTGGTTTACAATTGTTTTAGTATTTCTCTTCTTTGATTCTACATAAACTTAAAGTAAATATTCTGCAACAGCAGCAGTGGCGACAGAAATAAGTACAAACTAACGGTTGTTTGCTCAGTTGAGCAATTATCATCATTTAATATTAAAAAAAATAATAGTTATTGTTGTATTTCTGCATAATTTGTTTTCAATGCTATTGCTTTTGCTTTTTTTTTTATTAAGAACTCGAAGCATCTACAAAATTGCTCGCAATTTACAGGTCTCTTTTGTGCAACGTTTATTCATAAATGCTTTGGATTTATTAGTAATTTACAGCTATTCGCTGTTTTGTGTTGTGGAACATTTACTTATTTTTAATTGTGAAAAAACCTTCAGTGCTAATTGAAATCATTAAGATCAACATGTCTCTCGCGTTACGCAGCTCTATCAAAAAAATATATTTAGTGGGAGATGTAAAACATCAAATAAATGGAACAAAGCTTCCATCAAATAGACAAGTTCTATCAGTTTTGTTTTTTAATACTCGTCAAGTAAAATTAACAGTTAGTGCAAGTGCAAATCTTGTGATTCGGGAATGCGTGATATTTTGGGAAAAAAGTAGACTTCCCACCAAAGCTTTTCCAAACAGTGTTAAAAAACTTACAGATCTGCATAATGTTTGGAGAAAACTGCAAAAGGGATCAAAAAATACAACTGATGCGTTTAAAGCCCGTGAAAGAAAATTCGTTGATAATTTGGATAACTTGTTTGACATCGCACATGCTGATGCATTAACTACAATAGCAATTGAGGAGGATAGATTGTTTTTACAACGACAGAGAGAAACAGGTCGCCCGGGTCATTTGGCAGGTGTAGATAACATTTTGGCTGAAAAAGAGGATCGAAAACGGCAAAGGGAATTGGCATTTGAACAAAGGCGCTTAAAAACCGAAGAAGCTACGACGTCTAATGCTTGTTATGTTTTTCCATCAGATGATTCCACCTCAGAGGACTCGGATAATACAATCTCACCTGTTTTACCACTAAAAAAAGAAGAGGTATTAAAAAGACGAGGAAGAAAAGAGTTCCTTACTCCAAAATTGGTATCAGCTTTTGATAGATGCCAATTGAGTGTTAGAGATGCAGTTTTTATTGTTCAGGCTACCATGGAAGCACTTGGCCATAATATCGATGATTATCCAATCAACAAATCATCTATTCAAAGAATTAGGGTAGAAAAAAGAAAAGAACGTGCAGAAGCTTTAAAAAGTGATTTTAAAAGTAATATTCCAGAAGTTGTTACATTACATTGGGATGGTAAATTAATGCCTGCTATAAATATAAAAAATGGCAAGGAAGAACGATTACCAGTACTTATCACTTATGGAAAAAATGAACAACTTATTGCAGTACCAAAGTTAGAAAATTCTTCCGGCAAAGAGCAAGCACAAGCCGTTTGGTCCTCAATAGTGAACTGGAATTTAGAAGACAGCGTGCAAATTTTATGTTGCGATACAACTGCATCTAACACTGGTCGTTTTAAAGGTGCTTGCGTACAATTAGAACAAAAGTTCGACAGAGAATTATTATTCTTCGCTTGCCGTCATCATGTATATGAGCTTGTTCTTAAAAGTGCTTTTGAATGTAAACTCAGTGAAAATAAAGTCGGGCCCGACGTAACTCTTTTCAAAAAATTTAAGGAGAATTGGAGTAACATTAACAGCCGCAATATTCAATATTTTCAAAATGATATAAATAAACATTTTTCGCCTGAAAAAATTAAAGATCTTTTAATTTTTTATTCAGCTCAATTAAAAAAAAAACAAACAAGAAATGATTATAGAGAGTTAATAGAGTTGTGCATTATATTTATGGGTGGAAATACCGACAACAAACTAACAATCAGACCACCAGGAGCAATGCACCACGCACGTTGGATGGCCAAGGCGATATATTCGCTAAAAATGTGTCTGCTTCAATCAGAGTTCAGTTTAACAGACCAAGAAAAAGACGGATTACTTGCTTTGAGTTTGTTTATAGTCACAACATATGTGAAGCCGTGGATAACCTGTCCGTCAGCATTAAAGGCGCCGTACCAGGATTTATGTTTCCTCAAAACATTGAAACAATATGAAAACATCGACAAAGAAATATCGAAATCAGCTTTCGGGAAGTTTTGTCAACACTTGTGGTATTTGTCGCCAGAATGTGCCATATTTTCTTTATTTGACAATGATGTGGAATTGGAAACAAAGGCAAAGATGGTGGCAAACTTTAGTAAAGAAAATGTTTCCAATAATATAAAACGCTATATTCTAGATGAGGGAAGCACTGATTTTTTATTAAGTAAGCACATGTTACTATTTTTAATTGTATGTCATTTATTAACTTTATTTGTCTTGCAGAAAAACAAATGTGCGACTTTATAAACAACAAAAGCAAAGATACTCTTATAAATTTGAAAATACCAGATGATTTTTTAACAGTTTCTCCCATTTTATGGAATGAAAACGCATCATATATAAAAGCCAGAGAATTTATTTCTGATCTGAAGCCAATAAATGACGTTGCTGAGAGATCGGTAAAGCTCATGCAAGATTTTCACGGTTTGATCACTGCAGATGAAGAACAAAAACAATGTTTACTACAATGCGTGCAGGAGCACAGAAAGTTGTATCCGGATTGCAAGAAAGACACTCTCAAGAGAAAATATCCAAACGAATAATTCATACATAACTTTGTTCCATTATAACCATAACAAACTCCCACGTGAGCGTATATTAAAATTTTAAATTCTGGCATAAATTAACGGTAATCATTTTGTTGATATTTCGTACTAACTTATGTGTAAGAAAGCATTAGAACACAATAAAAAAACCCTACATGTTATATGATTAATAGCAGTTTAAAAAAAAATAATGTACAATAAATAAAAAACTGTATGTGTATGTAAAATGACAGTTTCTAAAATATGGGAAGCTTGTCTTCTTTGTTGTATTATTCAAATTTACGTGGGCCAGAAAGGGTTAGTATTGGCTACAGATGGGTAGTTTTTATAATAATTATCATATTTCATAATGTTGTTATTAAATTTGTCTATCAAAAGTTTTTTTTTTAGAAATTCCATATATAGCCTTATATGACCCCAAATATAAACTTTGACCGAGTCTTGGCATGGGTTAACATTGTCCAAAAGGTTTAATATTCGTAATTTAGCTCTTCTAGACTATTTCGAACAATATTAGAGGGTATGCATTAGAAAAATTAAACTTTCATATATAAGGGACATTCTAATGTATATATTTTACATCAAGTGTTCCAACACATACATATATAGAAAATATTTATATAGCGTGACAACCGTTTTGTTTCGAAATATACTAGCAAGTTTGAAATTAAAGTTTTGAACATGTTTTCACTAGGATTGTTTTTTAAAACACAAACAATTAAGAAGAACGTAATGAAAATATAATTGAAACTGCTTTTAATGATTTTATGGTGCTGTTAGGCCTGTACACATAAAAGGTGTTTTTATAGAGGTATAGAACTTTGAAATGAAATAAAAAAAGCTGAATTTTTTTAATTGACATGAAATTTACTTTATTCGAAAGATAATCTTCTGGCATTATAATTTAAATATGACTTCTGGTCTAAGTCTAATCTGGAGGTTCAATTTTCGATGACTTTTGCCAACATTTGTGCCCGTATATTGGCAATAATGTGGGGAATGTTGTGCTCCAAGTGGTCAATCGTTTCGGTCTTATCGGCGTAGACTAGCGACTTCGCATATGCCCACATAAAATAATCCAGTGGCGTTAAATCGCACAATCGTGGAGGACAATTCACGGGTCCGCAACGTGAAACTATGCGGTTCTCAAAAGTTTCCTTCAATAAATCAATTGTGGCACGAGCTGAGTGACATGTTGCGGCGTCTTGTTGAAGCCACAGCTAATGCACATCATAGTTGTTCAATGAGTGCAAAAGTCAGTAATCATGGCTCTATAGCGGTCACCACTGTAACGTTCTGACCAGCATCGTTTTAAAAGAAGTACGAACCAATGATTCCACCATCCCATAAAGCACACCAAACAGTCAGTTTTTCTGGACGTAACGGTGTCTCAACATACACTTGAGGATTATCATCACTCCAAATACGGAAGTTTTGTTTATTGACGTATCCATTTAACCAAAAGTGAGCTTCATCGCTAAACAAAATTCGCGAATTTAGAACAGAATCATGATTTTCAAAAAAAATTTGCACAATTTGGAAGCGTTGTTCAGGCGTCGGTCGATTTATGTTGAAATGCCAAACCAAACCACCAGTGTTGCCAACTTAAAATTCTACACCTGTATAACCAAACACTCTTTAGTTGTGATATACAGTTGCCTAAGAATTTTATAAGAAACTTAGTCATTTTAAATTCTGAAACAAATAAAATATGCAAAATATTATTCCAAGAATTTCAAAATATTTGCATTTTTTATTCTAAAAATTCAAGTTTTGGAAAAATGCATTAATTAAAAAAATAAAAACAACAAGTACATGCATTAAATTTGACGTTATATTTTATACATTAGCCGCTACTATGAAATTGTACTAATATATATGTACCAGTTTGTATAGAAAATTTAAAGCTACTTTCACTTATTAATTTTGAACCGCTAGACTGACATTGCTCATTTTCAATACCAACATTTTCGGGAAAATAGTTTTACATCAATCTAGTTTAAAATTACCAGTCCTTATTGCGTTTTCCCGCCGTGATGGGCATGTCAAACGACTAACAAACGGACATTGCTAAATAGTATTAAATTTAAATAAGGATCAATAATATATATGAGGGATTTCATATCAAGGGACAGAACTTTTCAAACCGGGATGAAACTTGGGATCGGGATGAAACTTGCACCAAGTTGAGACCAATTGGGTAGTATTTAGATATGACACAAAATCTCTGTTGGATTGGTCAAGGAATCTCCGAGTTGGAGGGTATTGAATTTCGACATTTTCGTCAAACAACCCTTTTTCGGATGCATATAACTAATTACCAGGGCAACCAAAAATAAACTCTAAAAATAATGTTTTAAGCGCTTAAAAAAAGCATCAAAAACGGTGAAATAACCTCAAAAATAAGCCGTAAATTTTAAAAATCAAACCGCTACATTTTATTGTTTGCCTTTAGATTTGTCACTACAAATGAAATGTGTAGATAATTTATTAATTGAAATTTCGTCATGCAAAGAAACTGTTTTTCTTAAGTTCAAAGTTCAAACTGGTTTCCGGTTAAAATTAACTTATATACAACCATTTATGAACAAGTATGAACTCATTCAAGTGCACATATGAAGCGATTCGAGGTCATGCATGTCCATATATCACCATATATGTTCATTAAAGATCATAGGAGATCATATATATAAATATTTCCGAAATTTTTGTTTATGCACACATATGACCATGTATGGAAAACTATAGACATGTATGATTATAAAAGTAAATATTACCTCGATTGTTTTTAATTCTTCATATGAACATATAAGAATGGTATGTATGTATACATATGTACATGGACGAACATGTACGGATCCACATATGTCGATTTTTAACAGGATTACCAAAAATATTTTTACAAACATAAGTAACATTTAAGTTTTAACTTTAAATTAAAAAAAAAAAAAAAAAAAAAAAAATTAACAAAATACCTATTTCGTAAGATTAAATCCAAAAAAGCGTACTTTTTAAATAAAAAAGAACGTGGCGGATCAATAAGTCCGTGACTTTCTGAATGAAACACAGTTTTTTTTTGCAAAAAATAAATAAAATTATTTATTAACATAATCTCCTTTTACCTCAAATTAGTCCAACGTTTCTCCAGTTTTTGTATAGCTTCCAAAAAAATAGTATTTTTCGAGGTCCATAAAACAGGAATTTCTTGGCCATATGGTTTCGTTTTTTTAAATCCTCGTTAAATCAGTCCAATAAGTTGGCATAATATTCGCCGTTTATTGTTTTTCCCTTTTGTAGGTAGTCGATGTGGATTATCCAGCGTTCATATAAAAAAACTCTTGCCATCACCTTATTGACCACGATTACGTTTATGGTCAATTGAGGGCAAACGCGGCACCCATCTTGCAGACAGCTTTCTTAAACCCAACTGATCATTTAAAATCGAAACCACACTGCCATATGAAACGCCTATGGCATCAACAATCTCACGCACTTTTACTTTTCGATCGGCCAACACCATATCGTGAATTGGCCGTCCAGACCGTTCAGCGTCATTTGTTCTTGTGTGACCACGTCGGTAAACCACTTTTTCACCATCGAAATCGATGATGCAGAGTAGCCATGGTATTTATAAAGCTTTTCCTTGGTTTGATTGACGTTTTTTTTTTCGCTAAAAATAATGTTTAATGAGCACTCGAAATTCACTTTTTTCCATTTTAAAAAATCCACGAGGTTGTATGTTTTGAACAGCTGTTAAACGCAAAGTAAATGACGGAACTTGCTCAAAATTTGAACGAAGTCTACTAACAGGTGGCACTTAATGGGAGTAGTGTTGCATTTAATATAACTACGAGGGAAGTTCGAAAAGTCACGGACTTATTAACCCGCCCTCGTATTATTTACAAAATAAACTAATTTAGAAAAATAAGCTTGTAACAGCTCTAAAAAATATAGTCTAAAATTTTTATAATTTCAAGTTCCGAACTTGTGTTTAATGTAAAGAATTCTATCCTTTCAAAGAAAATACACGTTCTAGCTAATTTTTGCACGCCTTAAATTAGGTAGCGGAAGTGGTTGTAGATACTTCGACATACACCTAATTTAATTTCGTAGTTACAATTTTCAAAATGTTTGCGATATTTAAAAAAAAAAAAATATTAAAAAATTTGGTATCTTTTTCTAATAGTCAAAATTTTTTTTTTCAAGATTATTATTATTATTATTAAATGCTTTTACGCCAAATTGACGGCGCATAGTGCCATTACAAAGTTTCTCCATTCTTGTCTGTTCTGTGCCATTGTCCTTAGTTGTGGCCATGAGAGCTGTTGGTCATATTGTCTTAGTTCTTCTAACAAGCTGCGTCGCCAACTTCCCCTTGGTCTTCCTCGCCTTCTTTGGCCTTGGGGGTTCCACTCGAGTACTTCTTGCCCTATGTCGTCAGTAGGTTTGCGCAATGTGTGGCCTAGCCATTTCCATCTTCGTTCTGTGATTTCGACTTCTATTCGTTTTGTTTGCATCTGCGGTATAGCTCTTCGTTAGAGATCCAGTTGCTAGGCCTCCATATTCGAAGAATATATCGGAGGCATCTGTTTACGAAGCATTGCAACTTGTTGTTCATTTCTGTTGAAGACAGCCAAGTTTCACAACCGTAAAGCAGTACAGATTTTACGTTTGTGCTAAATAGACGGATTTTGGTGCTTGCAGAGATAGAATTGGAGCGCCAAATGTTATACAATGCTGCAAAAGCCCCTTTAGCCTTTTTAATTCTTTGTAGAATGTCAGCACGTGCTCCGCCATCGGCTGTTATTTGGCTTCCCAGGTAGGTGAATTCGTGGGTTGATTCGATGGGTTGCCCTGCTACATTAAATGATTGTTCTTCCTGTTTGTTGCTCATATACCTTGTCTTGCCTATGTTGATTTTTAATCCAACTGGATCAGCAATTCGGACTAAATCATTTATTTTTGACTGCATATCAGATTTTCTACTTGAGAGCAGAACAATGTCATCTGCGTATACAAGGTCGTTGAGATGTTCCATTTTGATAGGGTGCCAGATGATGCCCCGTTGAGGATGGTTGTCTATTGCGCTTATTAAGACTTCATCGATCACAATTAAAAACAAGAGTGGGGATAAAATACATCCTTGTCGTACTCCTGCCGTAACATTTATTGCCTGTGACAATCGGTTATTATGCCGCACTCGACACTGAAAGTTTGTGTATTGCGACTTAATAAGATTACACAGCTTTGGCGGTATTCCCCTGTGTTGCATAGCTGCCCATATATTATTGTGCCTTATGCGGTCAAATGCCTTTTCAAAGTCAATGAAAACTAGGTGTAAAGATTCATTCATCTCATTTATTTGTTCCATTATTATACGTAAAGTTGCAATTTGATCTATGCAGCTTCTTTGGGGCCGGAAACCTGCTTGTTGTTTTCGTAAAGTTTCGTTGATCTTGGATTCGATACGGTTAAGTATAATTTTGCAGAAAATTTTGAGACAGCTGCACAGTAGCATAATTCCGCGCCAGTTATTGCAGTCGTTTAGGTTACCTTTTTTCGGAATTTTAACGATAACACCCTGTATCCAATCAGATGGAAATATTTCAGTTGTCCAAATTTGCTTGAAAGTGGAAATAGTATTTTAGAAGATTCAATGGGATTTGACGAAATGACTTCAATGTTTAAGCCATCAATTCCTGGAGCTTTGCCGGTTTTCATTGCAATTATTGCCTTTTCTATTTCGCTGTATGATGGGTAATTGATGTTAATTCGCGAAATTGAGTTAACATTAAAATTAAAAGGCGATTGAAGTACCGCTGGATTAGAGTTTGGCGGATCAGTTGGAGCTTTAAAAATTTCTGTAAAGTGTTCAAACCATCTCATCAATTGCTCACTATCAGTGGTTAAAACCTGTCCACTTTTATCCTTGATTGGTGTATTGGGGTTTTTGCGTTTCATGGATATTTGCTTGGTGCATTCAAGATGGGGTGTTTTATTTTTTAGAAAGCTTAAGTCTTTTCCTTTAAGTGGATATGACTTGTTTATCTATATTATTTTCTTCCAAAGTAGGATACTCTTTGTGCATCAACAATTTTGAGTGCTCGCCATTTTTTTTTTTTTTTGTGTTTTATCCGTTTTCATAAAATTAACACATTTCTTATCTGCTAGTAAAAACCTATAAAAAAACATGAATACGCTTGTGGGTTATATCTGCAAATTCGTGAGATATTCGCATTTTAAATTCCAAATTTGGTTCGTTTTGCGAACATCGAGACCAAATCAAGGTAATTTTTTTGGTTTAAAAGTGAAACAAGATATTGCATTAATTATGTTTTATTTAATCGAAAATTTATTTAGTTAATTAGCCGAATAGTTTTTTTTTTTTAAATGGGCCGTGTTTTGTTTCCGTGATTCGCAAAAAATTGGACCCGATTCGGACCAAGTTTGAAGTTTCACATTCTCAAATCTCAGAAGTCTTAAGAGACAACACACAAATGTAATCATGTTTTTTGTAGGTCTTTTGTTAATTGTTAATTCTCTGAAAATTAGATAGTGAACAAAAAATGTCGAGCACTCAAAAATGTTAGTGCAAAAGGTACCCTGCTTTGAAAGAAAAGAAGAATGATAAACAAGCCGCTTCCCACTAAGCGACCACAAAGCTCTTAATGTTCACATATGATATATGTCTGGAAATGTATGGACATGTATGATCATACGTACATGTAAATATTACGTCAATCGTAAATGCACACACATGACTATTTTAAGATGTATGAACCAATTACGAAAACATATGAATCATGTATGGATGCATATGTATGTATATGTACGAAGCATGTGTGTTAATGTATGGATCCATAAATGTCGATTTTTAACAGGGCAGTGTAATTAGTATTATTTTAATGCAAATTTTGCATTTTAGTTCAGAATTAAATATGTCTTAAAATTTTTAAAGAACAATTGCAGAGGTTGGAATGACCTTGATTTGTAAATAGTGCAAATTAGAATCACGTTTTCGGCTATATATTTATAGCACTTGTGCTTTTTATATATTTGAATTACAAATTCGATTTTTTATGGATGTTTTTAAGTAGTTTCAGATATTTCTACATTCTTGAATAACGCAAGTATTGTATTGCATTTAATTCCACGAAATGACACCATAGAAATTAATAATGTTTTGGCTTAATTTAGGGACTAAAGAATTCAATATGACTCATTTTAGAACAAATTTTGCATTTTAGAAAGTACCTGCAAAAAATTTAAAAAATACATTTTCAGTAGATTGGCTCAAACTCAAAAATTGATTTATATTATTTCAAGTTTCCAACGCTAGCGGTTTGGGTAGGCTGTTAAGGGGAGATTTTCCGCTTTATGCCTTTCCAGAATTTCTAAAAATGTCATCTTATCATACAGACTTGAACATATATTATGCACCGTTGGATACCCAATTAAAAAAACTTTTATTGATATAAAATGTGTATCGTCCATTCCAGGATATAATGTGCAAAAATTATATAAAGAGAAAATTTTTAGAATTATAAAGTTTATTTTTTAATAATTTTAATCAAAAAAAATATTACGACACTGAACATTATTTTCTGAAGTAAATATATTCCGAAAACAATACTCATTAAAGTTCGGTGATTTTATGATTTTTTGTTTAAAGTAACTACAAATTATAAAAAAAAAAAAATACTTTAAAGTCCTAAAGAACTATAAAAAATATATTTTTTACATGGAAAAACGTTGTAAGATATTTTTGAAAAAATCATTAAAAGCAAATAGCATTCTGGTCACAAAACAGTCGAATTATTCCAAAATTATAAATTTTCCTAAATGACAACGTTTCAAATATGAAAATGTGCTGAAAAATGCATTTGCATTATTAATGGATTTTCAAAAAAGTACTTAATTTAAGGTATAAATCACAGAGTAATTGTCTACAACTTTCAGATGCTTTTTAAATCTATGAAATAGATTATCTACTTAAGGAGAGGGATATCCCAGCAAAAAATAGTGCTTATCCAGAAGCACTTCCGGAAGGCATTATTTGATAACGAAGCGCTTCCAAAGCACTTGGTATGTCTCTTATAAAGCGCTTCTTCCATGTGCTCTTATAAGCAATAAATTCATGCCATTTTAAGACACTAAGTAGCGCTTTTTTGCATGTTGACAACATTAGTGCTTCACGGTATGCGTACTTTACTGCTTTAATGGAAGCACGACAGAATGCCTTCCCTAATTGCTTTAGAGTATGTAACGGCGTGAAGCGCTATTTTGGAAGCATACAAATGTAGTTACTGCCTACTAAATCCAGGTTATTTTTGCTGGGATACCAGGATACTAGTACAGGGCACTAAGGATACTGGTTCAGTATCCTGGTATCCCAGCAAAAATAACCTGGATTTGGTAAGCAGTAACTACATTTGTACGCCGTTGCATACTATAAAACAATTAGGGAAGGCATTCTGTCGTGCTTCCCAGAATGCCTTCTTTGAAGCAGTGAATAATGCTTACAATGAAGCAGTAAAGTACGCATACCGTGAAGCACTAATGTTGTCAACATACACAAAATCGCTCCTTAGTGCCTAAGAAGTCATGAATTTATTGCTTCTAGAGCACATGGAATAAGCGCTTTAAAGAAGATATACCAAGTGGGACATCGCGAACAAAAATCATGCATTCTTTATTTGCTTTGGAAGCGCTTCGTTATCAAATAATGCCTTCCTGAAGCGCTTCTGGGTAAGGACTATTTTTTGCTGGGATGGGACTTTACAGAAGAACTTTTATGATTTTTTAAAAAAAGGAAAAACAGGAGAACAATCACGAGCTTACAAAATTTTAAATAACAAAAAACAGTAGTGGATAACAGACATCCTAGAGGGCACATTTACAAAACACGAAGGAATTTAACTGACCACTGGTAATTTTTTGGCCGATCTATCATGGAACGATATACATGTTCTTTGAAACAAACAAAAAATAATATTCTAAATTTATAATACTTTTCCGATATTCTGTATTTATAAAAAAAAATAACGTTACTGAAAGACATGTCTCAGCGCAAACCACAGCTGGAGCTAGGAACTCGAAATGTGGCAGGGTGGACCATACTACACCATAGATATCTGGTAAGACGGAACTTTTGAAAAGAATTACCAAAAATACAGGTTTATTTGCGGAAAAGTAATAAATTTAAAAATTGCTCAGCCAGCGTTCAGGTAATTTTTCTAAAAATCTAACAAAGTCACAAAGTTCAAAATGTCGGTATTTTCAATGGTTTTCACTTTGCATAATTTTTAAGGTAAATCACTACAACGAACAGATTATTATTATTTAGTTTTTGTTTAATATTCTCTTATTAGGCCATAATGCTGTAATGGTAAAAATTATCCTTTCCCAATTATTTTTGAGGAAAAATTATTTTCATCCAACTTTTTTGTGCATATCTGTATAGTAAAGGAACCAAAATATTTATTTTTTATGACATTCCTCAGTTTAACAATTTTTAAGTTAGTCTGGGGAAAAATAAAAAAAAATATTTTTTATTCCTCACAATTTACTTAAAAATGACAAACACTTAAATTTTGCTCCAACTCCTTAAGAAATAAATTAAAAGTTAATAGCTGCGTCTATATAAATTTCGCTCTAAATTTTATGTTATATTAGAAAAAGTACCGTTAAATGAGATTTGTAATTATAATGTTATATACTGTCTAAACTCAGCCTTCAATGATTAATTTTCTACCCTTTTAATTATATAATCCATAAAGTATATATGCGACTAGTTAAATTTCGCTGACTGTAAACACGGTGTTATGTTTATTCTTTATATGCCAGGTATTTATGCGTTTTCTCACATGTGGGTTTGTGATTAAGTTGAAGTCATAAATTTACTGTGGTAATACATTATTTGTTTCTTTATATTGTTTTTTAGGAACATTTTGATGTGTCAAATAAATAACAGTTTTATTATTAAGCTTAGGACAGAGCTTTTTTTGCAAACCACTTATTCAGCACGAAAAATAAACAACATGTTCCTTAGTCAATATAGGCCAAAATAGGTAGCAATCCATAAAAATGTATAAGTTTAGGCATAAATTATTCCTCTTGCCGAGAGAAAAGTTCAGTCAAAAAATGGTTTGGTTTAAGTCAATAAGATATGACGAAATTGAGCGAAAAGGCGCCAAAACTTCAACGTATGTTGATTTAACCCAGCAAAAAATAACCTGGATTTGTTAAGCAGTAACTAGATTTGTATGCTTCCAAAATAGCGCTTCACCGCCTTGCGTACCATAAATCAATTAGGGAAGGCATTCTGTAGTGCTTCCCAGAATGGCTTCTTTGAAATAGTGTATAATGCTTACAATGAAGCAATAAAGAATGCATACCATGAAGCATTAATGTTGTCAACATACAAAAATGCGCTTCTTATTGACTAAGAAGGCATGAATTTATTGCTTCTAAAGCACATGAAAGAAGCGCTTTTCACCTGCGTAAAAGAGACATACACACAGAGAATAATTTTGCTATTTGCCAACTGAAATTCGACTAATACTACTCCAATACGGTTATTATGAATTTCAGTTGGTAGGTACAACTGAACATTAGTTTTCACAACAAAGCTCGGTTAATTCAATTAATTTTTTTCAAATTTCATTAACATCCGTCCCACACGTTTTCAAGTTAAGGCGATGTCCATTGCAGGTATCTTTTTGGAATCCTATATGTCATTGTACAAAAGTAAAAGGTTTTTTTAAAAATTTGAGCTTCAATTTTACTTTGTGTTTAGTATCAACGGTTTCTAGTCAACACAAACATGTTTTCAAGAATTTTGAGAATTGTGTTCATTTCAAAAGATTTATTTTTTTAAATTTTTTGAAATTTTAACGCTTTCTCGCTTCCAAAGCGTGATATGCACACAAAAAATAACTTAACAATATATTTTGTAAATTTAGTTTTCTATCAGAAAAGCTTAAACTCTTATTATAAAGACTCATTTAGCGCAGTTATTGCCAGTTTTTAAAATACCACTCCTGGAGGCGAGATTGCCGGTTAGAGTGTTAATATTCTATTGCGAACTTATCCCAAAATACTACTTAAAATAACGTGTACAAATATCAGCGCCTATCGTAAACATTGTAAATTTAGTTGCCTTTCCCGTTTCTTATCGTTCTTTATTCTTATTTTGGAGTACCTACAATGTTTTCAAAAACACTCAGGGAAATTATGATTTCAAAATGTGTTAGTTTTTTAAGTAGTACTTCACACCCATTATTTTTAAGTGAAAAGCATTAATCTGTCAAAGAAATTTTATTTATAACTACGTAAGTAAATTATTCAAAAAACACATTTTTTAACTAGGAATTCATAGTTTGAATAAAAATAACAGTTTTATATAAAAAAATTTTAAATGCGTTCCAAAAAGACAAAAATATTAATTTGAAACAGGCCTATTTTTAGAATTTAATAAGTAGGGCTCGGAACTGCATGTGAATACATGTTTGTGGTCGTTAGCTGGACAACAATAGACAAACCATATATCTTTGCGAATCAAAAAATTTGCAATAAAATGACATCGATTTGGTAATGCATATTTTTGCACATTTTGCTATAAATACATATTTTGCTATAAATGCATATTTTAATGCATATTTTGTCATTTTTTGTTGTATATTTTGTTAGCAATGCATATTTTTGCATATTTTGCATCCAAAAGCACATTTTTAAGAAAATTGCTTGACGTTTTACTAAAATAAATTTTTCACAATTTATAAATTTTAAAAATGAAATATTTTTTAAATTTATACATGCAATTTTTCTTTTATCACTAAAAGAAAAATAACAGAAAATGTATAAAATTACGACAAATACGAAATTTTATTTTTTTATATTTTTTATTTAAAAACGAACAGATTTTTGAATGAAATTACAAACGACTTATCTAAAATTATTTGACAAAAAATGACTCTGTAAATCAAAAAGTTCCATTTACAGAGTTTCCCACAAATGCTTACTAACTTTTACATGATTTTTATTCGTAATTTTAAATTTTTTTAATCACGTTTTAAAACAAAAATTACAAAAATTGTGGATTTAATATTAAAACTTTGAAAAAATCAATAATAAATGCATACACAGAAAAAACTTAAATCTGCTTTCAATTAAATATTTGTTGATTCAATTAGAAGTTTAATTGAATTCGGTCCAATTAAACAAATTGTAGTATCAATTAAAATATTTTGTAACCATTTAATTGATACTAATTTCAATTATTTTATATCTATTAAAATTTAATTGAATATGATTTGTAATTTCAAACAAATTTTTATTATATACTATTAAAACTTTAATTAAAGGCAGCAAAAAACCTCCAAAAATTGGGGAGGAAAACTAAAAAAGCAAATCGCTAAATATAGGAACATTTTTTTGTTCAAAATTTAAAATAATCGATAAAATTGAAAAAAAAAATCTTCTAAAATGAAAAATCGCTAACATTTGAAAAAATCGCCAAATGTGAAAAAAACCGCCAAATTTTAAAAACTTCAAAATTAAAAAAATAATCAAATTCTCAAAATTAGGAAAAAATTGCCAAAATTAAAAAAAAAAAACAAAATCGGAAAAAATTTAAAAAATTTAAGAAAATCGTTAAAATTGAAAAAAGCTCAATATTTCCAAAATTTAAAACAATACAAAAATTGTTAAAAAAAAAACGTTAAAAAAAGAAAATCGCTAATATTTGAAAAAATCAACAAAGTTTTAAAAAAAATCCGCCAGATTAAGCAAAAATTGCCAAAGTTAAAGGAAAAAAAACTCAAAATTAAAAAAAAATCCTCAAAATTGCCAAAATAAAAAAAATCCTTAAATTAAAAAGCCACAAATAAAAAAAAAAAAAAATGTCCAAAAATAAAAAACAACAAAGTTGCGATTTTTTTTTCAAATTTGTAATTTTTTTTTTAATTTTAGAAGTTTTAGATTTTTTGTTTTTTTATTGTGGCGTTTTTTTTTCTTCAAATTTTGGCGATATTTTCTGAATATTAGCGAATTTTTTAATTTAATCGATTTATTTTTTAAATTTTGCCGATATTTTTTTTTTTAATTTTGGCATTTTATTCCTTGTTGTCGTTATGCGTTATAAAAACTTTAAATTTTGTATGCACCTAACCCATTCTCAATTAAACATTTAATGCATATTATTAAGCTTTTAATTGAAAGTAAATTTGAAATCAAACAAAAGTTTAATTGACATTTTTTTAACAGTAATTTTTTTTTGTGTATTCTTAAATTTTAGTACATATTTTACGATTTGAAATATATATTTAATGTACATAAAACACAAATATAAATGCATTAACTTCCGAGACCTAGTAATAAGTAAATAAATCTTCCAAAAGTTTAGGACATTTTGCTAAAATGTTCAGAAAAAATTCGAACAGAAAATGTTTCAACAGGTGATAGATAGCCTTGTTTAAGATTAATAACAACATATTTTATTTAGCTAATATTTCTGTTAAAACATTTATGTTTCTACATTTTAAATTACTTTTTGTTATATACAATCCTTAGTATCATTTACTTGGCATGCTACATTTAATTTTACTTTCATTTTCTTAGCGCTAACATATTTAGAAGAAAAGGAGGTTATAAAACCGTTAGTATAAAGGTACTAGTTCAAAATGAGATATTTTTAAGAAGTTAAAGTTATTAAGATACCTTAAAGGGAGTGCTGAATTTGCCGAAAAAGAAAATGCTCCTAGATTAACATGTTTTTATAAGTGATGTTTTTGGAATATATCTAGTGATTTGTCATTTTTATGATGCATTCCATACCAACAGCTGCAACAACTAGCAACTTTAACATTGGCTTGTCATAGGAGGGGGTCATTTGTCCTGCTAACCAAAGATGGGCATACCACAAGACTGTCGCAAAAGGCACATGTCGTATAAAATAAACGAAAACTAAACAGGGTAAAATTCTGGACAACTGGCTTTTTCTTGTTAATAAGCATTCTGGTTAAGTGGTATGTCCTCCCTTTACCAGTCACAGAATTGGTAATTTTAGGACAATTGACACCGCTTAACCCACTACAGTATTAAATTATACCAGTCCTGTGATAAGTCCTTCTTTAACCAGTCACTTTTAGAACAATTGAGTCTTCATTCCCCATAGGGAGATAACTCAATTTATCTAAAATCGACAGACATTTTATTGTAGGTACTTTATTTCCACAAAATGTTCAAATGCTTTATACCCAGTAAAAAAGTTCGTGTTTTTAGAAGCAGGATATCACAAATGCGCTGATGTAAATGCTTACTATTACATAATACTGAGAATTAGCAAAAGAAACGAATAATTTTCGTAAAAATATAAACAAACAAAATGGTTGAGCTTACACTTTCTTCTAACCAGGATGCAGGTTGTAAGCAGCTTGCCCTAATCCCTTATAAGGATGCAAGTTGTAATGCAGAAAGTTGCATATCGTGGATTATAAACGATCTGAACCAATTTCCGATTGTGGTTGGTATTTTCGAGTGTGTAATAAAAAATAATTTGTCATTTAACTCTTTCTGAAGTGCTAGCATGTGGAGCGGTAAAAAAAATAAAATGATTGTATTATATGTCGAAAATTTTAACAAGAAAAAATTAATATCTGTAGAATTTTATGTAAAATAAATTGTGTATAATTATATCATTACTTTTAATAGTAATAATGTGGACATGAAATATGATTTTACTGAAAGCCATGAAATCACAGCTTTTTCTAAGTGCTAAAATCAGCGCTTATTATGAGCAAAAGTAATGCTTACAAGTAGGAATTCGTCATATAAAAATCATGGCATATGTAAGCAGGTTTGTAAGGGATTATTTTGGGCTTACTTCCTTACAAACCTGCTTGCATGTAAGCAGCGTTTTTTACTGGGATATATTCCTAAAGTTTTATCGTATTATTGGTATAGTTGCCAAATATGCGACCTATATGAAAAATCGGTTTTCAAATACTTAAACAAAAAAATATTTAAAACCCGGCCTTTATTTTTTTTAGTTAAAAACCGATTCGAATGACCGGGTTTTTCGATTTTTTAAATCGCTTTGTCTGCAGACATCTGAAATATTATATACAAACCAGAAAACGGTTTGAGTGCCTTATTTCATGCTTTTGAATGCAATCACAAAAAATGACTGCATTGTTGTCAACTCACATCATTTAAATCAAGCAACAATCGACAGAATTGAGAAAAGTGAGTGTAACGAAAACCATCCATTGCATTGCTTGTCTAGTGTTAACCTCACTTAACACTCACGAAAACAACGAATACACAACGATTGGTATTATTGGTCTCAATGTTAAATGAATAAAACTTTAACCAATTTTTTTGTGAAACATATTACTGTATTTAGAAAATTAAAAATTTTATACATTTTTCATGTTTAATAAAATTAAACAAAAATTTATACATATTTCATGTTTAATAAAACTAAAAAAAAAAATAATTATTGCTACAGGTCAACGAGTACTACGCGAATGTTGTGATTGATTTCATGTTATTCATGTGGTCTCATTCTGTTCTCTGATACAAACTCATTCTGTTCTCTGATACAAACTAAAAAAATACTAAAATTAATATGTTTACTATGGTGGGTAAAATTGTTCGGGTGATACAAAAAGCAAAAGGCGTATACAAAAACGAAATCTACTCAAAATTCACAAAAATTTTTGTAAGATAGTAGGGGTTTAAAATTAAAAACCGAGCTCACTCCAAGAGATATAAACATTCAGTTTTTTATTCCGAAAAGTCGTTGAAAAATAAGAATTTTTATGGCTGTTGTCGGGATCTAGGTTTTGATTTTAGACCCACAGTTTCTTAAGGAAGTTTTCTTATAATTCTTCGTAGATAACTTTTCTGCATTACATCTTTTGAGAAAAATAATTGACACACCCTAATGTTTATATTTAAAACTGTAAAATAAGTCATTTCTCTAGAATCTCTTTATGCTATTTTCTAAATAAAAATTGTCTTGGTCAACGCAAATTAAAAAAATTAAAAAAAAAAAATATTCTTATGCATAAAGCTCTAAAAAACGAACTTATTTAAATTTTCAAGACGTGTAACCCAAACATATTTTGAACAAATTTGAAGTGGTAAAAGAACAATATATTTGAAAAATATTTTGAGTTTTCTACCGGGATACGCACCGATGTGGAACAACAACAATAATTAGAAAAAAACATGTTGAGCTTAAAATCTGAATATTAGGAGAAACAAAAAAAAAATGGAATAAATCTAATAAGTCGTTTCGGGATTCTAACTTGCTAGGACTTAAAATTGAGGGACGCTTTGCGAATTATTCCAATATATTCTTATTTCTCTGGAATTTTCAACTTGAAAAATGCCGAATTATTTTAGACAAAAAAACCCGGCTTCTGGAATAAAACTCGAAAAATACTATTTCTTTAAAACAACGCATTTGTTTTTCAAAAATTTGAAATGCAAATTAAAAAATTCCATTCGTAATTTAAAAAATACCATTTTTAATTTATAAAATTCCAAATGTAAATCACTAAATACCATTTGAAATTAAATAATTCAAAAATGTAGCAGCTCTGGAATATGAATATCAAACTTTTTGTTTTATTAAGTATCTTAAACCTGTGTACAAATAAATCTAGCTTTCGTAAATTTAACGCAAATTTTTATACAAAAACCAATTGCTTCTTAACACCACTTCTTACACACAAAAAAATAAAATTCATAATTTTTATGAAAAAGTTCATATTTTTAAAGGTTCATACTATTTATAAAATTTACTTACTATTTATGAAGTGTTCCTAGTTTCCCTGGCATTTATGAAAAGGTGCATAAAATTCCCAGTATTACTGCAATTTATGTAAGTTTTCTTAAATATTAGGATTTTGTACATTGGCAAATGTTTAAATGTTTTTCATAAATATTAAGTGTTTCTACATATATTTTAAGAACCTTGACATAATTTATGAGACACAAACTTTCCCAGTATTTTTATGAACAGTTCGTAAATGTTATGCAAAAGTTCATAAATTAGTACATTGGCAAATTTTTCATAAAATATTCATAAATAGTATGAATTTTTTTTTGTGTAGCTCTTAAACGTTGAATTGGGCTGCGTTTACAACATATATAAAGTTTATTAAAATATGCGAGATTGGGTTGGAAAACCTCCTTTTTAAGCTATTTTATACAAAAAAAAATTGGCCAACTTTTAGACACTGAACTCTTAAATTTCTAATAATATTAAATTTATTTCAATGGTTTATAAAAAATTTATTGATATAGTCAAATTTCAAACATTTCTTTCAAAATCAGTTAAATTATTAAAAATAATATATTAAAAATAATAGCAAAATTTTTCTACATTTTGCTACGCCTGCTTCGTCCTCTTTTCGGAAGTATTGAAAATGTTGTTTAATTTTTTATGCGTTTCATACACACAGAAAAAAAATTTAGGTATTTCCCAACTAAAATTCGGTTACTACGACTCAAATTTGGTTAATACGAATTTCAGACAGTTGGCTCAACTTTATAATAGTTTTCACAACACAGTTCGGTTAATTCAACAGAATTTTAGTTGAAACACCCAAAGTTTTCAAAAATCGAATGTAAATATCATTCTACTAACTGCATTTATAAGTTGTTACCATTAATATACATTTAATATACATTAATATACATTTTACAAAAAATACTGTATGTTTGATACAAATGTGATATCGTTTCTCCTTAAATTTGGAAAAGTTTGTTCAGTTCAAAAATATAATAAAATAAAATATGTATATAAAATGAAAAAAAATAAATAAATAACTAAATAACTAAAATAATTAAAAACTACACCGAAAAAAAATCCATGCAACTTTTTCCTAAAAAAACTTTCGTAAATTTCTAACATTTCACGAAAATAAATTTAGTGCAGACTTTTAAATTTCACAAAACCAACGAAATCATTCGTCGACACTTTTTACGTAATATATAAAAAAGGTTCTTTTATTTTACGAAACAAAAGTAGTAAAAGATTTCGCAATTTTACGAAGCTAACGAAATAATTTCGTATAATATTTGTTAGTAAAATATAAGAATTTTATTTTATTTTACGAAATACATTTATTATTAAAATATTTAAATTCTTGCAAAATTTTGAAATTTATAAAAACTTTCTTGACTTCCCAGGAAAACTTTGGTAATGGGTGCGATAAAGTGATGCATTACCTTGTAATGTGTACTCCTTACATGGAGCATTATTTCCTAACAAAAAGTAATGAGTTACCAATCATGGGTTACATAATGCTTTACTTTGTAATAAATACTTCTGACCTTCAGCATTAATTCGAAGCATAAAGTAATGAGTTACAGATAATTGAACACTCAAGAATTACTTTGTTACATAGTGCATCAATTATAAATGTAAAGTAATTATTGAAATATCTTTTTGGAAATCTATTTATAGACACATTACTTTGTGGTTTTTTGTAAGCATGAGGGTAAGGTGTATATTTTCGTTAACACTATCGAAAACACGAAGCACAACAATTCATTTACATTTTAAGCAACCAAATATGTATCGATAGATCAGTTGGTAGAGTTCTCGCATAACTAAGATCCCAGGTTAGAATCTCAGTGTGACAACGTTATTTATTTAATTAAAAAAAAATATTTGTAATAACATTTTTTATTAATTTATTTTTTATGAAAATCTATTTATAGACACATTACTTTTTCAAACCATGTAACCATATAAGTAACCAGTTACTTTATCCCCTACAAGGGGTTAAAGGGGGGCTCATCGCCTGTAAAATTCATCAGTGAAGTAAGGTGTAATGTAATGTGTGGAGCCATTTCTTTACCCATTGCTTGGTAATGTGTGGTTTTGCTAGGTTATGATATTTTTTTTTGTATTTATTATTTCGCTCTGATATAGTTTTTCATTAGTTTTTATAATTGCAACATTTTTTGTAACATATAAAAAAATATTTCCTTAAACGGAAAATGTAACGAATGACTTTCTTACATATTCGTGTAATTTACACCAGCCTTTCGAGAAGTGAAACGTGAAATATTTCCTACAATGTACGTCGATTTTCGTATATATAATGCATGGATTATTATCCCTGTACCATTTTACAAAATTTGATAAAAATGAGTTGTACAATTTACAAAATTCTAAACTGCAACAAATATATTTTTTATTTTTATATATAAATATTTTTACTTCATTCCACAATACGAAATGGCTAGCTGGCGTATATGTACTTGATAAAACTCTTATATACAAAATAATAACACTCATACGCCACGTGATACCATATTAAACAAAAATTATCTTAAAGACAAAAACAAAGAAAATAGTTTATACTGCTAATATACAATACTACAACCAAAAACTAATAGTTTTTGAAAACTACATATATCCCTCGATTGACACGATAGATACGTTCCGGCAAAAATCCTATAAGTCGAACTCGAACATTTTTGTATTAAAAATAGTGCAAATCGACCCATACACATTGAAACAAACCTACTTTTTTATTTAAGAATTTAATGTTAACACTAATAAAATTAAATTAAATTAGAAAATTTAATCAAATAATATTCTTAACTCCCTTTAACACACTTTTTCATAATATATTCGAAATTTTACTAAATTTGTTTCCAATTTATCGTTTAACCAATCTATCTATTTCGTATATTAATACTATTATTATTTTTTTTAGGTGTTGGTTTCGAATAGATTCCAAATCCTAGATCGGTGGGTTTTGAAAAGTAGATCATAATACAAAATTTAAGATTATGTTGTACTTTTATTCTCAAACATTGTCGTAAGACGTCTTCAGTTTATGTTTCTGATCTTTGTAACTGACTGTACTGGTTTATTAAACGCATTTTCTCAAAACCTGAAGAGTGAAATTAACAAGAAGAATGAAATCAACAAGATTTTCTAATCATTAGAATCGGCATTTATCACTTCCGATTTTGAATTATTTTCTACACTGTAATTAATTTCTGTTGAAATTTACCCAACTTATAGTAGGAAACTATACTCCTACTATAAGTTGGGTAAATTTACTCTATGAAAAAAATACACACATTACGTGTAAGTTGGTCAACAAAAAGTGTGTAAATGTACTATGCAAGTGCGTAAAAATGTAATGAAATTTAGAAATAAACGAATAATTTTACTGAATTTTTGGGTAAAAAAACATGCTTTACTTGTAAATATACGATTAAAATGCGTAAAAAGACATTTTTATAAGCGTAAAAACCCCCTAAAAATGCGTAACTTTACCTTGCGGTAATAAAGAATAACAGTCCAAAAAATTTTTTAAATAAAACAAAAATTTAATTTTTAGAAAGAGTTTTATTAATATTCTGTATAATAATAAATTTAATAATAAATATTTGTATATAAGTGGTTGTACATATACAGATTGTACATCAAAAATTGAATTCTATTTTGAAAAAATCAAATCGGATTTTTTTAAATCGAATGATTTCTTAATCAATTGCAGAGAATTCATTCTTTGGAATTCACCAGTGGGAAAATCAATCAATTTAGCTCATTCGATATTATCAATTATTGAATTCAATAAAATTTATGAGAAGCTACACATTTTTTATAAAACCTGTTTTTTAATCATACTTTTAAATACAGTGAAAGAAAATTTTCTTAAATGAAATTATAATTCTTCGTACAATTTTAAGAAAATTTGCTTTAACTAAATATAAAGTCTCAATAGACGAAATCCAGTGCAATTTAATCGATTTAATTCGTAAATTTTTTAATACCATGCAGATAATTTTCTTACTCCTCCCGATGGGTTCTCCCGATCTTAATGATATGTGATAAAAAAAAAAAAAAAAAAAAAAACTAAGGGACATGTATTTTTTTAAGCAACTCTGTCTCACATTTAAGGGTTAAAAGGTGATGACAAAGTTAAAATATTTTTGTATGTAAAGTTATCTGAAAATATTGAAATTCAAATTTATGTGAACTCAGTTTTCATTCAGATTTATGTGAACTCAGTTTTCATGTACTCGAGAAATCAAATATTATGATTCCAATATTACCTATGTAGTATGTTAGGATTGTCAATTATTTAAAATATTTAAAATATAGGTTAAAAAGCATAAAAGCCGAACAGTTACGAATGCTGAATGATGAAATGCTCAGGCAGTCCTTCGACTAAATCCAACTATAATTCTTTAACAAAACGCCAGTTTTAATATAATTTAAAAGACACCATTTTTTGAAAAACAAAAATACTACAAAGTTGTAGGACATGTTTCGTATACCAGTCAATACGTGTCCAAAAGCTCTTTCTTTTTCTACCTCACTTGAATAAAATTTCTCTAAAATAAATCAAAATATACGGAAAAATAGAAAAATGGGAAAAATTTTGACAAGAGCTTAGGCCGCTAAAAAAAAACTGGTGGCCCTTATTTATTTATTTTTTTTTTTTTTCTTCATCACATGTGCAAATTTCATTAAGATCGATGAGAATCCATCGGGAGACCCCTTGCTAGTGCAATATCGTGTATAATGTATCAAAATTTCAACAAAAAAAAGCCGATAAAATGATTTTTTTTTGCCAAACTGTTCGGTCGGAAAATATACTGAGCAAATTTAATGCATTAAATTAACCAATTTTTGTATAGAAGCAAATGGACTTCGTCTTAATCGAAGTTTAATAAAATGTTATGAAAAATATATATTTTATTAAACAGTTTCACTTCATTCACTAAATGAAAAAAATTTAATTTCTTTTTAAGCTTTTCATTAATTTTAAGACATTAATTGTTCACTATTAATTAAATTTTCACTGCGTAGAAATCATACTTTTTTATTTGTAATTAATTCTTTAAATCAAGAAATTTTTTTACGCAAATAAATAATTAAAAAAATAAATTCACATTAGTAAATCATTTTAAAATTTGTAATTTCATGGGAAGTCCAACGCCTTTTTGTCCTTCTATCGCCTTTATTTGCTGAAGTATATAAAATGAATAGCTGAAAACAACTGACATAACAACTGCGACGTCACCTATCACCGGTGCATTGAAGCGCCGCTCATGCTCACCAGCCGGTGTGCTGTGTGTGATTTCGTAATATTTAGTACATTGCACAAAAATTTGTAATGTTACAAATATTACATATGGATGTTGATGTAGTTAGAGGTCGGATTTGCAATCAGAAGGTTGCAAGTTCAACTCCTGGCCAGGACAATTTTTTTTTTTTTTTTTTTTTTTTAGTTTTTATATTTTTTTTTGAATATTAATATTTTTTAAATTTCTATGTTTTATTTTTTTATTTCATTATTACTAGTTTTGTGTTTTGATATAAATGGATATTTTGTACTACTTCCACTTTATTTGCCGGGTTTAGTATGAAATTCAATAAAACAAATATTTAAAAAGATAAAATATTTAATAATAAAATGCAATTAGTTTGAAATTGTTATTTAAGTTTTTTATTATTATTATTTTATTATTTTTTTATTTTGTTTTTTAATATATTATTTGATATATTTATAAAAAAATTATAATTATTATTTTTATATTTTTTTATTTTGTTTTTTAATATATTATTTGATATATTTATAAAAAAAAAATTATATTATTTTATTTAGTTCAAAAAACATAATAAAAATATTTAATGGCCATTCACCTTTTATATTAAATATTTGTAGCATATTTTTCTAGTTTTCATAAAAATTTCATAATATTTTCGACTTAAGTTCCTTTTTAGTTTGTTGTATTGCATCAGCTACTTTGGCGCAAATTGTAGAGGGGTCTACTTCAACACAGCAGGACGTCACTGAAATCGTGAGTTCGATTCTGGTGTGGCACCATTACATTTTTCTTTTTTAATTTTAAAATGAACCCGTAAGGTATTCATCACATTTTTGTTTAAAAAACGTTTTTACAAAACTTTACGAAATGTGATTTGTATATTCTACAAATTTGTTTGTAATGTCAAAATAACCAAAACTTTCGTAAAATGAACAACGGTTTTCGTGTATTTTACCTATAGATTATTATGAGTGCGGCATCTGGTCTAGGGCTGTTTTGAATAGACGGATGAGGCAGTTGTGTTTGTGTAACATAGCTTGAAGATTAACATAGGTTTTTTGTGAATATCTTCGGAACTACATAACCGATTTAAGAGTTTGATATCTCGTTTTGAAAACCATGACAACGGCTTTAAAAAAAAAAAATGAAATGAACAATAACTCTTTGAAAAACTAAATATTAAAAACCCGCAAAAAAAATTAATAATACAAAACTACATATATAGTTTTAACACACACACTCACTAAAATGCCAAGAACAACTAGTAAGAGACCAAGAGATGAGTCTGTTCCTGAAGGTAGCTGTGTAATACCATGACTAGCAAGCGTTGATAAAATCTTTATAAGAGAATTGATAATAGAAAGTGAAAGCATAATAGTAGAAGTTATTAAGAATGCAATCATCGATAGTGAAGCAAAACATTTTGATTATATTGCAGATTTAATAAACAAAAGCGAAGAAAAAATACTATCGGTGTTGAATAAAAGAATTGATTCTATACAAGATGATTTGAATGTTGTAACTGAAAGAGTGAACAAGCTCGAAATGAATAGTGTTGAAACCGTAAAAATGAAAGATGATATTATTGATTTGAAGAGAAAACTTTTAAAAAGTGAAAATTCTGTTGTAGCCAGTAGATATACTTTACGTGGTCTGGTGTATGTAAACAAATTATCGACTGATTGAATTCCAGGAGCAAATTAAGCAGTTTTTTCATGCTTAATTTGCTCCCCTAATAACATCATTTCTTGTCATTATTGTATTGATTTTTATTATTTTATACATTAATTATTGTTTAAAATCTCTTTTTTTTCACGATTGTTTATTTTTTTCATGTTTTAACAAACTTACCGATATTTTGCAAGTGTTCAAATACTTTTTATATATTTTGCGTTGCTGTTAGTTTTGCATTTTATCTATTCGTTTATGATGTCTCCAAATTTGGATAGTTTAACTGTCAGTTCCAATGATGGTATTATTAACATGGTTCGTATCTTAGCCAACCAAATTGAAGGTGACAAGATGTGTCATATTAACGCACAAAGTCTAAACAATAAAATTGATGAATTTAGACTAGTCTTTGAAAACTCATCAATGGATGTTATTTGTGTTTCTGAGACTTGGCTTAAAAGAGAAACTCCTGATAGCATAGTAAACCTTAATGGCTACAGACTTTATAGAGCGGATCGTAAGCATAATACTAAGAAAACTCGTGCTGGCGGTGTGGCAATATATATTAAGGACACAATTAAATCAAACTTTGTACATCAATTTGGTGATGGTGAGGAAATTGAGTACTTATTTGTAAATATATTAACCGAAGGGAAGAAGTTAATGTATACCGTTATAACAAACGTGTAAATGCTTGAGCAATTAACAACTTCTTGTACTGATTTAATAATTGCTGGTAATTTCAACTCAGATTTATTAGAAACTACTGATCTGTCTGATTCAATGTTACAAATTGGTCTTTCATCTGTTAATTGTAACTTACCTACTCATTTCACCAACGCTGCGAGTACTCTAATTGATCTCTTCTTTGTTAATGATGTGTCCAAAGTGCTGCTATATGATCAACTGGCGGCGTCATGCTTTTCTAGACATGATTTAATTTTTATAACTTATGATTTTCATTTGGAACATAAAGTCGAAACTTTTTCGTATCGTGATTTTAAAAATATCAATTATCAATTTTTGGCTGAAATTTTTTATAATATTGACTGAGATTCTATTTTTTACATGCCGTCTGTTAATGACCAGCTGTGCTTTTTGGAAACTAATCTTCTACATATATATGACCTTGTTGTCCCCATAAAAACAAGAACAACAAAGAAAACTACTAGACCTTGGTTTACAGTGTATATTAAACTTTTAATTGAAAAAGAGATAGAGCTTACTCGCGTTGGAAACGATTTAAGACACCTGAGCTCAAAGAAGAATTTTGTAAAGGTTGAATTGAAGTAAATCGTCAAATTAGAAAGGCTAAATCGGAATATTATGCTAAACGTTTTAGTAACACAATTGATGGAAAAAGTAAATGGAAAACCATACATGAAATTGGTATTGGGAAGATCAAAAATAATAACATTATCTGCAAATATAGTGCAGATGAACTCAATGATGTTTTTACAAGAATACCTATTCCTGCTCTTGGACAGCACAACTATAATTTTGATAATAACCATAACCGCAGTGACATTTTTGAATTTTGCTGTGTAAATGAATCTGAGGTTTTACAAAATATTATTTCGATTAAGTGTAATGCTATTGGCTATGATAACATCAACCCAAAATTTCTTATAATCCTACTTCCTCAGCTGTTACCATTCATCTCTCATTTATTTAACACCATCCTCATGACTAGTGTCTTTCCAACTAACTGGAAACATGCAAAAATAATACCAGTTTCAAAGTCTAATTCTGAGTTCAGGCCGATAGCAATTTTACCATTTCTGTCCAAAGTCTTTGAGAAAATAATACATAAACAGATAAGTGACCACTTAGCACAATATAATCTGCTCACCAGCAAGCAATCCGGATTTCGACAGAAACACAGTTGCATCACAGCTTTAATTGACGTTACTGAAGATATACGTTGTTCTATTGATGGTGGGAATTTAACATTTTGGTTCTTTTAGATCACTCAAAAGCTTTTGATTCTGTTGACCATTCATTACTTTGTTCAAAGCTCTATTATCAATTCTCATTCTGTGACACATCAGTATCATTAATTAAATCGTACCTTGATAATCTTTCTCAATCTGTGTTCCTAATTGATTTTTATTCTGGAGCTTTATCTGTTACCCGGGGAGTACCACAAGGTTCAATTCTGGGCCCACTTTTATTTTCTTTGTACATTAATGACTTACCTGATAATGTATCCCATAGTAAAATTCATTTATATGCCGATGACGTGCACCTATACATCAACACATCGCTTAAAACTATAAATGAAAATTTATGCAAGCTTAATTCTGATCTTGACAGTATTTATTGCTGGGCATCACGAAATGGTCTATGCCTGAACCCACAAAAACCTAAATGTTTAATAATCCGTAAAAAGTCTTTAAAACAAAATATTAACGTTGACATTCGTATTAATAATGAAATAATTGAAATCGTAACTTCAGCAAAGAATTTGGACATTACATTTAACAACATGCTCAGTTGGGATAATCACGTTAATATTGTAGTAGGTAAAACGTACTCAATGCTTCGTACTCTGTGGGCAACACACTTTTGCACTCCAGTTAATATTAGAATGCAAATTGCTAAAACTTATTTAATGCCAGTACTTCTTTATGGATGCGAAGTTTATGCTAATTGTGATTCCACTAGTAAGCAAAAGTTAAATACTCTTTTCAATAACATTGCTAGATATGTATTTGGTCTTCACACTGTTGATAGAATTGCAACCTTAAGTAAAAAACTTTAGAACTTGACTTTTAATAATCTGGTCAACATCAGGACTCTTACGCTTCTGCACAAAATCGTGTATACAAAAGTACCGTCATATTTATATAATCAGATAACTTTTGCAAGGTCCGACACGGGGAATAAGGTTATACCTATTGCACACAGAAGTAAGATAACGGAATGGCAATTTTACTATAACGCGATCTATCTATGGAACAGACTTTCGAATAGGGCACAAACAAGCAGCAACGTAAACACTTTTAAAACCGAAATAACAAAACATTTGAACAATAATACAACGTAACTACACACATTAAACTAAAATTAATAATTAATTTGCACTATTGTTAAATATTGTTAAACTTTGTAATTTTTTTAAAACTGTTTTTAATTTTTTATTTTTAAAATTTGTCAGATTTTTTTTTTTTATTTTTTAAATTGTAATATCCCAGTGTGCCAAACGGATCCGTTTCGGATCCGTAACGGATCCGCATCTTCGTATTTTCTATCCGTAACGGAATCCGTTACTGATCCGTTACGGATCCGCAAGCGGGAGAAATTCCTCTCGAAAAAACGGATTTAAAAACGGATTTTATGTCCGTTTTTTGGATCCGTTACGGATTCGTTACGGACATCATATTAGGATCCGTTACGGACCCGTTTGTTTTCATAAAACGGATCCGTAGCGGAATCCGTTACGGATCAGTTTTGGATCCGCAAGCGTGAGAAATTCTTTAAAAAAACGGATCCAAAAACGGATTTTATGTCCATTTTTTGGATCCGTTACGGACTCGTTACGGACATCATATTAGGATCCGTTGCGGACCCGTGTATTTTAATAAAACGGAATCCACTGCGTGGTTTTAATAAAAAAGATTTAATATTGTGATGAATTTTTTGTTTTAATTTTTTTTTATTATTATTATTAAATTCACAGTCATTTGATAGTAAAGTAAAAACAATTCAGTCAGTTCATTTAAAATTAACATATAAAAGTAAAATACATTAAAAACATAAAAAACAATTCATAGAATATTAAAAAAAGTTTGTTTACAAAAAATTAAATTAATGGCCTAACCCACGATTTTGAAAGAAAACATAAGCGCACGAAAGCCTGTCACTCACTTTGTATTTGTTTTTGTATTTTTCAATTTACAAAATCAATTACAAAGTGAGTGACTGGGTTTCATTCGCTTATGTCCTTCACTCGACATCGTGGGTAAGGCTGATCATTTATTTTTGTTGTTTTTTAACTCGGTCATGTGCGTAGTGGAAGAATTTTTTTCCAACTTCCTCCACTACCGAAATTGGTTCGTTCACAAACTTCCTTTGGAATGCACCTGAATCAAACAAACATATTTTTTATATTTTAAACTATTTAAAAACTTATGACCTACCAGAACTGTAAAGGAATCATTAATTTTTAGATTAATTAGCATGAATGATTACGCATTGAATTGGGTAAATTTTTAAATTATTTTCACCAAAATAAAAAATTTAATGAAATTTAATTCGAATTAATTCAAATGAATTAGAAAATAGTTGCAATTAATTTTGGACAATTCATTTGAATTGCAATTTGTTTTGCCAAACTTATTTGAATTGGAAATGAATTGCAATTCAATTTTTTTCAAATTTATTTGAATCGATAGAAATTGCATTAAATTCTTTATTTTGGTGAAAAGAATTAAATAAACATTAAGGTTATTCGCATTGAATTCAATTAAAACAGAATGATTCGTTTACAGCTCAGACACCGACCTCGAATAGCAGCAATTACAACTAAATTTTTGGCGGCTTTTTTGTTCTTGGTCCCCATCCAGGTCAGTTTTTGTGCTCAAATTAGCGATTACAATTAGCGATTACACTGTCAAATCGCGATTACACAGATTCCGTTTTTTAACTCTATTACGGATCCGGAACGGGTTCCTAACGGATCCGCATCCGTTTTTGTGCGCATTGGGATTGTATTACTATAACTTCTTCTAGTTCCATACTATAATTAAAAGATGTATGTCTTGTTGTATGGAAATACAGATAAATAAATAAAATAAATAAATAAATAAATAAATAAAAAAAATAAAAAAGCAAAAAATAAATATATGTATATGTCATTGGTGGTACAATATGAAAATTGGATTTTACCTCGCCCCTCCGCCCACAGACCGAAAATCATAAATCAGACTTCACAGTGTCACCCGCCTGAATATTCTGAAGATACCCTGAAAATTTCATCAAAATCGGCCCAGCCGTTTTGGAGTCCTTACGTTACATACATACACACATCCTGTTTTATATATATAGAAGATAGATGAGCTATCATAAATCGCCGAAATTTTTCTTCAATGCAAAATTTATTTTCTCGATTTTTTGGTTGTAAAAATACAGATTTTTACTCAACTATTTATTTAGCAATGAGTTTGAAAAAAATAATTGGGTATTGTGCTTATAAATGGTAGACAAATGGAAGAAAATGGAAGAAGTATGCCTATTATGCAGAATACCGAATAGACCCCATTTATTCTTGACATATGAAAAAAAACAAAATTTTCGAAGTAAACAAAATTTTGATAAAAATTGTTGCAACGTCATTGATCAATGACGTTGATTTTTTTTTGTGCGTATATTCTCGTTATCAAAAACTGTCACTGGCCTTTCATAAACCACTTTTTTGATTTGTAGTAGTAACCAAAAATTAAAACAAAAAAAAATTGTGTAAATTGGAATAATTTCCAACATCCCTCGATTTACACGAGAAATAAAAAAAGTTGCGTAAATCGAGGTATTGGTGTACTTGTATTTGCTTGTCAAAAACTTCTAGTTTTTGTTCGTTAGTATAAATGAGGTATTAGTTAATAGAATTTGATTTTAGCATACATATTTAAATTAATTATTTTACGACAATTCCATTAGTTAATTAATTGAATTGTCACCTTTATTCATTATAAATGATTGATTTTTTAATTGTATTCTTTTGTTCAGGTAAATGCTTATATGTTGGTCTTTAGCTGGTAATAAAATTATGTCATTTAGATAAAGTTGTTTTTATTCTTTTTTAATTTTCTTGTTTTATTAAGAACAAATTTCTACAATGAGTTTATTGGAAATTTTTCTTTAATTAACCTCTAAATAAATCACTATACGAATGACACGTACAACAATAAAAAAATACGAAAGGTACAAGACGATAAAATTTGATAAAATGAGCGAAATTAAAAAAGGCACTTCTTTTAAACGGTTGTAGTTGTATTCAAATCATGTAAATAAAAACTTTGTTTGATAATAGTTCTTAAAAAAAAGTATTAACCACGTTTTAATCCAATCAAATGATTTTTAATCAAATTTATATACTTACTTATACGAGGGGGGATCAATAAGTCCATGGCTTTTTGAATGAAACACAGTTTTTTTGCTAAAAAAAAAAAAATATTTTTCAACATAATCTCCTTTTAGCTCAATCCACTTAGTCCAACGTTTTCTCCAATTTTTGTATCCCTTCCAAAAAATACGATTTTTCGAGGTCCATAAAATAGGCATTTTTTGGCCATATGGGGACGTTTTTTTTTTTTTTTAAATCCTCGTTAAATCGGTCCAATAAGTTGGCATAATATTCACCGTTTATTGTTTTTTCCCTTTTGAAGGTAATCAATGTGGATTATCCCGCGTGCATTCCAAAAAACTGTTGCCATCACCTTATTGGCCACGATTATGTTTATGATCAATTGAGAGCAAACGCGGCACCCATCTTGCAGACAACTTGCTTAAACCCAACTGATCATTTAAAATCAAAACCACACTGCCATATGAAATGCATCAACAATCTCACGCACTTTTACTCTTCGATCGGTCAACAACATATCGTGGATTTTTTCGAGATTTTCGGGTGTATTGAGCTCAATTGGCAGTCCAGAACGTTCAGCATCATTTATACTTGTGCGACCACAACGAAAGTCAGTAAACCACTTTTTTACCATTGAAAATCGATTATGCAGAGTCCCCATAGTATTAATCAAGCTTTTCCTAGGTTTGATTGACGGTTTTTTTTTTCGCAAAAAATTATGTTTAGTGAGCACTCGAAATTCACTTCTTTCCATTTAAAAAAAAAAACCACGATGTTGTATGCTTTGAACAGCTGTTAAACGCAAAAAAAATGACGGAACTTGCTCAGTAGTCTATTAACAGGTGGTGCTTAATGGGAGCAGTGCTGCATTTTATTTAACTACGAGGGAAGTTCGAAAAGTCACGGACTTATTGATCCGCCCTCATATAAAGATATACAATATTGAACAATTTTTAATTCAATCAATCAATCAAACAATCAATCAAATGTGTATAAAAATATAACAAAAATCATAGTCAAATGTGTATTAAAATTTAATTAAAAATAATTCAATAAAAGAGCAATACATTTTAATTGAATGATCCAAATTTCGTTGTAGGCGAAATTTAGCAATAAAAACAATTTTCGTGATTAAATTGAGTTGTTATTTTTGTGTGTGTTACCCGCTAAATTACAAAGCAATAAGTGGTTACAAAAATAATTAGTTATTCTTTTGTTTATAAGAAACTAAAAAATATGTGGTAATAAGTTTGTAAATAATATGGCTTACTCTTATACTTATCAGTAATGAGTAGTTAACAATAAGGCATTATTTTTGTAATTTAAAAAAATAGTCACGAGCGAAACCATAAAAACTAGTGCTGACCCAGAATAAGAATGTGCTATGATATTTATTGTGATTATATAACCACTTTCGTGGTAATTAAAGTTTTTGCTGTGACATTATTATATTTCCCTTATAGTCAAAGTAAATTATCATATAAAAATTATAATTTTTCTGTTAATTTAGAGAAAAATTTGTCATGATCTAAAACCGAACAAATAAAATCTCACACATAAATTTATAGATCAACGATAAAATTCACTATTAAACCACTCACCAGGTACAGTGTAAAAATCGTTTAATGTATATGCTCGACATATGTATTAACAAAAAATCTTTAATGTTTGTTAATATGAATTCCTTATGTAGAAGGATAGTATATGATGACATTAGAGAAAAGAATTGCCATTTTAAAGTTTTAACTGAAAAGAGAAAACACAAACACACTATAAATAGAAATCGTTCTTGGTAAATTTCATTCTAACTCAACACACAGAGTAATGTGGGATTTAACGTTACCCAATTTCTTTAACGTGTGAGTTAAATAGCAGATATTTACGATTAACACTAAGTGGCACGAAGAATGTTGATGAAGACCGTGGTGGGTCAGAAATTGCATTCCATTCATGCTAGTGTCTAATAACTTTTTCTGTGTTTTTTTTCTAATAGTCAAAGTAAATTATCATATAAAAATTATAATTTTTCTGGTAATTTAGATCAAAATTTGTCATGATCTAAAACCGAACAAATAAAATCTCACACATAAATTTATAGATCAACGATAAAATTCACTATTTCCTCATATTCAAAATTATCAGGCCTTAAAAGTAGGTTTTGAATTAAAGCAGCTACATTGTAAAAGGGGTTAAACAAATTTTTAATAAAAAAAAAAAATGTTTGACATCATTTTTATTTAAAATAAAAATTATGTTTTTTTCGACCTTTAATTGTGCATTGAAAATGAAAATTATTCACGTTCGAGGCCGTACTCCATATTTCTTTATTAGGATATTGTCCTAACAAATAATCAATAGAGTTTTTGTTTTCAAATTTATTAATTGACCACTTTCAGGAATGTGTTGATAGATCTATTTCGCGAATTTTCAATGTTTCCATGGGTTCTGACGATTGGAACCTAGAAAATTCCCGAAAAAAATCTATCAACACATTCCTGACAGTGGTCAATTAAAAAATTTTGAAAACAAAAACTCTATAGATTATGAATGTTTGATGTTTTGCATGGGATTGTCATTTTTTTCAAAACGTGTTTTGAAGATGGGAACCTAGAAAATTTCCGAAAAGATCTATCAATACATTCCTGAAAGTGGTCAATTAATAAATTTGAAAACAAAAACTTTATAGATTATTTGTTAGGACAATATCCTAATAAATAAATATAGGGTATGTCGTCGAACTTGAATAATTTTCGTTTTCATTAAAAAAAAAAATTTTATTCGATTTAGTTTTTTTTAACACTTAATTTTAGACTCATTTTTTTTTTTTGTCCTTGCCGGTGGTCAATAATAGCATGTCATTATTTTGGGAGACATCCCCTTATAAAAGTAATGAGAATTGTAATGAGTTATGTGAGTACTAAATTATTATTTATATAGCCACTTACATAGTAACGCTTTTTCACACTGGGTGGGTAAATATAATGATAGTTGTTTCACTTACTACATAAAAACACTTAAATGCTCATAATTATGTGTGACGAACGAAAGTGTTTCATAAATGTAGCAATAAGATATAAGTTGTTATAAACAGGAAAACTACATGTTGAAATGCATTTCTGTAAACTTCCGGTTATAACAGAACTTCTGTCGTACAGTTATAATTAGGGCAAGTTTTTGTTTTTTTTTTGGAATTTTGCATAAACTGCAACATTTGCCATTTTTTCAATTATTTTCCAAGAATGACATTTTTGCTTTACCTTGTCATACTATGCCATTTTCTACTGTCTTGCAATATTTTTAAAATTTTTTGCTATAAAAAAGCAATTTCTTGCCATTTTACCTTAAAATTGCCAGATAGAGTAACTAATTTTATACGTTTAAATTTTGAAGATGTCAATTCACTTATTTGCAAATTGTAAAGCAGTACTTCCTTAGGTAAGTTTATCATGTAAGTGTCGTGTTATCTAGTTTATAATTTTGATATCTTTTTAGGCTCCATATCGCCAAAATTTTGTGACAATCAATGTATCCGAATTTAAGTAAACCACCAGCATCATGTGGTTACGATGTGTAACTTGGATTAAAACTGTTATATCCCTATGGGGAATGGGACCGGTTCTGCGTGTGCCACAGGATCGGTCCCTTCGGTCCTCTGCTAAACACTACCCTATGTAAACAACTGGCAACTTTAACATTGGCTTGTCATAGGAGGGGGTCATTTGTCCTGCTTTAAACCACATTCCACAGGACTAACCAAAGATGGGCATACCACAAGACTGTCGCAAAAGTGCCATGTCGTATAAAATAAACGAAAAAAAAAACAGCTTCCAATGGGTAAAATTCTGGCCAACTGGCTTTTTCGTGTTAATAACCTTTCTGGTTAAGTGGTATGTCCTCCTTTTACCATTCATAGGATTGGTAATTTTAGGACAATTGACCCTGCTTAACCCACTTCAGTATTAAATTATACCAGTCCTGTGAAAATTCCTTCTTTAACCAGTCACTTTCAGGTCAATTGACTACTCATTCCCCATAGGGATATTGTTGTGATAATTTCAATGAAATTTTTGACGTACCTATTAAATATGCTCAGTAACGATGACGCACAGACTGGAATAAAATCTGATTTAGCTTATATAAAACGTAATTTCGAATGCCTTCGTTTAAGCAAAATTAAAACAAAAGGAAACATAATTACTCTATATGAAGGAAAGTTTAGATGTTATAGATTGCTTTAATGCAAAGATTAAAGATGCCAACAAGGAATGGAAAATAAACAAAAATATATTTTTTAATAGAGCAATTCCATATGAAAGCGATCACCTTTGGACGACCCCTCTCCGATTTTAAAATAAATAGTCTCAATCGATTGCCCAGCAAAAAATAATGTACCTACATATTTTTTTTTTTTTTATAGTGACTGGTTTAGTGGTGGTGTGCACCACCTGTCATGTGACAAAATTGAAGAATTCTTCATAAGGGACCTCATTTAAAGTTGTTTTAAAAAAAAACTACTAAAGCGATCGCAACGAGTGATAGCTCGTTGGAAAGGTATTGAATCAGGCTTTAATTGAAAAATAAAATTTTCCTAATTTTTCTCAGAAATTTACCTTTTTTCCCATGAAAATTAAATTTCCCCATGAAAATTAAATTTTCCGATTTTCCACAGAAGCTCCTAAATTTTCCGGCTAATTTTATTTTTTTTTGGATTCCTCATAATTTTTGCTTTAAGAATCAGCAATAAAAAAATAGGCCCCGACTCCTTGTTTGGACAGGAGAAGAGCATTTAAGAGACCACCTTGTTCTCATTGTTTTTATATTTTTTATAATTGAATTATTTTTAATTATTTAACAAGAAAAATTAGGAAAATTTTATTTTCAATTAAAGCCTGATTCAATACCTTTCCAACGAGCTATCACTCGTTGCGATCGCTTTAGTAGTTTTTTTTAAAACAACTTTCAATGAGGTCCCTTATGAAGAATTCTTCAATTTTGTCACATGACAGTGGTGCACACCACCACTAAACCAGTCACTATAGAGCAATTCCATATGACATGTGACAAAATTGAAGAATTCTTCATAAGGGATCTCATTGAAAGTTGTTTTAAAAAAAAAACTACTAAACTAATCGCAACGAGTGATAGCTCGTTGGAAAGGTATTGAATCAGGCTTTAGTTGAAAAATACAATTTTCCTAATTTTTCTTGTTAAATAATTAAAAATAATTCAATTATAAAAAATATAAAAACAATGAGAACAAGGTGGTCTCTTAAATGCTCTTCTCCTGTCCAAACAAGGAGTCGGGGCCCATTTTTTATTGCTGATTCTTAAAGCAAAAATTATGAGGAATCCAAAAAAAAATAAAATTTGCCGGAAAATTTAGGAGCTTCTGTGGAAAATCGGAAAATTTAATTTTCATGGGAAAATTTAATTTTCATGGGAAAAAAGGTAAATTTCTGAGAAAAATTAGGAAAATTTTATTTTTCGCTTTAGTAGTTTTTTTTTTTTAAACAACTTTCAATGAGGTCCCTTATGAAGAATTCTTCAATTTTGTCACATGACAGTGGTGCACACCACCACTAAACCAGTCACTATAAAAAAAAAAAAATATGTAGGTACATTATTTTTTGCTGGGCAATCGATTGAGACTATTTATTTTAAAATCGGAGAGGGGTCGTCCAAAAATTTGCCAATTTTGATCGTTTTCATATGGAATTGCTCAATAACAATGCAAAGGATTCTTGCATTAAAAACTTAACCCCTTGGGAATTACATGCTCTTAAATATGCTTCGGTTAAATCTACACTCACAATATTTTTCCGTAAATACTACTGAATATACACATTAAATTAACTGAAAATCAGTTAAAAACAGGACTACTTACTTTTCATTTAAAACAACCGTATTTTTTAGTATATTTTCAACTGTTGAAAAATTAATTCACCAAATTGATAAAAACAATTGATTGTTTTCGTTTATTTCAATACTCAATATTAAATAACAACAATTTGTTTTAAATATGAAATTTTAACTGAATATTTTAACTGTTACCGAAAGTGGTGGGTTTAAGTGCTATGGGAACACCGAAGGTGGGCGCAGCGATACATATAAGTGATAGAAAACTCATACATATTATTTTTCTAAATTGATGTTGTCGTCACCGTGTATCGAACCCGGGACCATCTGTGTAACAGTCCAACGCGCTAACCATTACACCACAACGCCCACTGATAATGTAGTTCGTTTCTTTTTGATAACTTGGAAAAGCACATTATTGTACTACACTGAACCAAAAACAGCTGTGAAATCAACTAAATCCCATGTTAAATTGATTAATGGGTGATCACTATACAACCAACAAAACCTGTCCGTCATTTTAACAAATTGTTTAGTAGATGTATTTTTGGCATTTAACTATTTTTTGATTGTTATTTTGACGAAATGTCGTCAAATGTATTAGCAGAATATAGTTATTTTAACAAAATTATTTAATCAAATTGAATAATTATTTTGTTGTTTTAACAATGTGCTTTATTCAATTTAACAATGTGCTTTACTTAATCTATTCGTATTTTGTCGATTTATTATTAATTTTTAATTTTATATTTCTTTAAATTTAAATTATTTTATAATATACGTCTTTAGATAGTATATTAGAAAAATAAGAATTTGATAAAAAACAGTAGAATTGATAATTATATCGTAGTACGTACCCAAACCCCACTTTTTATTTATTTATTTTTTTTTTTTTCTTAAAAAGAGAAGCAACAGTTATGAAATTCTTCCGATTTATATATGTATGTGTTGCTTTCCTTTGAAAGAGTTTAGTGGAGAGATGAAAGGTAGCAACATGTGGCAAACATGGCAACACTGTAATTGCGCGAGATGATAAGTCTTAGAACAGTTATTGCTCGCCACCTGATGGAGCTTTGGTGAACTTATTGAAGCTTTTTATAGTTCATAGCCCTGATTCATTATTTTACTTCGGTGGGGTTAAGGGCTATGGGAACACCGAAGGTGAGCCTGCGATTCATATGGGAGATAGAAAACTCATACATATTATTTGTTTTTCTAAATTGACCATCTGGGGAATCTAACCTGGGACCATCTGTGTAACAGTCCAAAGCGCTAACAATTACACCACAGCACCCACTAATTAATTATATTTTTTATATTTTTATAAATAGCTTTCTTCACTATTACAGATGATCACTTATATAAAAAAATAAAGTTATGACAATATGAAATTACATAAAATTATTTAAAAATAATTAATAAACACACACTTATCTTTCCACTGTAATTCACTGAGTTTAATTAATACTTTACAATTCTTTTGCAAAAACATATTTAACATAATTTTATTAACTTTTCCAGCTTTAACAAATGGTTCACACACACTAACACTAGAAATGACCCCACAAGACTAAAAGCACGCCAAATAATTTTCTACATCTGTTTTACAAAAATTCGCATCAATTTGAATAACACAATCGTTGTTTTAACAATAAAAGTTGTCAAAAGTCAACAAACATTTTTTGTTAATTTCACTTACGACTTTTGGTTCAGTGTATGCAATCAAAATTTAATAATGGAAAATTACATAAAAGTTTAATATTTACATATTTATTTTTTAAACATTTTGTTGAGCTATTTTGTCATATTTGCTATTCATTGTGCCATTCTTAATGGTTTTTCGTGCTATTTTGCCTGCCATTTTTAACTTTTTTCTTACCAAAAAAAAACTCTCCCTGATTATAATGATTGCATAATACAATTGCCATTACTGAACTTTCGTACCACCAATTATTACAAGGTTACAGTTCTTATGTTGGGAGAAACTAAATGCATGAAAAAAAAACAAGACAGAAACACAAAGTAACTTGTACACGATGGCGTATGATTTTTCTACTTATACTAATTGCCGAAACAGCGCTGGGTGAACACAAATCAAAAACTCATTGTATTAATAGAGCTATTGTTTAAAAAATCATCACCGAATTTTTTTGGTTAGGTAAGCCGAATAGTTCGGTTTAAATTTAATAGCAATGGTGACAATATTGCATATGTTAATGTTAAAATAATAGTGCTTGTGAAGATGTTGTTAACGGATATGTTCAGAATATGTTAAAAATGTATACATGTGTTTGTAAATGAGATTGCATATGGAAATGTTTTTACACTTATATAGCTGCAAGTACTTACTTGCATGTAAAAAATTAAACATTTAACCCTAGAAGACACATCTTATTTTGTATACACAAATTACTTTCTTCGTTGAATCAACGAAGTGGATTTTTAATGCGGTCTCAATCACTCCCAATATGAATAGATTTAAAAATTTCAATATGATTGAAAAAATAGTTTAGTTTTTATTCGCAGATATCCAGCACTAAGTTTGATGATTCAACTTATACCTAAAATATATTAAAAAAAAATAACAAAAATTTTTCTTTTTTTTTGCTTTTTTATAGAGTTTCCAAAAATTTCATAAATTGGCAACTTTTGGTACATAATAATTTAAATAAATAGTCCGCCATTTAACGTTTTTTTCAACTAGTGCTTATTTCGTGAATGCTAACACCTAGCTCATGTCTGATTTGACAGGTAATTAGTTTTATCCTTCCGCTGAACGAATGTGGTTGTGTATACGCTTGAAAAACGCTGGGAAATATTGCGACATTACTTTGAAAATCATGGTAATGAGCAAGGAGTGGCCGTCACAGTCAATGGCGATTGTTATCGGGCCACAAAAATTGAAGAGGAGGATATTGGCAACATTTGGTATCAACAGGACGGCGCTACGTGCCAAACAGCCGAAGCTACACTCGATGTTTTGCGCCCTGTTTTTGAAGATCGCATTATCAGCCGCAGAGCTGATGTCGTTTGGCCACCTCGAAGCTGCGATTTGACACCGTTGGACTATTATTTGTGGGGTGCCGTCAAAGATAAGTGTTACGCCAACAAGCCAGAGACAACTGACGCTTTAAAGGACAATATTCGTGAAGCCATTGGTGAAAAACAGCTGCACACAATCGATAATGTGCTTAAAAATAGGACCGATCGTGTAGGCTACTGCATGGCCAGCCAAGGCAGCCATTTGAATGAAATTATTTTCCATTATTAACCGGAAGGATTGTACTTTCAAATAAAAAAAGAAATTTGAGAAAATATTCAGTAGTTTTTTTTAAAGCATTTTCAAAAAAAAAAAGTTATATTAACTTTACACTTCAAATTATGGAAATAACTTATTTTAGTTATTCTTTAGTGCGAGTTTACCATATTTGACAACTCTATTTGAAGAATACTTTTTTAAAAATAATACGCCTACACAAAATTTTCTGATCTGAAACTTTGTAAACTTCAAGAGCTAACTTCACGGCTAGATCTATTTTTGAAAAAGCAGAAACTTTCAATGAACAACAAAAATGATACATAAGGGATTCGACGAGGAGGTTTTCAGCGACGTATGGATATTTTTAAATACGCGATAAAAAAAAATAGTATTAATATGTTGCATTAAAGATATGTGAATCAAATTTAATATAGCCATATATCTATTTGAAATACAATTTCACCCTAGAAATGATCTATGTATTATATTATATTGAGTTTGAAATAATTTTACACGATCATTTTATTTTATAATTCTACATAATCAATCCAGCTAAAATTATTTTTTTTAAATTTAATACAGTGGGCTAGATATTATGGTCCGATTATTAAAAGCCCAATTTAAATCCAATTAAATTTACATTGTGTATGCTTAACAATAGAACATTTGTTTATCAAACTAAAAATTTTGGATTGTGAAAGGCGTGGTAGAGAAGAATGAGTGTATTTTCTAAAAATCATAACTACATTGTAAATTTTCAATTTTCTAAATCAGACTGCGCAGTTTCTGGTATTGAACCTTCGTCAGTGACCCTGTTTTTTTTTTTTTTTTTTTTTTTTTTTTGAATAATGTAATTTTTGTTATGTTTTTATTTGTTTGCACCCTGAATCATAACTGAACCGCCACTAAAGTTTCTATGAGAGAAACATTGGGGTTCTTTCGTAGGTCACGCCAATAAAAACAATTCCCGTCAGGGCCATCCAAATTAATTTTTTTTCATCTGAAAAAATTATCTTTTATGATTTAGGGTGCAGTTACGGAAGAATGTTGTTTGGAGTTGCAAATCGTCCCAAATAAAATTAACAGCGAAAAATACTGCGAATTACTAAAATGCAGTTCGTTGCCATTTTTACATGCAAATACAGATAAAAAATATATTTTCCAGCAAGACAATGCAGCCTGTCATGCCAGCAAATTCAAAAATAAATGGTTAAGCTCGAATGATGTCGATATTTTGGAATGGCATACTTGCTCTCCAGATATGAACCCTATCGAAAATATATGGGGAATTCTCACCGGGAGAGTTTATGCTGACTATCGTCAATATATAAATCAGGGCTGTTAAATTTGGATTACGATTAGTAATCAATTAGATTACTTTTTAAAAGAAATGGTATTGATTACATAATTCTCTTTTAAACAAATCGAGATTGTTAATTAATTATGATTACAAATAATTCAAAAATAACCAAGATTATTGCGGATTACGAGAAAATAATCAAAAATAATCAAAAGTAATCAAAAAAATAACTGACTACTTTAAAGGATTATTTTTGATTATTTTAGATTATTTTTTAAAAATTTTGTTTTTACATCATTTTATACATACATTTTATTTTGAAAAATTTGCATTTACAATGTAAAAAAATTCTGAACAAATAAAACAAAATTAGATAGTTTTTGTATACAAAATATATGTAGGTAAATTCACTTCAATAACAAAGCAATCAATAACAATTTTAGTACTTCCTAAATCAACAAAAAAGGGAAAAATACGTGAAAAAAATAATAAAGAGAAACAAATACATTCAGTATACATTCAATTCACAAAAAAAAGTTTTATCCCAGGTGTTCTTCAATTATTTCCGAAGACTTTGGCCACTTACATTTCTTCCATAAGCTGTAGCATTTACCGAATGTCTAAAAAATTAACATTAAACATATTTTCACAAGTACAAAACGTATTCTTTTGCATTAAAAAAAAATTATTTTTCGTTACATTTTTATTATTTGAGTTGAAATGTACTACACGATTTTCAATTTTAAACGATTTTTTTTAAATTTTTGACGATTTTTTTTTAAATTTTTACGACTTTTAATAATTTTGACAATTTTTTCAAATTTGAACTTTTTTTTTTTATTTTGACGATTTTTAACAATTTTGACGATTTTTAATAATGGAGGGTATAACACACAAAATAAAATTTTAATAATAAAAACAATAATACCGCAACCAACTGCTTTCAAATGCATTTAAAAGAAATTAAGAAGAATGCAAAATTATGAAGAATGCAAACAGGTTATCAATTATCAAATCGATGAACAACAATAATAATAACAAAAAATGAAAAAAACAACTAACATTAAATACTAGTACAATGTCATGTAGAAAAATGTATTTGTGACAGTATTGCCATAATTTCGCAAAATAAAAAAAATAATTGAAAACAATCAAAAGTAATCTTTGAAAGTAGTCGAATTATTTTTTGATGATATTTTATTATTTCTGATTATTTTCTCGTAATTTTTATTAATCTCGATTATTTTTGTATTATCTGTAATCGTAATCAATTAGTATTAGTGCGATTCTGAAAATAATCGTAATATAATCATTACTTCACCTTTCACAAAATAAATAATCTAATTACTAATTATCACGATTAGTAATCATTACTTAACATCTATGATATAAATGCGAATGGGTTAAAAAATGCAATTTTCAGAGAATGGGAATGTACTGGATCAAGCTCTTCTGAACAGATTGAAAAGTTCTATGAAAAATAGAATATTTGATTGCATTAAAGCGAAAGGTGGTATTACAAATTATTGAGATATTGTTATTTTTTTATTATTTTTGTTATTTTTATAAAACATATAAAGGAATTAATTGTTTATTTATGTTAAACAAAGACTTTTTTGTTTTTGTGCTATACAATTTGAACGCTTTAATATGCAATGTTTATCGGTATTTCTAATTAAGGGGGGTTTAGAGTAATATTATTTAGTTTTTAGAAAGTGGATATATTGATAAAAGTTCCACAATGAGATGATAATTATAGCATCCACTGTTGAAATTTTATAAAACATTGATTTACAGATTGGCAAATGTGCTATAATTTATGAACGCACTGTATATATGTATGCACAGCGCATACTATGGGGACATCTGTATATACACCCAAAAATGTCTACTAATTATGCGCTGTATCCAGTTAAATGTCCTCAACTTGTGAGGTAGATGTATGAAAACTTTGAGGACAGTCCCCAAAGTACACAACTGACCCAAATGTCCCCAAATGTGTGTCGAATAAATGTGTAAATGAAATGTGGGTAGTATGGTATTCAATAACTATTATTTTCTTCACACAGAAAAAAGATTGAACTAAAATATAACTCAACATGAACTTCTAAAAATTTTATTGAAATAAGTTAAATTTTACCTAAAGTACACTCAAATAAAACAGTCTGTAAAAGTTACAGAAAAAACTGTTATTGTTACAGAAAATTTGCCAATAATAGGCTATCGGATCGTTTTGCTAATTTTAGCCAAACCTAACTGTAAGTTTAAATTTATTTTCATCGGGATAAACATTAATTGCATTTATAGTAACTAAATGTGCTAAAGTCCCAAAACTTATTTAACAAATTGTGAAAAGCAATCTGATGTAGGCGTGTCCCTATCCGGATTTCATTCCTGCCTAAGGAAATCTTCAGGGGACTTTGTTATTAGAATTTTTAGAGATATTTGTTATGTAAAATCACAAACTCAATGAGAATTTCTTGTCCTCGTCTAGGAGCGAGATTCAAAATTTAAAATATCAAAAAAAAAACAAAAACAACAACAAAAAATTGTCACAATTGGCTTTGTCATCTTCCAAATACTACTCTGTTTTTTTGACAGACCTAGCAATGTAGTGACGTTTATTCAAGTAAATCAACAATAGAAAATCATATGTTTTCTATTAGTGTCAGTTTTTAGTAAATTAAAGTTGTAATAAAATTAGTAAAAGCTACTAAAATTTAGTAAAATTTGGATTTTATCAAATCGGTTTCCATAAAGAGGGAAATCGATTTTTTAAAATCGATTTTAAAAATTTTAAATTTAAAAATTTTAAATTTTGTACTTAATATTAGTGAAATTAATTTCGTATAAAATTTACTAATAACTAGTAAAGCTATTGCTAAATAAAAATGGAAATAAAACTGCTGAAGTCAACCGAAAATTTTACTAAATATTACTAAACAGGAGCCTTATTAATGTTTCTACAAATGAAAATTTTGTTTACTTTTTGTATTGTAATTTTCCACATGTTGTAATGAGAACAATGTTTTTTATCTTTATTTTTGTATATAATTTACAACAGAATCTGTGCGTTCTCTAAGAATTGACCATGACTTAAATGTTAAAAAAAAAAAAAATAAATAAAAAATATACAATACAATATGTTGTCGGCTAGCCTTTACGAAAACGTCTTTACAACCTTTCTCATGGGAGCTATTAAATACAATCTACTTTTACAAAACGGAAACTAAATTTAAATTTTGAATAGAACTAGAAACCGAATTTTAATTGTAATTTTAATTGTAATCCACACAATTAATATAGTATGTCGTTTTACCATTTTTTGGTTCACCAAACATTTTAGTATGTTTTTGCCTTTATAAGTCGACAAAAATATTTTGAACACTATTGAATGCACACTGTACAACAATACTTGTTCATGTAAATTGTTTGAATATTCATTGTTGCTGTTGCTGCTAGTATAACTAATGTTGGCAAATTGGGAAATGTGGCAACAGCAGAAGATATCTTCTAGGAAAAAATAACAAATCTTTACAAGGATGGTTATAAATTGTGAACTCATATCTAACAGTTAAGTTAATAGTTGGGCAAGGTATGCCAAATGATTTCTGTTTAATATTAAACTGATTTTGCATCTTTATCTAAAGTGGTAATGTAATAGTTATTTATAAGTTGTCAACTTATGACCTCTAACAAATACGTACTTGGGCATGCATTTATGTTCATGCCAAAAATACAAAATTATTGTAAATCTTATATTTTTCCATACAAATAGGTTTACATGTACTAGCTTAAGCACAATATGCCTTTCCTGCAAAGTAGACAATGGTCTTCAAATACCGTAATTAACTTTGGCAGACCATGAATGGCATTAGATTATTTTGGTAAAGTAGGTTTTGAATAAATGAAATTTCTGTTCAATTTTTATTTTTTGAATAATAAACCGAAGACTTTTCACCAAGAATAGTTTTTTGACTTTGATAATACTAAAATATACTCGCAATACTACATGTATTGAAAAACCGGCTTTTTTTAAAGTGAAATGCACTTCTTCAAACGATTCTCTAATATCTCGATGCCCTTGGAAAAATAATACGATTTTGTCAAATAGGCTTCTGTCTCTGATATCACTTATTCATTTAGGAAAAATCTCTTTCCCTGCAGATATCTTTCCAAGTTTGGGAACAAATAATATTTGCTGGAGTCAAGATCTATGGAATGCGGGGGGTGGGGAAGCAATTCGTAATGTAAAGATTTAATTTTTTCTGAAGACAAAGCATATGAATGCGCCGATGCATTGCCATGAGTGTACAAGCTTTATTTTTTTTTAAGTGGGGTCGTTTTTTCTTCATTTCTTCATCCAATCTGTCTAATAACTCAACATAGTACTTGGCAGTTATTGTTTTTCCTTTCTCCAAGTAATCAATAAATATTTTACCATGTGCATGCCAAAAACATCTCCAAAGCATATTTAGAATGATTAACAAGTTCATGTTTTTGCTCAATTGTTAAAAAAATCGCTTTTTTATATAAAAATGATCATGCAATATATGCCCAACTCGCTCTGTTGATATCTTTATGGTGCCAGCAACCTCAGTCACTTTAATCTTTCGGTCATCCAATACAACCTGATGCTCTTTTATTGTATTTTCTTCGGTCACTGACGTCGAAGATTCAAATAATGTGTATCAATTCATTATTTGGCTGGGCCAGTATTATCCCACAAAAAAAAAAAAAATTAATGTGTAATAAAACACGACACTCTTTGGAATCCATTCTCCAACTTTAAAAGCTGCATTGTTTTTAAAGCGGTAACTTTTTTCTAAATGCTGAAATGCAATGGAAATTTGACACAATTTGTCTACGAGCCCTAAACAAAAAATTTTGCAACTTGCCATCTCTATGTAAGGACACATACTTTTCACTCCATCTTGAAGGCTAACCTAGTTCTGCTACGTATTATCTCTAGTATTCACTTATTAACACTCCTATGAAATTTTGTGATTTTTTCAAATTCTTCTGTTAACTCAGGGAAAGTGGGCTAAAGTGAAAACTACATATGGAATTCTGCATAAGGGTATTTAATATGTAAGATCATCGTAATTGCGGTTAACCATTCTTTGTTGCTATCCATACTGAAAAGAGACTAACATTTGGAAATGAACCAAAATAAACAAAAATAAAACGAAATTATATCCATTACCCACATAATCAATTGTTCAGTTTTTTTTTTTTTTTTTGTGTTTGTTAAAAAACATATAATTTATGTTGGCTCACTTTACCAAACCCTCCCGTAAAAAGTGTAGTTTTTATACAGGTGTAGAACTTTAAGTTGGCAACACTGGTTTAACTGGCGGCCATTTTGTCAGCTGTCAAGTGATTTATATTTCGTTTGGTTTGGCTTTTCAACATGAATAGACTGACGCCTGAAAAACGCTTCTCAATTGTTCAAATTTATATTGAAAATCATGGTTCTGTTCGAAAAACGTATCGCGAGCTACGTCCATTTTACGGTCAACATAATCGTCCATCAGTACAGTTAATTCGATTAACTATGGAAGATTTTCACACCACGTTTACTATAAACTATAATATGTATCCACAGAGAGGTCTTACAGTGCGTACAGAAGAAGTCATTGCTGCTGTAGAGCGTAGCGTAGAGGAAGACCCCAGTCACTCTATCAGTCAATGGTGACCGCTATAGAGCCATGTTTATTGTCTTTTTCGTTCATCAATTGAACAACCATGATGTCCCGGAGCTGTGGTTTCAACAAGACGGCGCAACATGTCATACAGCTCGTGCCACAATTGAAAGAAAAAGTTTGGTAACCGCATAGTTTCACGTTTCGGACCCCTGAATTGGCCTCCAAGATCGTGGGACTTAACGCCGCTGGACTATTTTCTGTGGGGATATTTGAAGTCGCTAGTCTACGCCGACAAGCCCGAAATGATTGACCACTTGGATTACAATATTCACCGCGTTATTGCTAATATACGACAGCAAGTGTTGGAAAAAGTCATCGAAAATTAGACCTCCAGATTAGACTACGTCCGAGCCAGCCGTGGCGGTCATATGCCAGAAGTCATATTTAAATTATAATGCCAGAAGATTATCTTTCGAATAAAGTAAATTTCATGTAAATTAAAAAAATTCATTTTTGTTTTATTCCATTTCAAAGTTCTATACCTCTATAAAAATCACTATTTATTAAAAAGTACAATTTAATAACACTTTATTTGGTTAAACTAAAGAAATTTAAACAGTAACACAAAAATATGTACTACTAGTCGTATGAGTAATATTTATTAATACATATTGAATTAATAACACTCATACGACATGTAGTGCACATTTTTATATCACTAGTTCTTTGAGATATCACATATAAATTGAACAAGAGCTTTCAAATTTTATTTTTTTATATACACATACTTTAGGCAGCCTTTAACACTTCTTCGTATTTAGTTTAAAATTTAAAAAAAATCGCTAATTTTCATGGGTTTAATTTCTTTAAAAATTGAGAAAATCGCAAAAGTATGTAACTTCTAACTAACATATATTCAAAAGTTTTAATAGGATTTTTCTGATTAAAAAAAGTATCTGATTCTAATGATTGTCTTTTTCACATGTATAAAATTAATTACAGAGTTGATGCCAATGCAATTTTAAGATGCATTTTTAATATTGCTGTGCCCGTTGAACATTTTGTATACATGTTTTAAAAATAATTTAATAACATTTTGCTTTAAATCCGTTATTTAGTTTTCAAGATCAATTATGTGACCCATTATTTATTCTTTCTGGTGTTAGCTTATTAATTATTCCTTTGTATGCATACAGTAAAGCCATTATATGTCATTTCTTCGTAATACTGCCAGTAATGCATAATTCATTACTTCTGCGACATTAAAAAAGTTATTACACATAGAAAACTTAATTGACAATCGAATTGAAAAGTTTATTCTACACACAGAAAACAAATTAGTTGATAATTGGTTGAAGATACAAAAAAAAAAATCTATTGCTTAAAAAAAAATTGTTACTCCGATTATAGAGTTTTCTTAGTTAGAACAGTAAAAATATTCTTACATTAAAATATTTTGCAATACAACCAAATTTATGCTACAATATTTCAATAATTGGTAAACGTAAGCAATACTAAATTTCGGTAATGATCGTTGAATCCAACCGTTGTACTAAATTAAAATTAGTACTTAGAACTACCAATGTGCCTTATGCACCGATTTTCAATTTACTTCTTAATTAAGAAGTGAAGAATTAAGAATAAAATATAATAAAAAACTGACATCGAGCTTGAATATTTATTTATTGAATTCTTAATAAACCTTATTTTTTTTTACATAAAACAAAAATAAATACAAAAATTTTAATCAACACGAGAAAAAAAACGAAAAATCAAGAAATTGGGATAGAATATTGTTCTGGTTATATAATTCGAGTATTTTAACAAAAATGTTGGCCTTCTTTTTTCATTTCCAACAAAGAAATTAAATATAGCCAGAGCTCGAAGATATTAGAAGCAATCATTGTAGATTAAATTAATACACTTATGGAATCTCAGTGTGAAGGATATTTCAGAAGAAAATAAATTATTGTGAGATTGAAATTTTGAAAGGTAAATATTTAGCAGGGTAATTTATATTTTTGTATTTTTCAACATTAATAATATTTGTATGCACTTATTTTTATTTGTATGTATAAAAATTTAATAAAACAGAATTTTATTGTAAACAGTGTTTGACTTAATTCGTAAGTAATTTTATAAAAAAATCGGTAGAGTGTACTAACTATGCTGTTCTAATGTGGTACACATAACTGCAAATGTCGATAGCTGCAACCGAATAATGTGATAAATTCGGTTATCACAACGAATCCGTTCTCTATGTGTAGTTGCTACAGCCGATTTATTCGTTCAATACAATTATATTAAAATGTAATTTAACATTTTAGTGAAAAAAAAATATTTAGTTGTACCAAATGATTTAAATCACAGACCTAGAAAAATAAAAATTCAAATTCGGTGTTGACAAACGAATTTGTCGCTAATCGAATAATTTCAGTTGTGGTAACCAATATTTAAAAAAAAAAGTTTTTATCGATTTCGTAGCGCTATTCGCAAATAACCTTACCAAATTTTGAATTTTTCATTTTCAAATGTTAATATCTCGAAAACTGTTAGAGATAATACACACACGTAACCATGTTTTAAGTTAGTCTCTACTCGCAGATTACAATCATGTTAATTTTTAAAAAATGGGATTAGAAACAAAAATGGCGAACACCCAAAATTTGATGTGCAAAAAGTTCAATAATTTGGGTCATATTGCCGCCCCCGTTTGATCTGATCAAAATCAAATATTGAGCTCGATATTACGCCACTTAGACCTGTTCTGAATTTCATTGCAATCGAACAACGAAGTAAGAAATGGCCGAATCATTTCTAAAAATTTTGTGATATATCCCCCCACCTGCGATATTTTGCTTGCTAAAAGCTGATTTTTAGCATACTTTTTTCAAAAAATATTATGTTTGTATTTTGAATTAATTATTTTCTAATTTTTTCGTTTAATTAAACTCTTATTTGCTGAAATCCTTCCAAAACAAAGTGTATTTATTACGAATTTAACAAAAATGCATCATATGTAGTATAAATTTCAATATTTTTACCGCAGGAGATTTTAAGCATATTTTTCTGGGAAGTCCTGTATCAGATTTTAAGCATAATAGATATTACTGCTCTTTTTATATTTTTGGTTTGGCTGCTTTTGAGCATATATTTTCTAATGATTTAGCTAATTTTAGCATATTTTTTTGTGTTTAAGTATATTTCGAAGGCAAGTTTCTGCCACCACTGCTAATTTCTCTAAGAAAAGCAGCAAAATAAAGTTGGATAATAAAACTGGAAAAATTATTTCTATAGCATAATTTTTTTTTTTCAAACATTTCTTTATTTCTAAATATTCATGTTTATATTGATTTCGAGAAGGGGTTTGAAAATATATTCTAAACTTTTAATAAATTTTTTAAACTTTTAACAAATTTTAAGAATGTTTATTTCGAAAAATATTATTTGTTTAAACTTAAAATTTTCGATTGTACGAGTACTTCTTGCGTTTCGACAATTTTTTTACAATAGTTGAATTTTTTTATTTATGGACTAACTATATAGTTTGTGTTTTTTTTTACACAAAATACAACATTTGTGTTTGTAAAACGAATTCTTATGTTTGTAAATATGTATAATGCACAGAGTTGTTGTGCACTATTTACAACATATGGCAGAGGGGCAGGATGCTTTCAAACCATTCAATGCCGATTTACTTGTATTAAAGTAACATTTTCACTTTATCAAGTTTTTTTTTGAATATTTTTTGTATTTGCGATTTTTTGGCAAATATTGTTATCGTTGCCACTTGACCCAATTGACAAAAATCAACAAAAAAAATTCTGTACATGTACTTTATAGATACATGTGCATATATACAAGTTTAGGTCCGCTTATCTACTATAAGTAGGAATAGTATGTAGAATTATTTATATATTTTTAATATACAACTTTTAAATGATCCCCTACTCCTTTTTGTAGTTAAAATCAGAACGTTTTGGTTTTAGACTGTGATATTTACCAACGTTTTTTTCGAGTGGACATTTTGGGAATTAATGTTTGCAGATACTAAATTATTAAGATTAGAATAGTAAAAATAAATCTGTTAAATCTGCAAAAAAAAAAATGTTATATTTGAGTCAATGCTAAAAATTAATCTGCTAAAACTAACAAAAAAAAAAAATGTAAATATTAGTAGACAAAACATTACAGAAAAAAACCTTCTTAGAGTTTTTTTTTTTTTTTTTGATTTTACTGTTTTTCCCGAATTGAAATCTGCCCTTCTGAATTAATATGTCAACAATTTTTAGAAAACATTTCTCTTGCTTTTGGTAGAATATTCTATTATTTGCAAAATTTACTGTAACTTTTCAACTGACCTAAAAAAAGGCATTCGTGTAGGCCTTTTTTAGGTTAGATCTGAAATATACTATTGACAATTAAGATACATATTGATTGTTTTTATGGAAGGGTCAAAGGTCATTTTTGATGGTCATGAGTTTAAATACCCGTATCTCAAAAGGCGTATTCTTTTAAATTCTTAAAAAATATATGCTTATTGTTAAACTCTCCTCCTACATCAGGTTGGTATCTCGATTAGTCTCTGAGTTATAGTCAAAGCCGTGAACAAGTTATGAGAATTTCTCTAGTTTATATGAGTTGAATTCACGACAAGGAATGCATGTGGTACACATACACGTAAAAATGTCCACACTACTCATAAGAAAAAACATGCATTAAATAGGAAAAAAACATACTTAGGACCATACATGGAACTAATTAATTAATGGACTAATTAATTAATGAATTAATGGACTAATTAATTAATGATTTAATTGATATCAATTGCAATGAAATTATTTTCATTAGCATATTTTTAACTAATAATAATGCATTTCATTAATTTGATTTCAGTGATTAATGGCAATAATTTTAAATTTTATTACCAGTAATGATACATGAATTAAAGGAAACAAGTTACTATTGACAGATAAGATTTTCGAAAAACTAATGGTGATTATCGATGAAATCATTACATTCATCACAGGAGCATTAATTAACCCTTTTAATACAAATAGGCTATATCCGGGAAATATCCTGCGAGATTATTTTTTTTTTAAAACAGCCACATTGTGTCCGATAACAAAATAAAACATTGGTCCAAAATGTAACGATATGGAATGAAACGAGGAACGAGTGGAACCGAAACATTTAATACATTTGTATTATCGGAACGTGTTACAAAAGTTAAGTTTTGCAAATATTTTGTCCGTTTTGTGATAACGAGATACTAGCTATTTTATAAAATGACGATTTTGTGTGAATTAACGCTCATAATACAATAGGCAAGGTCCGGGAAGGATCCCGAGAGATTATTTTTTTATGAAACAGCCACAGGGTGTACTAATTATTTGTTTACCCAAATACGTACGTGATAATACCAATATAATTATATAATTTTGTCCGCTTTGCAATATCTCATTTAGTTTTCGAGATACTAGCCATTTATTATTTTTCACAACAAAGTTAGGTTAATTCAACAGAATTTTAGTTGTAACACCCAAAATTTTCAGAAATCGAATTCAAATATTGTTGCACTAACTGAATTTATAAGTTGTTACCATTAATATACACACTTAAATTCGGCTGGCACTTTATTTCTCTATGTGTACCGATTTTCATTGTACTATGTACCACTTTTTTTGTTTAAACAAATCCTTTTTTTCTCAATTGTACTTAGCTTTTTTAGGCATTAATGTGATTTCATTAGCATTAGTAGAACAAATGCTAATGCAAATAAAAATTTAATTACATTTATATGGTAATGACATTTTTTAGCATTAGCAGTAGTGAACGAATGTTAATAAGATTCCAATGCTGATGAAAAATCCCAAGTATGCTTAGGACCATGCTTTTGGCTATAACTCAGAGACGATGCGAGATACATCCCTGAAAATGCAGAGGAGGTTTTAATTATTGGCACATATCTTTTTAATATGTTAAAAAAATGTACATTTCGAGAAATGCACATCACTGAAGACCGCAAAGAAATTGCCTTTAACACTTCCAGGGGGGAAAAATCACATGCACATCATTTTAAAGAGTAGATTTTAACCTAAAAAATAACACAAAAAGAAATTTTGTATCATATAATTATAGTCCATTTTGTAATGATATTTTAATACATTTTTAATGTTTTTTGCAATTTTCATGACGTGATATTCCGGAAAGTGTTCGGAATCTGAAATGTATGTTTCGTCGATTTCTTGTCGAGTATTGCAGTTATGGTTAAATTTCATTGAAATCGGGGATGGTTGATCCGAAGATGCAATTTTTTTTTTTTGATTGAGTGGACATCTTTTCATTCTTGAGCATATAATTTTTTTGTTTTATTAAAATTTTTATTTTTGCTGTTCTTGTCTTACTAAAGCAGCAAAAAAATTTGATAATTTTAGCAGGTTTTTCTCCATCGTAATTTTTATCACCTTTTTCTGTTATTTTTACAGGTTTATTTCTATGAGTGTGGATGCTGTATGCAAGTTCGCCTTTGGTATTATGAAATTATATAAGTTAATTCAAAATTAGCAAGTCTGTAGTTATAATAACTGATTTAAAAAATGTGTATTTTAAGACACTCTAAAATCATTTTCCTTTTTTATTATAAATCTCATTGTCGTGACAAAAATAAAAATAAAAATGATTTCCAATATTGATGGAAAATGTTTTTATTCCAAAAATAAAAACGCTAATCCTCAATGATATTAAGAGTATTCAACATATAACTAACAATCTAAAAATCATGAAACAATATAGATTGATTGGATTTGAAATTGAATTAAGTTTTTATTTTTTTTTTTCATATGGTCAATTTAAATAAAATTTTTTTTCCCTAACTTTGCAAAACGTAATTTTGTATTTGTAACACGAATATCTCCCGCAAATACTGTAAATTAAAAAAATACAATTCTTTGATAAAATTAGCTTGAATCTATTGTATTATAAATATAGTAGTTTAATAAAACTATAAATGTTATGTGGGCTTTTAAAAACTTTCGACACAACTTTCAAATAGGTAATGGTCAGGTTCAAGTTTAATTGAACTTGGTATTTGTATTCTTCTATTAAATATGGAGTTTACTTTTTTTTTTCCACAACGTGATTATAGTTCGCGTTTAGTCGTTGCTCAAATTTAGGGGGTTTTTCAACAGATGTGTAAGAAATATACAATGATTGAGTTATCAAGCTTTTGAATGCCTCAACAGAAAATTAAAAATCTGCTTTCATTTTAATTATAAAATCCTCTTCTTTCAATAGTGTTGCAGAAAATGTATCTTTATTCCCGAAAAGGATGACGAAATTGAAAAAATATCCTAAATTCGCGAATATCTTAAAAAACCCATAATTAATATTTATAAAATTTTATTTAAAAATGTTAAGTTTTCTTTGATCTTCTTTTATTTTATTCTTCTTAGTTTAAACGAGCTTAAGATCGTTTATTTATTAATTACTTATTTCCAATATTTCGTCTTCACGTTGGGTGACTTCTTCAGGGCACAAATTTTCAAATTGTACGAAATATTGAAAATAAATAATTAATAAATAAATGATCTTTAGCTCGTTTAAACTAAGACGAATAACATTTATTTTGCAATTAACTCAATGTATCACTTACAGCATATACAAATAAATGGCAGTCAGAGGGATAAAAAAATAAACGGAATTTGCCCGAAAGTATATTTGATATAAAATTTAGTATGTGTATTCACATAGTACCCTAGGACAAATTTCAATATTTTTTGCCAAGCATGTTAAAATGCATATGCATGTTAAAGAGGATAACACATGTAGTTTAACTGCGTACTCTATACCGCCTCCAATGTCCTTTCAAAATGATAGTTAAATTAAAATGTTTAAGCAAATAAAAAGTGGGCGTTGTGGTGTAATGGTTAGCGCGTTGGACTGTTACACAGATGGTCCCGGGTTCGATTCCCGGTGACGATAACATCAATTTAGAAAACTAATATGTATGAGTTTTCTTTCACTTATATGTATCGCTGCGCCCACCTTCGGTGTTCCCATAGCACTTAACTCCACCGAAGTAAAATAATGAATCAGGGCTATGAAACAAAAAGCTTCAATAAATTCGCCAACTCTACATCAGGTGGCGACCAACAACTGTTCTAAGACTTATCATCTCGCGCAATTACAGTGTTGCCATTTGCAGTGGTCTTTACCTAACATAGTATTATAAGTGTATCTCTTTATAATTTCCATTTTGACTCGTACTGATCGGATCAGTATTTTAGTAGTTATATATTTATTACCATTATTTTTTTTTTAAATATCCCACTGTGCACCAACATTTTGAGAAAATCGCTACTAAAATTGCGAAAAAATGGCAGTTTCAACCATTTTTGAACATTCGAACAACTTAAGCATTTTTATTACGATGGTAGATACGATAGATATATTTAACTTGTAAATAAATTTGTGTATTATTATAGGAAAAAAATGCATTTGAAAAATACTCTTTCAAGAAAAATTACTAAATATTGCATTTTTAAAAGTAGCCTAAACCATGCTTCCGACCAGCTTAAATTTATTTTAAGGTCACGATATAAACTAAGAAATTTAATTTTTTAATATAAAATATAAGCAAACTATCTTTAAAATTTTACGAAGCTATAATTCTTTTTTCTCAAACATCATATAAGGAGTGTATTTATATTTTTTTGCAGAAGCCATTTGCTAAATGTATCTTTACGCAAGTTTAACAATCAGTTTAAGAAAATATCATTGTGATATCTTCAAGAGTAAAATGTATTGTAAATATTTATCTTAATTTTGAATCATTTAAAAGGCCAAATCGTATAATAAAGCGTCAAAATAGCAATTTTTGGCAACTTTAATCGAGGTTTTAATCGAGTTTTTCCATCACATCAATTGTGATGTGATGGAAAAACTTGGATGCCGTATGGGGGCCATCAAGGATTTTATAAATTACATACTGGTATTCAAACCAAAGAATCTTGCCGAGGTGAGTAATTAAAAAATTCGCATAGTTTTCAAAATTAAATTTAAATTTTTACAAATTAAAAACAGCTTTTTGAAAAAAGTGCGTGATTGAAGATTTTGACTTTGTTCGCTAAATGTTCTCAGACAACAAGAATACATAGCCCAAAAAAAAAAACATTTTTGGTGTTCGCACTTTTTTGTTATAGCTTGTTTTGACGAGGCGTGGAATTTCAAACATTTCACTGCCGACTTTTTTTTGTGAATTTATTTATATATTTCTATTTAGACTTCAGGTTCTTGTTTGAGATCCTTAAATTAGAAAGATAAATGTTGGAATGTATGCCCCCTCTCGATCCTACAAACCAAAACATATTCTGCCCGTTTTTACCAATAAAATATTCGATAATCCAAAAAAAAAAAAAAACTTAAGTTCGATTTTTTTCTGGTCATTAGATAAAGCTACCTGCCGAGTTTCGAGGTTCTAAATTTGCTAGTTTACGAGATACAAAAAACGAGACACAAAATAGAAGTTTGTTATCAAATATCGCTACTACATATATTTTCCCGATGAACTGCAAGTACTGATTATTTTTCAATGACCAATATCTTAAAAAAAATATTTAAACAAAAATTTAAGGTCTTATTGCATTATCAAATTTTCATTTATTTTGTTTTTTAAATGTGTACACTTTTATGTACAAGGGTAGTAAAGGGGTAAATGTATTTATTAGAAATTCATTCACCAAAACAAAGAAATAACTCTTTGGTATATTTTGTGCACCTTTTGAATAAACAAAGTTAATTCAAATTGCTAAAATTTAATGAATTATGTTTGTGTCAATTTTAATGAGATGTCCTTCATATATTTCTGTATGTATCTTTTATTAAAACGTTTAGTATGTCCATAGATATTAACATCAGACAAGTGCTGTTTTCTTGTTAAATTGTTGCAAAAAATAAGAACGGAAAATTACAGAAAACTATGTTATGAACTATTGTACAAAGGCAGAAAATTAATAAAAGCGCCTTGAGTGTTAAAATGACACTTCAAAAGCAATTTAATCACAAAGACTTATCTAAACAGGTCTCCTCAAACGTCGCCAGGTCCGACTAAATGTTATTCAAACTGTTGTTGAATAAGTTGTTAGAAGATTATTCGTATTTCTTAAAATTGTTTACATTAAAATAAATGCCAACCAAATTGAAAAGTGTATATTAATGGTAACAACTTATAAATTCAGTTAGCACAACGATATTTGCATAAGTTTCCAGAATGTTTTGGGTGTAGCAACTAAAACTCAGTTGAATTCATCTAACTTTGTTTGTAAAAACTAATGTTTAGTTGTGCGTACTGTCTGAAATTTTAAATAACCGAATTTGAGTAGCAATAACCGAATTTCAGTTGGTAAACAGCTAATTTTTTTATCCATGTGTAGAGATATTGTCTTATATAAAACTATTAAAAGTTCAAAACGTTTCTGGAAATAAGACATACGAAAATCAGTTGAAATTTACAAAACTATAGACTGTAGTCCAATTTTAGTTTTACATAAAGCAACAACTCGACATTATTTGGTCGAATTTAAAGATGTCTTTATTAGCAATTTATTGCCTTTAAACGCATTTTATACCACTTATCGATCCCGTGGGAATTTTTTTAAGAAATTTATCAGAACGATGAAATGGTGCACATTGGTTGAGGTTCATAGAACGAGCGGCTAAAAATAGAAGAAGTTGTCGAAGGACAATGAAACTTGGCACATAGGAATTTTTCGTTTGAATCAAGAAAAAAATGGAAAAATCAAAATGATCCGCCCACTTTTACGCCCACTTCCCGTACAAAGTGAAAATTAAATTTTGACCTACGGCATTGTTTTTTTTTTTGGCACATAGCGTTTTTAAACACTCAGAATCATTTGTGTGAAATTTGAAATATATCCGCCCACTTTTACGCCCACTTCCCATACAACTTGTATTGATCCCTTGATTTTTAATGTATCAACTCAATTTTCATAAAAAAATAAATATTATAATTGTAGAATGGGCTCTTGAATATATATACCTGATCCGCCCACTTTTACTCCCATCTCTTATAGAAAAACAAATAGAAAAACATGAACAAATAATTTAAGCATTGTCTTTTAATAATTTTTTAACATCATTATCATACTCCAATTTATTGATTTGCAGCTTTGAGCGAAATCTATTTACAAATGGGTCTGAAAACAATAAAAGATTATGCATTACGTCTTCATTAGTGGCTACACGTCCAATTCTTCGCGAATGATGTAATCTATAGGCTCTATAGTATTTATTCCTCGCTTCCTGAGCTTCCTCGGACAGCATACCTGATACAAATAACACAGGCCTACAAAAAAAATTTTTTGTTTGGTGCCGCTAATTCTATGTTATAATTTGGTTAATTAGTCCGCAAGACGTCATGGTTAGCTGTCAAAATCGCGAAGCTACGTTCTGGTTTGTATCGATCGGTCATAACCTAAAAAATGTATTTTATTATACTTAATGTCATTATAGTCAATTAATTTCTTTGATTAAATGATAATATCGATATGCCGTCGTCGAGAAAGTGTTGTGTAAATAATCCAATACATTTTGTTATATTTGTGGTGAATATGTAGTAAAAAAGTTTGTTTTTTTAATAAATTTATTAAATGTTATTTAATTTATTTATCCTTGCGAAATCTCGAAAACTACACGTAGCATTAAAAAAGTAAGTATCAATTTTTTATCAGGGTACCGCACGTACTTGAAATCTGTTTTATTTTAGCGGCACCAAAATCATTGTAGTCCTGTGTAATCAATTAAAATGTAAAAAATAAAAATGATATCATTGAATAAGGGCCTTTAGATAGAGACATACCTATTGGCAGACACTCTTCAACCTATGTGTGGTGTCTCAATAGGCTTTACCCGAAGTTTTTGTACACTAATCGCGCCCTCTAGCGGTGGTATCCTAAATTTAAATCAAAACTTTGACGCTTTGTATGTACTTAACGAGTTAGGATTTTTTCTTAAGTTATAATTTCATATGAGAGCAAGATTATTCAAGTTCAAGATCATTTATTTTTTCTTAAACAAAAACCCGTGCAATGTTTATTTATTAATTAAAAATGTCTTCTTCATTCGCTAATTTAATGCAAATCTTATCTACTGACAGGTCCTTAAATGTTTCATTTCGCATTACCGAAAATCTTCAGAGGTCCAATGTAGAAGCGTTTTTGTGCACTTTTTTACCCAAATTATAATTTTAAAAGGAAAAAATATCAACGCTTTACCCGTATGGTTTTATTTACTTGATGAGAAGTAAACCACATGGGAGGAATTGACTTAATTCAAACATAAAACATTTTTAACTAATAAACAAATGATCTTGAACTTGAACAATCTTGTTCACATCATAATTTATGATAAAAGATGGGAAAATAAACTTTTGGTTTAATTTTTTTTTTAATTTAAAAGTAAAACAATCAAATTATAATCTTAATTTTTTTCATGGCCAAATATTTATCAAACTGGGAAATTTTCGTATTCTTATGATTTTTGTATAATTTATCAAAATTTTATAAAGTGTTTTGAGAAAAAATAAGAAAAAAAGAAAAAAAAAAAAAATTCCCCAAATTATATTCAAATGAAAAATAAATTTTAATTGTAAAAGGCGTGGTAGAGAAGAATGAATGTATTTTCTAAAAATCATAACTATATTGTAAATTTTGAATTTTTTGAATCAGACTGCGCAGTTTCTGGTATTGAACCTTCGTCAGTGACCCTGTTTTTTATTTGAATAATGTAATATGTGTTATGTTTTTATTTGTTCGATTGCGTCTATATGAAATTTTCTGTGCAATCACTGACCGTGGTACAGATAAACTGATTTTTCAATTTTCAATTTTTCTGAATCAGACTGCGCAATTTATGGTATTGAACCTTCGTCAGTGACCCTGTTTTTTAATTTTTAGTTTTTTATTTATTTTTTTTTTAATATTCCTGCTTATCATGCCAAAATTAATTAAAAATTATGCGTCGCAAGACATATTCTTTTTAAATCAATTTAAGAAAAGTTTTCAAACATCGAAAATTTTGGTCGCGGGTTAATGCTATTCACTTTTTTTTTCAAATTCGCACCTACTAACTTTTAGACCTAGTTTTACAATAATAGCAATAATAATTGATAAAAAATAATTAAAAAAAATTTTGATGGGAAAAACATTTATTAAATTTCTAGAGATTAATTTTTGAAAAAACATTTATAAAATTTCCATAGATTAATTTTGGTGCACTACAGCATCATATAGTTTTAGGAAAGTAATTTTTTCTAGTTCTTGTTTTAAATTGAATGATGACCAAAATTAAGCTTTAAAACTTTTTAAAATTTTTCCAAAAATAAGCTCAGCATTACCAAATTTTTGAACCCAATTTTCTACAAAAATTAAAAGTATGTAATTTGAAAACAGCAAAAAACTAATTCTTTTCTTAACATTTGGTATGGATTTAACTGATATGATATGATGAACTGACATTTGTATAAAATTGTATATATTTTAATACAATCATATATGGAAAAGTAACATTACATGCAATTTTACCAGACCAAAAATAGGATCCAATTATATTTATATGTATCAGTTTACATACAATCATATACAATTATATCAGGTCAAAATCAGGATTCCATCTTCTCTTATGTTTATACAATTGCATATATATATATATCAGTTTAGATATAAACTGATACAGTTAGTTACCAAACTGATACAATTAAATAATATGCTATCGCGCCATAATTCGGATAAAATTGTACTGAACACTTATCTAATTGCATCAGATTAGATCTAAGCCCGTACAAATAGTTACAATCATATTGGCCCATATTACGGATGAAGTTTAATTAGATTACATATTTATAAGGTCGCATTGATATTGATATGACTGCAAAAAGTTACATATAATTTCTAAGACTATGGGGCGTTATTATATATCTCTCATAACCTAAAATATAAGTGTAAAATGACCCATTTTTGATATTTCCCTAAAATGGGATCAGCTACGATTTCGCTGAAATTACGAGTAATTTTGAATACTACAAAAATCTTCTACCAACAAAAAATTTTGGCACCTTTTTGGTCAACCGTTTTGGCCGTTGAGCAGACCTGTGTCTATATATTCGTATACATGACAGAAATGCTATGTAATAGGTCCATTCGTTTACACCAAAATTTGCACAAATTTGTACTGGATTTTACTGAAATGCGTTCGCGTACACATAAATTTGCAAAAGAGAGCATCTACTAAGAGAGTAAAGTGACAGTTGTCAGCAAAAAAACCTGCAAATTTTTACTGGACAAATTTTTGCCAGTAAAATCCAGTAAAATCCAGTAGAAAACAAAAACATATGATTTAATTAAGTAAACAAACAAAAATAAGCATACATTTAGTAATAAAAACATTTAAAAGATTAAAAGCTGAATTAAAAGTACGGCAAAAACTAAAAATAATTATTTTCAACCTGAAACAAATTAAAGTAGTCAGTTACAATTATTATAGTAACAATTTATCAGTTTTCTAATATCTGTGTTAATTGTTTTTATTTACATTAATATATTAGAGATGTAAAGCTAATGAATATATGAATACTTCTTACTGCATATTATTCAGGGTACCGAATATCAAAAATCAAGTATTCATGTATTTTCGTATATTATTTAACTAGAAACAAAATTAAAAGTCATGTACAAACTAAACAAGTCTAAAAGCTTCCACAAAAGTTTATTTAATAAATACAATTGCTACGAATTTATAATTATTAAAATGCAATGCATCAAGTACCAAAAATAATATATACTGGGTAGTCTAAATAACACATATTTTACAACACTAAGCTTTTTAGCGCTAATATGTTTGAATTAACCTGCAAGTTTTTGCAATTTTTCCGTTCGTTTACTTTTTTGTGCAAGAGCCAGTTTTGAGAGTAAAATTTTCATTTTCCCCAAAATATACTCATCTATGGATAAATAAAAGTAAGAAATGTTGAAAATTTAAATTTTGTATTATGAATATGTAGTATATAAAAAAACGTAGCACGAACGTTAAGCACCTTAAGTATTTGTTATTCAATTTGTGTACTTTTCCAACTTCAGCTATTTAAAAAAAATTTCAATTTATACTGAATACAAAATCTACAAACTGCTTATCAACAAGATCGTAACGGAAGAAACGAAACAAATTTGGCGCCTTTTTTATATTAAATTTTGCATTATGTTGATAAAAAGCAAAGATATAAAAGCAAAAATCTTAACAAAAGCCATGTAATTTCCTATTGGATAAAGAAAAACGTTGTGTTTAAATATAAAACTACTTGAAAAAGAGAAAGATTATAACATAAGTGTAGTAAATGGGCTAATAATCTAGGTTTGTTACCTTAATTCGAATAGCAACAATACAAACTGCACGCTTCGTCGGAACAAAATCTCACAAGGAAACTACAGAGTTGAGAATGCACAGATTTTAATGAAACTTGGGGAAAAAAAAAAATATTAGACATGTACAGGGAATTCACAGCAAATGTTCCCTCACTCACTTGTGATTTTTCGTGTTTTTGTTTTTTTTTTTTAAGCAACCCGTAAAATTCAAATCTTATATATAAAATTCTCGTGTCACAATGTTCGTTCCCTTACTCCTCCGAAACGGCTTTACCGATTCTCATGAAATTTTGTGAGCATATTGAGTAGGTCTGAGAATCGGCCAACATCTAAAAATGGGCGTGATCGGACCAGTGGGCGTGTCAGCTCCCATATAAAGTAAATATTTAATATCATATATCTACAGTAATATAATAGTCAGAGTCTTAGAAATTTGTGCACATTGATTATATGTTAATGTTAATAGTCATGGGAAAAATGGGCGTGATCGGACCAGTGGGCGTGTCAGCTCCCATACAAAGTAAATATTTAATATCATATATCTACAGTAATATAATAGGCATAGTCTTAGAAATTTGTGCACGTTGATTATTTGTTAATGTGAATAGTCATGGGAAAAATGGGCGTGATCGGACTAGTGGGCGTGTCAGCTCCCATACAAAGTAAATATTTAATATCATATATCTACAGTTCTATAATAGCCAGAGTCTTAGAAATTTGTGCACATTGATTATATTATGAATAGTCATGGGAAAATTGGGCGGGATCATACCAGTGGGCGTGGCAGCTCCCATAAAAAGTGATTATTTAGCTCATATACAAAATTAATATTAATATTAAATATCTAGGGTTCTATATTAGCTATATAGCCTTCAAATTTTGTACGAGTCCATCAATTACAAATATTTGTAGTCGAACCGAAAATGGGCGGAATGGGATAAATGACCGTGGTACCAAAAGCAAAAAACAAATAAGCATTAAAATAAATCATCACATTCAAGACTTTTTGCAAGGTTATTTAATAATAATGTTCAAAAATTGTTTTAGCGTTCCTCATAGTGCTAGAATAAAGGCGATAGAAGGACAAAGAGGCGTTGGGCTTCCCATGAAATTACAAATTTTAAAATGATTTACTAATGTGAATTTATTTTTTTAATTATATATTTGCGTAAAAAAAATCTCTTGATTTAAAGAATTAATTACAATTAAAATTTGAAGGCAAAGCAACGTTTGCCGGGTCAGCTAGTTATTTTATAAAATAATAATGGGTGATTAAAAAATATCAGTATTGTTTATTAATTTAGCAATTCTATTTCAAAATTTTTTCAAAGTGAGCTACATCAATTACCCCCAGTGAAGAGATTTTTTGGGCTTTCGGAATAGGACCTATACAATTTTAATAATGGATTCGATAGCCTTATGTCCGGACTATAAAGTGGTGCTCTAGGTTTTATAAATTTTCACCCCAATTTTTTTCCTAGCGCAAAAACCAATATTACTTTCGGAGTGCTTTTTTCGGACTTCGCGAATGGGTACCATTCAAAATATTTAATAAAATAATAAGTGATTAAAAAATATCAGTATCGTTTATTGATTTAGCAGTTATATTACAAGAATTGTTGAAAGTGACCTCCATTTACATCAATTACCCGTTGAAGACGTTTTGGAAAAGAATTAACTGTATTGACAAGCATAATAATAGGAATTCTTCTTATCTCCTCGGTTATAGCTATTTCCAATTCAGCAAGTGTTTTCGGAACAGTTACATACACCATATCTTTTAAATATCCCCATAAGAAGAAATCACATGGATTTACATCCGGGGAGTATGGTGGCCAAAGAAACCCTTTTTTGGTGACGTTGGACACAGAGATTCTATACAACCTTTTCATCAAATTTTTCAGCCAAATAATCTAAAGCAATGTTAGCGGTGTGGATGTGGCTGAGCACCATCTTGTATTATCCAAGCGTTTTCAATCTCTCTTCTAGCTTCCAAAAAAGGTACAAAGTAATGTTGTAGCAATTCAAAATATATTTCCGACGTAACGTTTTCTCAAAGAACCTCAAAAAAAAGTCCCTTAGATGACAAAGCACACCATAGACTGATTCTCTGTGGAAACAGAGGCTATGGATTTAAATGATGTGGGTTTTCATCGGTGCAGCACCTCTGATTTTGCTTGTTGCAATATCCTGACAGGAAAAGTAGGCTTCGTCCGTGAACCAAATATCATCCAGGACATCAATCTGTTCCTTATCATTAATTAGGTCGAGCAAGATATGTGCAGACTCAAGCCTATTCCTCTTGGCCAAATCGCTCAGCATTTGAACAGGGTGGATTTTGTACGCCTTTATTTAAAACTTCTTGTGCAATATGGTATGTACCGACATTTTTCCAATGTTTTTATGTTGTGCAGCTGCTTTAATGGACTGACCATGTTCTTGAGCAAAAAAAATCGCAAATTTTCATAACATTCTCTTCAGTAGTTGCTGTTACCTTTCTGCCACTATTGCCTTTATGTTGATTTAACAGATTTCCCTTCAGTTCAAATATCTTAACCATTTTCCGAATTGACTTTTTCCATGGAGCGAAGATATGAAATTTTTCTTGGAATGCCCAGATCACATTTTCAATATTTCCTTGTAGTTCATAATATTTTTGAACTATAAATTGCCGTTGCTCAATGGAAAACATTTTTAAGATTTTACAATTTGTTTCTTTATATCTTTATTATTCTGACTTCTTATTTATATTTTTAGTTTCATTTTTTAATCACCCTTTATATTTTATAAAATAATTTAAAGCTTATGGGTTGCTTTAAAAATAAAACAAAAAATCACAACTGAGTGAGAGAACATTTTTTCTGAATTCCCTGTATTTTTGTTAGGTGCGCAATCTCAAGTTTAGGGGTTAAAAAGTAGGATAAAAAATTATCCAATTTGAGGTATTTTTTAATAAGTTGTTAAACTATATATAAACAAAATAGGTATCAAATGAGTGGTATTTTAAAGACGCATGAACTGGTAAACAAAACATGTAAGTGCATGACCCAAAAATTTTGTTATTAAAAAAATAAAAGATGACGAATATCACATCTGTATTCTGTTGTTGTTGGTTTGAGTTCAAATGAAAAATGCTAATTTAACTTTATCTAGGATAATGTCTGGAGTTTTTGACTTTTCGTGTTCTATCGGATTTAACACGACTTTTCGTAAAGAGCTGTTTTAACCCACATTTTCAAATATTTCAAATAAGTGGCCACCCTGTGCCCACAACATATGCAATTTTTGTTTTCTCGAGTACTTTAATATTTTGCTTACAAAAAATTTTAATTTCTTCAATTTTAGAAATGTTTTCACACAAAAATATTGTAATTTTTTAGAGATGGCGCACCTGAGCAATATACAAGTCTAATACTTTTTTGTCCTCAACAACATAGGCACGCCATTATAAAAGTCTGCGGTCCACCACAGTGTAGTTTCCTTGTAAGTGAGAACACCAAAAATTTTGTTTTTGTTTATGTAGTTGAGTTGTATTAGAACAATTTTTCAATATAAATCAAAATCTGTGATCGAGCACTTTATGCAAATATGTATATGTTTCGAATTTGCAAAATAAAAAACTTCCAATTTTTTCGGAAACTTATCGAAATAAGAAAAAAACTATTCATTAACAAAATTATTTCTGAGGAAAAATACATTTGATATTTTATAATTGAAACTATTCATTGCAAATATTATAGCTATCAACAGAAATGGGTAGTCGAAAATATTAAAATATTTTTTGCATAAATATAATTCACCGAAATGACTACGGATCAATACTATCAGAAATATCTTTCTTAATGTCTTAAATTTCTAATATAATCTAAGCATATCATTTTTGTTTTATTGTAATTGGGTCAGATGACAATTAAACACATACATTTATTATCATTACTTTCCTCTTTAACTTCAGTGCCATCATAATAACTAGCAATTCGCTCCTTCTTTTTATTAACAAAAAATACATGCATACAAACCTAAAATTTGATGTTAAAGAACAATTACATGCAAAACCACTTTTCTCCATACAAAATGTATGAGCGCTGACTTTCCATATCCACATGATTTCCAATGTCGAGTAAATGACATCACTTTTTGTAGATGATTAAAACGGATGTCACACTACCCGACTATCCCAACAACAGATTCCCTTTTTGTGAAACAACAAAATTTGTTAAATTCTTTTCACTTGTGGCGTTTTGCCAAAAAAAAATAAAAATTAACAGTTGCATTTGCTATTACACTCAAAAAAAAAAAAATTAAAAATTTTTTAAAAGTGACGTTACAGGAAAAAACTGATGAAATAAAAAAAAAGAAGAATAATAAACGGTATTCTCTAAAAATTATAAACACTATAAATTTTTAAATCAGACTAGACTAGTTTCTGCCTTTTTATGGACAGACTCATCAATGATTTTCCATATAAATTGTTTTATTATTTGTGTCTTATAATTGTCAGATTGTCTCTATATGATAAATTTTTCAACAGCCTGCGGCTGTAAGAATCAAACCTGCGTTTATCTTACATTACAAACGTAACAATACCAATAAAGATAAGAACAACAAAAATTGATAAGAACAACAAAAATAAAACTGTTATGGGCTAATGTCAACAATTTTTTAATCTTTAAACATTACATTTCAGTAAATTCAACTAACATTTTAATTTGTTTTTTACTCTTCAAAAAACTAAGCACAGTTGTAGTAAAAATGAACCACATATGCAGTAAAAACAGACAAACATTTATTTGTTTTATTTTTTTTTTAATAAAAAAACGACTGTATAAAACGAAAATAAAATCATAATACAGGGGGCAGATTCTCTAAGAAAAGCGATATCGTTTTGTTCAAAATTATACCTAAATTGCTATTTTTTTGACGATGTTACTTATGAAAATGTTGAACTAAACAATGACAAATTCTTGTTTTTTTTACAAAAATTGTTAAAAATAAATATTTAAAGTTTTTATTTAATATCGGCGTAATTTAACCTCGAAAAGTGGACGATATTTCGTAGGAAATATCTAGCCAGTAATTTGATGGGGTTTGTTTTTTAAGTGTACTACAGTTGTAGTAAAAATTCAAATTTTTATTAGAAGTTACTGTTTTTTTCACTTAAAAATAAATATACTGTATTACAACTCAAACAACTACAAATATTTACAGCAGAAGTTCCCTGTATATCTACTGTAATTTTTCTATTTAAGAATGTTTGGATTGACAACACTTTAACTCATAGGACTGCTAAATTTAAGGGTCAAAGGTATTTATTTCAAATTTTTATTGTTACGCAAAATTTAACAATTTAAAAAAATCGTTTAAAACAAGCTTTTCTTTGGCTCTTTTTATTTCTTTGTTTGGAACTTTCAACTTTTGGTATTAAACAATCTCCCAACACTTAAGAGATAAATACCTACCATGATAGTCGAAAACTGAAACCATGTTTTTTAGTTTTCAAGTTTTTGGTGTTTTTTTTTTTTGTACCAGACACATGGTACATTTTATACAATTTTGAAAACAAAGGCTCGTAAGTGTTGTAAGTATGCACAGATAAACAGTACGACCGTCAGAAAAGTTAATTTTGACCAAAAACCAATTTTTTAAATGACACATTCGCTGTTTAGTTTTTAATGGGCCAGTTTACCGTGTGAATTGAGTTTTTTTTTTTTTTTGTTCTTTTACAACATAAAATCTGACGATAATATACAAAAAATTAAATGATAATATTATACGGACTTTTTTAAAATTGTGTACAACTTTCATAATTTGCTTTTGCTTTTTTATATAGCCAACAATATATTGACAGATTTTAAAAAACTTAGCATTAGTAGTGGCTACGCAAATAATTGATCACCATCACAAATTATTTTCAAAAAGGACTGTGTGCTAAAAACTTTACTATCACGTTTACTATCCGATTGAACTACACTCAAAAAAAAAAGTTTGTAAAGTCAGCAAAAAATTTTGCTGAGTCAGCAAAATTTTTGTCAGGAGGATGCTTGCAAAAAAGTTGCTAATGTCAGCAAAATCTTTTGCTGAAAATCAGCGAGCTGATTTTTAGCAACAAAATTTGTAGATTCAGCAAAAGTTTTGCTAACACTTAGTAGATTAGAAATACAAAAGCCTTGCTAAAAATTAATAAATTTTTTGCTGAATTTTAGTAGACTGAAAAACAACGCAAAAAACTTGTAGAAAAATTGTAATTTAGTTAATTTATTAGCTGAAAATCATAAAACATATTTTTGTGATTCTTTTAAAAATAATTTACTATAATAACGAAATATAAAAATTTTCATTTTTCCACATTGACGACATGAATTTATTTAATATCTGAAAATATATAGAAATAAATATATATAACATAACAAAAATTGTCTTTCAATTATTTACATCAATGGTTGTCTAAATGATGCTATCGCAACTGCCGAAGATAATTATAGAAACGAAATGAAAAAATCAACAAAAACAAACGAAACGAAAAAACAACCCTTTTCGCAATAAGAAAAAGGAACCATAAAAAAATCTACCTAAGATGTGTGTCTTTGTCTTTCACTTTACTCTGTCTACATTTCTGTATATGTTTGTTTGCAATTTGACCACACATATAAAAAATTTAGTTTAAATAAATAAATGTTTTATTTTGTCTTTTATTTAATTAATAGACAATTATTTTCACAAGCCGGTGACAACGCAAAATTTAAGTTATTTTAATCCTCAATTTTGTTTTATGTATGAAAAAGAGATACAAAAACTTCCATGGTTGATTTTTTTATATGTCTTATTAGAGTTGTACTTTTTAGTATCATTTTCCTCTTCTCTACTACATCTTGACATGCCGCGACATCTACTTCATTCTGCGTATATCTTTCAATCTGGTTGTCGTCCACACTATTAATGTGCTTACCAGTACAATTTTTTTTTTTAGCAAAATTAATTAGTAAAACATTAGTATATTATTAAAGCATTAGTATAAAACAGTTAAGTGCTGAATAAGTATAACAAAAATTTTAGCTGAAAACACGATTTTAGCAAAAAATTTTGCTAAAAAATAGTATACCTGATTTACAAGACGTTTTACTAACTTTTCTACTAACTTATTTTTTTGGGTGTACATTTAAAAAAACAAACCATATCAAATGACTGTTTTATGATTTAACATTAATTTTTTGAGTAGTTTTTTATTATTTAAAAAAATAAAAAATATAAATGTTTGTTTATTTTTTAATAACAATTGTTTACTACAATTGTTAGTCATTTTTTGAACATAAAAAACAAATGACAATGTTAGTTGAATTTTCTGAAATGTAAGTCGTTCTTTCTTAAAGTGAAATTTCATTTGTTTTTAACTACATTTGCATTGGTCTTTACCTACATAGTATTCTAAGTGTACAGATTAAGGAAAGAGGTTGTTTTTAAATAATTAACTGTTTATTTACTTAACCGACATCCTTTTAAATGTTAGTCACAAGTTGTGGCTGCAGTTATATGTTGTTGATTTTAGTGTCTTTGAAATTCTGTATAATTAGCTTTTTTATCTCATTTGTCTTTGTATATAAACATGTTTTTTTTTTTTTGCATTCGCGTACATCCAGTAAGTAGCTTTGTTGTTCTTATTATACTCTCATTTGGTTACTGCCTTTGGGGGAAAAACAAACACTAAACTTTTCATGATAAAATGTCATTTTGGAAAATGAGCTAAAAGCTAAGGAAACAATGTAACATAAACAATATCAAAACGAGAAAAGCGACATCGCACAGTGGTATACGTCACACAATTTTTGGAAACAATTCGGCCATTTCTTACTTAGTGGTCCGTCCGATTGCAATGAAATTCGGAACATGCAAAAGTGACATAATATCGAGCTTAAGTTTTTATTTTGCACCTTCCAAATTTTGAACCTTCATAAATTTTGAGTGCACATTTATGTTTTTTGTTTCTAATCCGATTTTCAAAAATTGTACATATTTGTAATCTGCTGGTAGAGACTAACAAAAAATATGCTTAGATATTAGAGATATTTTCATTTGCAAATGTGAAATTCCAAATTTGGTCCGACTCATTTTTGCGTATAGGGGGACGAAATCATGACCAATTTCTTTTTTAAAATATTGGTTATCTAACTAAATAAATTCTTAATTAAATAAGAAAAAAAATTAATTGTTGGTCGACTGATCCAACGTGGTAATTCTGTTATATATGATTGGTGAGCACGTCACGAAACTGGTGAATCCAAAATTGTGGTATACCAAAAAATGTTAATTTGGGTGAAATGTCCAATCACATGCCTATAGTTATGGTGTCAAAACATTCACTGGTTGGTACCAGATATATCACGTAATTGGAGAAAAAGTAACATAACATCAAAGTGTACTGAAGCAACTAGGGTTGTTTGCAGCTGAAGTTGCTTCTGGTCATTGAACTGGTTCAAAACCGTTAGCATTGGATGAAAACATTGCAATTAGTACCTAAGCCTGCAGTTCCTTGACTGCTACAAAGTGGACATAACACTGAAGGAATTTTTTATGTACCGACTTTGTGACAGTAGAAATGAAGACGTAACATTTCACTGGATTAAAATAACTGAATACGGAACTGTGTAGACAGTGACAAAATTTGTCAGATATTTGGCTATTTCTCGCCAAAAGTCGCGCTCTTAAAACTCGTTTGGCAAGTTAATTTTCGGAATGCCGACTGGTGATTTTACAAGTGAATGGCGATTTTACACATAAAATATCGCTACCAAAAAACTATCACCAGAATATAATTTTTTGCACAACTGTTTCAAAAACTTGAAGCACTTTACAAGAATATAAATTAAAATTGCAAAAATTTTTGCATATTACTTTTGAAATATCTTGTTAAAATATTTTACTAGATTTTTGGTAACGATTTGTTATGTATAAGAATTTGGCGATTTGCAAGAATTTCTTTTGGGGAACAAAACTGAAACTGTGTATATTATGAAAATAAGTTCATTACAATTGATATCAAGGAAATTGTAATTAAATCATCAAATAATTAGTCCATTCAATTAATTAGTCTCATGTATGAAACGAATGTAGTTTTTGTGTGGAAAAAGCTATTGCATTCATTTTTTTTTTTATTTAATCAAGAATTTATTTTGTTAAATAACCAATATTTTAAAAATTAAATTGGGCCCGATTTCGTCCGGATATTCGCAAAACCTGGTCCTGAGTCGGACAAAATTTGCAGATTGCAAAATATATATTTTTTTTTTATTATATCGGATCGGATTAGAAACAAACAAAATGGCGGACACTCAAAATTTTGTATGAAAAAAGTTCCCTGGAAGGTTAAAAATTAAGACTTATGCTCGATATTACGTCACTTATGCCTGATGTAAATTTCATTGCAATTTGACTACTAAGTAAGAAAGGGCCGAATTATTTCCAAAAATTTGCTGATATATCCCACTGTACATCGGCAGCAAAAACAAAAGGAAAATTGTAAACAAAACAATTAATTTGATGTAATTTATTTACTTTTGTTGCATTTTAAAATGAACAATATAAGCACTACAACGTGGTTTACATAAAAATAGGGTAGCGGAATTCGTTTACAAAACAAACATTTCTTTGAAACAGTATTTAAGTTTAATTCTTTATTTTAATTCTAAAGTAAAAGTAAACTGGGCTTTGAAACACGACAATTAACTTACTCCACAACTTTTAGAAATCAAGCTTCTCATAAAATATTTTATGTTTTTTTTACGTTTCTCTAGCCTTGCCTGATCAAACCCTCTACAATAGTTTTCAGGTCTTGACTGATAGATGGGAGGGTTTTCATTTTAATAAAATTTCCATTGTCGGATTGAAAACCAGAATCACATATTTTAAAAGATCTCTATGCTTAAAGAGAATATATTGTGCAAAAGCGAATATTTGGAATGAGAAATTTTGATAACGGAACGACATCTGCATATCAATTACGCATCTAAACATCTCTAGCGTGATAGTTTTCTTTTTAATTTTGTAATTTGGTTTTTTTATGTATTGGTTCAATACAATCAATAATTATTGTATTATTGAACTTTTGAGACTCCTCAACAAAAGATCCTAAACAATTCTAAAAACGGACTATCATAATTATCATCTCAATAGTGATGAAAGCTCGTTTAAACACGTTTTAAATGCGGGAAATAGAACTTATAAAAATTTGTTTCAAAAAACCTAAATTTATTTAATATCAATGAATTTTTGCATTAGATCTATGAAATGTCACTGAGATTCGTCCATTGAAACTTTCCATTAATACAGTTTTTTCATAATATTAAATGAAAAATGTAATTTTAATAAATAAAAATCTTCGATCTCGAGGTCTAGATATTGAAAGGTCTAATAAGTACAACTTTAAAATTTAATTTTATTTATTAAAAATTTCATACGACTAATGAAAAAGTTTCATTAAAACTATGAAGCTTTTTCATAAAGATTGAAAAATTATTCATTTACATAGTGAAGAAAACTTCATAATATTAGCGATAAAATGTCATTAAAACTCATCCAAGAAATTCTCTGTGTGTAGTAAAGAATAAAAACAAATTCCTTTTAATGTTTTTACGCACAATATTAATTTTTGAAAAACTAAATGACAAAGTTATATGATATTTAATTAAAAAAATTCATTATTTAGTTACAAAATTTAAAACAAATTGATTTAAGATTTGTACCTCCGATGCATCGCGTTGTGAAGAATAGAAGAAGTATTAAAAAAAAAAAAAAAAAATCGGCTTAGAAACTGTTATAATAAAAATGGGGTTTTAAACACAAAAACAGGACTAAATCTATAGTTTTTTTTTTTTGATATATTTCAGTTAATAAAAGCCTAATTAACAATAATATATAACTTTGTCATAAAAAGATTGAGAATAATCTTGTTTAAATCATACACACAGGGAAAATATTAGTTGGAATTCAATGAATACCATTAAAAGTCTTTCATTTTGACTCTTATTCGAGCAAATTAACTATTCTTGTCATAAAATGACAATAATGGTTACAAAAATATGATAACTTTGCCCAAACAATTTGTTACCCAAACTCTATTCAAAAAATAAATTCTTTCTCAATAATTCGTAATGGTTACAACCGTCTTAAAATTATATATCGGCCACTTAAACCTAATAGCTGAGTCTGAATATAAAAATATTATTTAACTCAACAAAAAATTATAATTGCAACCAATGCATTTGCTTTTTTTTTAAATGTCAAAAAATAAAACAAAAATTTTTATTTCACAAAACAAACAAAATGTTCAAGGACACTTTTTTTTACAAAAATATGTAAATAAAACTCTATGATTAAATGCGATAAATTTATAGCATCAATATACACCAGAAAGGTATTGGATTTTCGTTTATAATTTATAAATGAGAAATTAGAAATAGATATACATGAATCATATTTTATAGGAATTTTTCGCAGTTTGTTTGGAACTTAATTGGAGGATAATGAAAAATAATAAAATGGCGTCTCTATTTTCTGATTGATAGCAATTCTTTGCTGATGACGATTTACAAATGATGATTTTCCTAAAACTACAGAAAAATTTAAAGTCATTTTCCAAAGAAATCAGCTTCGATTCTGGTCAAATGTTCCTTAAAAAATTTCTTAGAGAAATTCTGCAATCTGTAGATTTACAAAGATAAAGATAGTGTAATTAAAAACAAAATTGGCGAAAAAGTGTCCTCTAATTAAGGACTTTGATAAGATGTTTGTTTCAAAATATTTTTCATATTTCCATATAGACAAATTACAGCTCAGTTTTGGTTAAACGTTTTCTAAAAAAAAAATCCAGAAATTTTAAAGGAAATTTGTTCAGGATCTATTCCGGGAAAAACTATAATTTTCAACTTTAATTGTACATTTAGATTCAGAGACATTAATTTAATGTGATGACATATTTTGCACATTTTATGGAAGTACAGATATATTATTTTATGGGCGAATTAAAATCATTTTTCTTTATCGAAACTTAAAATTAACCCCAAAAACTTTAATCTTTCAGAAATAATGGTTTTTCCACAGACTTTAATTTTATATCATTTACTACTACTATAAAGTATTTAATTTCATTGCAATAAATAGAGTTTTAGAAAACATTTGCTCTTAATATTTGCTTTTATATGTACTATAGTTTGTAAAAAATTAAAATTTGTATATTTTGTGTAGCGTACCGACCACAATTATTGGCACTACAAAATATTGCCCTAGTTATTGGCACCTCCTACTTGCAAAGCATTTATGAGACATCGTTAAAGTCCCGTTGTTTCTAAGTTCATTTTTCCTCACTCTATGATCTCTTTGCATCAGTTCAGAAAAACATTAAAACGCTCAGTTGCTTTTAATCTTCCAAATAAGAAGGGTGTTTTTAAAGGGAGTTTGTGCGCGGTTTTTAGTGTGGATTCCGATAGAGAGCAGAAGTTTGGTAAGTACCATTATTTTTTTATTTATAGATTTTTTAATTAAGCCTTTTGATTCATTGCCATACTAAAACATTAAATAATCTAATTTTACATTAATATACACAATATTTCCAAAGTATTGTAATAAAACATCATAGGTTCCAGAAAATTTTAATTTCTATTATTGGCAGGTGGTGCATCAAAAACTTATTTGATACCACGGTCAGCGCTACAATTTCGTGTAGGCCCTAAATTTTCTTAAATTCGACCAGGTCCACCAACCATTTTAACAGAAGCAGAAGAAGAAGCCATTGTCGATTGGGTGGAAGTCTCTCAGCGGAAAGGTTTTCCCAAAAGAAAGGAAGACGTACTCCATGCCGTTAAAGACTTTCTCGATGTAAATACGCGGCAACACCCTTTTGGAGAAGAAAATTTGCCGGGTAAAGGATGGTTTACTTAATTTTTAAAGCGGCATTCAGCATTAGCCTTTAGAGCCACCGATGCCGTCTCACCCACCAGCGCCAATGTAGCTGCTTCTGACATTTTTGGCTGGTTTGACAAAATAGAAAACTACTTGGTCGAAAACAACTACTTTGCTATACTATCCGACTCTACCAGAATTTTTAATGGAGATGAAACCAACTTCATGCTATGTCCTAAGACTGAAAGTATACTAGCAGCAAATGGAGCTAAAAATATATATGAAGTAGACAGAGGTTTAGCAAAACCCAACCTAACTGTAATGTTTTCATTTTCTGCGGCAGGAATCATGACACCACCGATGATCATTTATCCTTACAAAAGAATGAGTGATGAAATTCGAAAAACTATTCCCAAAAATTGGGGTTATGGAATAAGCGATAACGGTTGGATGACCAAGCAAACGTTCTATGAATATATTTCAAAAGTATTTTATCCGGATCTTGTGAAGCACAACGTTCAATTCCCTGTTATATATTTTGTAGATGGGCATAGCACTCATTTGACACTTGAAGTCAGCAAGCTTTGCATTCAGTTGGGTATAATTCTAATAGCACTCTATCCAAATTCAACAAGGATTCTGCAGCCTGCTGATGTTGCAGCCTTTAAACCATTAAAAAATGCTTGGAACAATGCAGTTTTAGAATAATTATAATTTTTAAAGGGCCAATAATTGTAGTCAACTGCCAATGACTATATAATTTAATGTGCCAATAATTGTACTTGTGCCAATAACTCTATTTTTTTATAGGTTATTTTTATTTTAATTACTCAAAATCGCACAGAGTTTATATCATTATGTCAAAAACTGTATGTAATAGAAAACATATCAAAAAATTAAACAAAAATAACACAAGATAGGCTCTCATAAAACCAGACGGTATATCCCATGAAACAAGTCGAAATTCTATCCAAATTCAACAAGGATTCTGCAGCCTGCTGATGTTGCAGCCTTTAAACCATTAAAAAATGCTTGGAACAATGCAGTTTTAGAATAATTATAATTTTTAAAGGGCCAATAATTGTAGTCAACTGCCAATGACTATATAATTTAATGTGCCAATAATTGTACTTGTGCCAATAACTCTATTTTTTTATAGGTTATTTTTATTTTAATTACTCAAAATCGCACAGAGTTTATATCATTATGTCAAAAACTGTATGTAATAGAAAACATATCAAAAAATTAAACAAAAATAACACAAGATAGGCTCTCATAAAACCAGACGGTATATCCCATGAAACAAGTCGAAAATTCCTTATGGGTGTCAATAATTGTGGTCGGTACGCTAAATTAATAAAAATACAAAAACATATATTCTAAATAGGAAATGGTGTATTTATCTAAATAAATTCGATTGGATTCAGTAGGTATAATTAAAAATGTCTGCATGTGCAACAATATTTTTTAATCATTCTAATAGAAACTGGGTTACAACTATCGACTCAACTGTAGATTTTTAAGATAGTACTTGTGACTATCAAAATTCGTTTTTTTTCTGTGTGTAGAAGTAGTTGGTAGTACATTTGTACTACGGTTGTGTAGAATAAGATATATGAGCATTTTTTCTTCTTCTTATAAATGATTTATAAAAATTACATACTTTTTATTTCCTCAATGAAGAATACATGCTTTACTTTTACCAATACACCCTGAACACCGATATTTATAATCCCCATTATGCCCGAATTCCAATGACTGAATAGTTTATGGTCAAAATTTGGGAAGATATATCTATTAACAGCGATTATATTTTTATCTTGTCAAACTATTTCGGTAATGGTATTTTAAGGATATTGGTATTTTAATTATATCAGTAACGGCATTTTACTGAAAACGGTATTTAAATTATGTCGGTAAGGGTATTTTAGGGATAATGATAATCAGTTGAATGGGTTTTGAATCCCGTAAACTAAAATTTTCACTCTCATAGACAATGCTTTTTTAAATTAAAAAAAAATAAAACCAAAAAAAAAAAATTTTTTTTTTTCTTCACTTCACAGCTTTTATAAATAATTACAAAAAATTATTAAAATATCGTTAACGTGTGTAGAGTAGCAACTGATTAAAGTTAAGAGTTTAGAGATTCATTATAATGGCGGTGTACACGAATTTACTAATTTTTAGGAACTATCCCATTAGTTTACGGAGTTATCTCTATCATATTCCGATTCAGCACACTCTATATAATATATATTAACGTCTTCAAAAAACGTCACTTTTCGACACCGTTCTTTGTTCCGAATTTATTGACAATCGAATGATTCGGTTATAGTAATAAATTATTGGGTTGTGTTGGCAAAAGATTAGTTGTGACAATAGAAAAACTAAAACTACAACTACAACAATAACAATAACCTCAGCAAATATTTATTAGTCATTGCAAAGAAATTTCTTTGCTGCAATCGAATCATTCGATTGTGTGTAGTAAAAACAAAAAAAATAATCGTGTTATTTGAGGGATACATTTTTCATATATTTAAGGTTGAGTTTTAATTAAAATTGTCATAAAAAACAATAATTCCCATTTGAAAATCAAAAAGTTTCTCTGTGAAACAAGATCAAGGCTCGAAGGATAGAAAGTATAATTTATTTTAATGAATTTAAGATAAACATTTTTTTTTTTCGTTTTTTGTAGACTCTTTTAGTTTTCTAAAATACATTTGATGGCAATAACATCAATGACGTATTTTACACATGATTTGTTTAAAATGCAATTTGTTTTTGTTTTAGGGCCTTTATTATGATGACAAATGATTTTGATTGATTATCCGCCTTGATGATGGGTATATAAATGAGTGCGAATCAGCGCTGCCAACTTTGATGATTTGTCTCCATTTGACGATTTTTGAAGTGAACTATGATAAAATACCGATTGACGATTTTACAAATGTAATTATTGTATGGAAAATGACGATTTTTACAAATTCGAATTTTTTATAGAATTTTTTTAAATTTATTTCTCTAAAATTTACTGACAACATTTTTCTTTTTCTTAACCTCAACATTTCTAAACATTTTTTTCAAGTTTATTTTGTTGAAAAGTTTATTTTCGTTGACCTGTGTTGTAACTTGTGATTAGGATTTTTTCGGCTTAAGGTCATGAATCAATATTAAAATTATTAAATAAAAACACAAGTATTTAAATTTTAAATTCTAATTTTTAGATTTTTATTTCCGATATTTCGGTTAACGTCGTTAACCATAATCATGGAACTGGTTAAAAAATATAAAACAAATAAAACAATGTTATTAAACAAAACACAATTTTATAACAAATTTAATAATTACTTTAAAAATTAAAAAACGCTATTTGCGCTGAGTTGTAACCACTTCTTGTCTGCTTCGCAAGTTTATGTCAACTGATCTCTGTTTTAATCGTTTGTGTTTATGTATTGTGTTTCTGTAAAGTTGAGCGCTTTTGTCTATGTCGGTTTTATAATTTAAGCGTATATCTGCGGGTAAATCTATTAAAGTGAATCGTTTTTTGTAACGTCGTTCTTCTTGTAATATCTGAGTGTCTTTAAAATTTGGTATGTGCCCACTTTTGGCGCATTTTCCTTAGATGTTTTTATTTAAAACATCTAAGGAAAATGTGACAAAATGAAATTAAATCGAACAAAAATTATTAATTTACCCATTTAATGATCAAAGAAATACAAACTCCATAATTTTGAATGATTTATTTTTATAATATTTAATTCGAAAGGGTTTTTTTTATGTATTTTAGAAAGGCAAATCCAAAATGCTTATTTTTTAATAATTTAAATCATTTAGCTTCAAAAATCACTGATGAAAGAGTACTTTTCTACATTTTTGATTCTTGCTAAATCAATATTTTTCTTTATAACCCAGCAAAACTTTGGTAATGGGTAGGACTTATTTCAGACCTTCCAAAGTAATGACTATCCATTCCAGTTTTTGTTATTTTGAAGGTCCGAAATAATACCTTACTAATATGAATATATGTAACTGCTTATTTGTAAGATAAAAAACAACTAATATTGTGTTAAATATCTGCTTATTTGGAATAGCAAAAATAATAAGTTACTTATTATCACTTATTTCAGACCTTTCGTAGTAATGACTATCCATTACATTTGTTGTTATTTTGAAGGTCTGAAATAATACCTTACTGATATGAACATACATCACTACTTATTTTGGAAGCTAACGAATTATGTCTTACTAATATTGTGTTATATACCTGCTTATTAGGAAGGGCCAAAGAAATAAGGTACTTGTAAGGTAATAAGTAACTACTTTTTTGTAAGGTATATTTATAAAGATTCATAATATATCATAATTAATAATTTAAATGCAATTTATTTAAGCAAACAAATATATAGTTATACATAAACGACTCTCACAAAACAAAAGCTTATTTAGTAAATAACAAAATTAAGATAATTGATATTAAGTAGAAATTATTAAATTTTATTTATTAATACATTAAGAGTTTTTGGTAATAATTTTCTTATTTTCGAAGAATAACCGAGTATTTTCCTTTGAAGATTTAAAAATTTGTTGTCTAAAATATGAAAAAAAACTTTTATTAAAAAAGAAATTGGCTTTTGAAAATATGTATTATAAATTACGTACGTTTAATTTTTCATGAAAGGAATGAATTTCCGGAATCAATATATATTCATTATTGTACGACATTTTAAGCACTTTAGCCAGAATGTTTTCTATTTTAAATAATTGTTTTTCTGAGCCATCATGTTCGTCAACCAAAGCAATATTTAAATCCAATGAATCCATGGGATCGTTGTAAAAACTTCGTAAGTTTGAAAATCTTTTTGCTAGAAATTCTTCCTCACTTAGGATTTTAGTGATTTGTAAAAAAGTTTTATCCTTCATAAGACAAATGTTGTCTGGAATATTTGTACTAAAATAGCCTTTTGGTAACAAAATTGACTTTGGAACTCCTTTTCTATACCGCAGTCCGTAAACTGGATTTTTAAGTAAAACTTTATCATTTGAAAATTTATTAAAAATTTGTTGGCAAAGGTGTTTGGGCATTTTTAGATTTTGTTTAATTTTTTGCATATAGTTTTCAAATTTATACGCAGATATGCTATTTAGATCTTTAAATTCTTCGACACACTCACATATGTGTAGAAGATTGTGCACATTATATGTTACACTATTTCGACCATATAGCGCTGGAAACATTTCAACAAAAATTTGAATCATTGCATGTGCCTTAATAATATCTTGTTTGGTTGGAGAAGACAAAAGAATTCTGTATGAACAATGAATTAAAAGAAAATGGTCGTACATTTCTTCCGGAACGAAATCTTTCAATGCAACTATGCCTGTATACAAAGTAAACTGTCTGAACTCAGGTGCTTTCCATCTTGATATTTCGAGTAAACTTCGGGGACTTCGTGCGAATTCCAATGGTGTATAAAAGCTCATTGAGCAAAGCTTTTCCGAAATTAAAATATATGCGTTGCGAGGTAATGGTAAAATAGTTTTTTTATTAATAATGTGCATCAACATTTTTTTGGTGATTCCTAAATCTATAAGATGCGTAGGGTCAACTGGAAATTGGCTTACCATTCCAATTCCTATGCTTTCTAATTTCATTTCGTTATCAATATGCATTGGCTGGTAAAAATTTCTGTATTTTCTTAAATAAAAATCCTCGTTGGTTCTCATTTCGGCGGCTGTTGTGGAAAAAGTTGTGACATAGTCAATTCTCTGACCTAATATTACAAACTTTTTTTTGGGTGTACTAGTATATAAGATTTTTAGTTTTTTATAGTGAATTTTTTTTGTTCTTTTTATGTTTAATAAATGTTATTAGAAAATAATAAACAAAGTCTTTTAATTTTTTTCTTGAGAAAATATTAATCGCTGTTCACCAATTATTACACTTCTTCCTGGTAAGCAGTTATTATAGTCCTTCCTTGTAATGACTAAAATCAGTAGTTATTTTAGGACCTATTAATTACTAGTTATAATTGTCCTTATTAATAACTAGTTATTTTATTGCCTATTAATACCTTCTTATTTAGGTACATGTTAATACGTTCTTATTTTTGCACCTATAAATAACTACTTATTAACATCCTTACAAGTAATACGTCATATAATGGCTTTAAGCATTACTTTTGATGCTACAAATAAGAAATGAAATAAGTACTTATGTGTAACTGGTGATTTCACTACATATTTTGTAACGTCTTATTTTTGTCCCTATATGTAAGCACAAGGCAAGGCCTTGCCTCCTATGACACCCCCATGTTAAAATCAGGTGTTCTTGGCCTCAACTATAAGTACTTCTGATTCTTGTTTTCTTCTTCCATTTCCCATTCTATGGTAATAGCAAGTTTTCCTGGGAATTCCCTTTTTATTGTATGAATAAATTTTGTGGAACAAATTTTCTGAACAAAATTTAAAAAATAATATTTCGTCTAGGAATTTGGTAGATTTTAACATAGGTTAGTGATTTTAAAGCTATATTCCCCGAAATGAGTACTGGAAGTTGTGTTTTTTTAAACTTAGAGTTGTTTGTAAATGAACTAATAAAAACGAACATTAAAATAATGAAATAATAACTAATAAAGTGATAAAAAACGAAGTTGTGAGTAAAATTTGTATTTGTATAAAATTTGTTTTGAACATATTGGGTTGGCAGCACTGGTGCGAATATTGTGATTGTCACAGAGAATAGAATTAAAACAAATAAAATCCATTTGTGTCCATTTCTATTTATATCAATCTTTTATATCAACGTGCATATGTGTGTGAGTGTAATGCTGTATGTATTTGTGAGTGAATTTATAATATCTGTTCCCTTGACAAATCAGCCAGAATTGACTAGATAAAAATATTAAAAGTTGTACCTATATGTACAAACATACATTGCAACTTTGTGGATCCATATATGAAAATTTTTAGTCGGGTAGCACAAAAAATGCCCAATGAGTTGGCATAAAGTGTGTGCCCAAAAAAACGTTATTGATTTAAATATTTTTTTATTTATTTAAAAATGTTTCAGCTAATAACATTTTTTGATATGTCAAAAACACAATAAATAATCAAAAAAAAGTGCGTGAAAAAGTTATTTAATCTTTTTAAAATATACAAGTTGGACTTTCAAAAAAATAGCAAACAAGTTCCATGTTTTCAGTCAGTTTGTTTTAAATGTGTTAGTGCAATTTAAAAAGGCAGAAAACATGAATTGGCAGAAAACATGAAACTGGTAAAACAAAGAAACCCAGGACTTCTTCAAAGGCCAGAAAGCTGGAAAAGGTTTTGACAGCTGTTTCAAAGGTTTCTGGCCGCGACGTAGCACGACGCGTTCAATGTCAAGCCAAGCTCTTAGCCTTAGTAAATTCAAAGTTCAAAAAGTTCCGAGCAAGAGTGCAAAGAATATACTAAAATAAATTTTTTTTTTAAATTAGAATGCACTATTATGGACAACAAAAGTTATGTATTTGGGGAGCTTCCCGGACGGAAATGTATGTAACGGATAATCTTAAATACGTCCCGGAATATTATTAATTAAAGCAACTATTAAAATTTTCAAAAAAAAAAAAAAAAAATATTACAGTTTGCAAATGTATTTCCAACTTTCGGTATAAGTGGACAGAAAACTTACGACAGAAATTCCCTATGGGAGGTATACCAGAACAATTAATTAAGCGCTTAACTTTTATATAAGATGGTACAGACTATAAGTCTGTATAAAATTTTAATTATTAAAATGTTTCAATTTAAATTTATTACTCAGTCTCTATTTGTGTGCTAACGTTTATTTGAGCGCACACTTTACTCTCACTAAAGGGAATCTCGAACCCTGGTGAGAGAGTTCTACATTTTTTTTACTAGACTTGAATTAACCATATATACATGAAACTAGAGATATTATATAGTAAAACTGCGTGCACAGTTTTTCATTTCCTGATATTTTATCATTTTTAAACAACTTAAAATTTCAAGGATATACAAATTTTTAAATATATATTTAAATATTTCTACCCATCAGTTTATGGGTAGCAAATGAAAGTGGGCAATCTCTAGACATGAAATTTAGCTGCATTACATTCGAGGAAATATTTGGGTGGGATCGCTAAACGGTCATGACTTGGTATTGGTACGTTTGTAATTTAAGAAGAAGCTCAGGTTTGATTCTTACAGCTGGACGGTTATTAAAAAATTTATCATATAGAGCCAATCTGACAAATATAAGACACAAATACTAATACAATTAAAGTGGAGGAAAATCACTGATGACGCCTGTCCATTTAGAAGACAGAAACTAGTCTTTTCTGATTAAAAAATTAATAGTGTTTATAATTTTTTGTGAAAAACGCCTATTCTTCTTCTTAACCTCAACATATCTATAAGAAAATATTTTTTTTATTGTTTTAATTTTTCTGGACACTAAATTGTTAGTTATGTCTTCTGAAAATTATATCCTTTCATAGCCTTAAGAATTTCCAATATATATTTCTCAAAAAAATATTTTTTGAAACCTTGTGTACCACATACTTCAATTTTGTTTCCATAACTTTATTAATTAAGCCTTAACAAAAAGTCATATTATGGGTCTAATCTTAACAACAAAATAAGAAAAATACTAGACAGTACTTTTTGAATTTGAACAAGACGATATACACGTGAAATTAGAGATCGTATATAGAAAAATTGTGTACTCAGTTCTCCATTTTCTAATTCTTTCTTTTTTTAAAGGATATAAAAATTAATTTAAATATTTCTAAAAGTCACTTTATGGCAATATGGGTATCAAATGAAATACGATAATCTCTGGAAATGAAAACAGTTTTTTGCTTTGATTTTTCAGGATGAAAATTTTAAAATAAAATTCTTTGAAAATTTTTTTATTTCACATCTCTGAAATTTTTTCATAAAGGATGGAACTATTAAATTCACAATTTGTTTTAATTTATCAGAACTAAAAATTCGTCGTATGAATATTTGGTACTTTAATTTTCATAAACATTTTTCTTAAAAAAATAAATAAAAAACCTGAAATATACTATACCACATAGCACCCCTAGTGAATAGTAACTTTGAATTGAATTATTTCTTAAAAATAATTCAAAGAATACAAATTGATACAGGATCGCTTCCTGTATATAAATAATATCAAAATACTAAAACTTAAATTTCAACTGTTTAAAAACCAAACGAATATAAACATATAGTTTGCGGACATAAAAAGCAAGAAATTGCTTAAAAGTTATAATTTTTAGTTTGTTACATGAATTGTTCTTTTCTGTTTTTTATTACAGTAAAAATTATATATTTTCTCATTGTTCAGTCGATTTCTTATTAGTATTGAAGAATATGATAAGATTAAAATTGAAACTGCTCTTTTTTTAATCTTTCGTCCAGATAATTAAAAATAAAAATAGTTTTCATTTCCAGAGATCGTGTTCTGTAATTTGATACCCATATTGACGTATGGATGTAAATATTTAAATTAATTTTTAGAAATTGTTATATCTTTAAAACTTTTCAATCTTTTAAAAAGCAGAAAAGATAAAAAAAATTGAAAACACAGTTTATCTACATACGATATCTAGTTTAACAATTTTTTTTTCTAATATTATACTAATAATACGAGTTTTGGTTAAAGCTTAACTAATAAAGCTAGAGCAGAAAATTGTAGATGAGAAAAATATATTGGAAATTCACGAGGATATGAAAGGATAAAATTTTCAAAGAACATTATTTACAGTTTTTTATCCTAAAAATTAAACAAAATTTTTTGTCATTTCTAGAGATCTTCTTCTTTCATTTGATACCCATATTGTGATAAACTAGAAATTAGAAATATTTAAATAAATTTTTAGAAATTTTTATGTTTAAAAATTTAAACTCCTTTAGAACGGAGAAAAGATCAGAACTTCAAAAACTGAGAACGCAGTTCTACTAAATACGATATTGTTTCATGGGTGCATGGTCTTGTTCAAGTTCAATAAATACTGTCTCACTGTGTAATCACTCAAATAGAATACACATGACCCTCGTTGACCGTAGCATGCAGACTAAGTGAACGAAGGAGGTATAAATGAAAAATTTTTTACATAAGGATTGAATATATTATCATTTTAACCCGTATGTATTATTTAGTTTGTTTTAAAAATTATCAACCTTTTTTTTATTATTTTAAACCAAATGAACGAAATCATTTTGAAATATGTGGCAGCCAAATGGGTGCAATAACACACAATCTTGAGATTAATATTCTAATGGACGTACAAATGAACAATTGTTCACACAAGTGATAAATATATTGAAAGCCATTTTGGCCAATATAGCCTATGCCAATTTAGTAGTTGGACAATTCTTAAACGCTTGTAATTTAAAAAATAATAATTTTTTTTAAGTATTTTTATTTAGAACACCCCAGCAAAAATTTTCGAGCAGATTACCTCTGTACAAAACAACGTCTTTTACCACCGGTTACACGGTACCGGTTTTAGAACAGGTTCCTGGGAGTCGAAGTGTAAGGTGTTACTGTCCCAGAACCAGTTCTATAACTGGTTCTGGAACCGGTTCTAAAGCAACCTATTCCTGTTTCGAGGTAAAGAACCAATTGCAAATAGGACAAGCTCCATATAAAAAGAACCAGTTGCAGAACAGAAATTATAACCTGTTGTAATATAGTAAGTAAGTTGTTCTGCAACCAGTTATTTGGATGTTACGATTTTACTGGGACAGCATAGACTATACATTACAAATTTACTTTTTGTAGAGAGCCAACGGACCGCGATCTTCTATTTGGCGTACTTTATGCTAGATATATCCTGTCATGTAATGTATTGAGAACAATTATTAGACACGTGTTCTTAGTTAAGAGTTAAGTAAATGAGTGTACATTTATTCTTTTATTTCTTTGTCAAACAATGTAATAGCAACTTAAGAATAACCGTAATTCAATTAAGGTAACCATATAAATTATGGTATTAATAAAAACTAAAATACTCTACATCTTCACTCATGCTTTGGACGGCATCAATGAAAATTTGTTTACACTGCTTTAAGTTTTTTCTTTAATTATACAGTGCATTTGGCTTCCCAACCCTTTTCATACACTTTTTGGCATAAAAGACCCCACAAAAGTCCTCAATTGGACGAGCTTTTGGGACGTTTGGAGGAGTAGAGTATTTTGGTACAAAAGATATGTTTTTTACATTAAGCCATTCTAACGTATTTTTGGCATAATGACAGTTTGCTAAATCTGGACTTTATAGTGCCTATCTCTGATAAATTTTTCCAGTTTTACTCAATATTTACTAATGTTTACTGCGTTTACTGCTATAGCTTTCGAATACTTGCACTTATAAAGCTTCCTTCTCTTCAAAGTCGAAGAAAAATGCTTAATGTATCTTTTTTATTCAATTTAATTAATGGCAATTTATATTTAGAATTTCTTTTAGGCAAAGTTAACATAAATACTCCTAATCGTTTATCAAGATACTATCAATTTCTTATTGTTAAATATTTTCGTACTAATTATGCCAACTCGGATCCTTTTCGTCGAATTTGTATTGAATTTAATGATCTTTATAATGTAATCGATTTTGATAAAAGTTTAGATATTATAAAAAGAGATGTAATCATGTATCTTAATAATTAAATTTTATTTGTTTTTTGTTGTATTTTTCTAAAAATTTTTTAATTTCCCATACCTATGTTTTTATACATTATTGTTATCTAAATGGTCTGTAAGGATTTAAATTCCATAGACTTAAATAAATAAATACTGGATGTCAAGTTGTGATATACCTTTTGCCGAAATGGCTGCCCACACTAGCAATTTTGGTTAATATTTCGTGATTTTTTTCAATGTACATTTTGAGGTGAGAGTGCGAACAAAATTCGTTCATGCAAGTGCAAAATTAAAATCGCACATGCAAATGTGCAAATACAAAATTGAAAGACAGATTCGCAGATGCACATGTGCAAGTGCAAACCGAAAAGCAAATTTGCACATGTGCAAGTACAAGAGCAAAATGTGAGCAAAGTGGCTTTCCAGCAGTGGTCGCTTTGTATTTTTCTGACTGGGTAATTTTTAATCGTAAGTTGAGACACGCTCAACTTTTTTGACTACCCTACTGTACTTTACGTTACATATCTCCATAATAACAACAAAATACAACAATACGAATTTTTTAATATCAGTAAAAATTTTATGGTTTGAATGTGTAGAATGGTATTATAGTGTTATTCTTTTGTCTGTTAGAAGTATTGGATTTCACTTCTTTTTTTCAATATTGAGATTTTTTTACATTTTCTACGACTGTCTGACTTTATGAAATGATGAAAATGTTTGTGGCATATATGGGCAAGAGTTTTAGGTTATTTTTTTTTTGTTAGTTTATGTTTAACGCTTTACTGCATGAAATTCAGAGTGTGTATTCATTTTAATTTTTATGGAGTTTATTGAAGGATTGCGATTCGTTATATAACCAGAAAAACCTTGAAAATAGATTGGTATTACCGAATATATTACTTAGCGACTTTTGCTATTACTGACTGCCCATTAATAATACGAAATTCACATGTTTAAGTGTTTTTTTGATATAACTACGGGTAGTTCGTTTTTATATAAAACTAAATATAATCAAAGTTTTACTAAAAATTTTGCAATTTTAAAATAATATGCATAAATCGAATTTAATGATTTGAATAAGCAATTGTTGTAGACTCTTAACTTGTAAGTGGGGAGTAATATGTTACGGAAGTAAGTTCTTACCTCGACGGACATGCCCTTGTTAAAATGATAGGGTTTGTAACAGAAATTCAACACGTCATCTCCTTATGACAAGAAGTTAATTTTTCCCCCAAAACTTACAAAAAATTTCATGTTCCCAATTTTTAGTTAAAAATTTTGAAATTTTGATTTAATATCCAAAATAAAAAACTGCAATTTAAAAAAAAAACTTATTACATTTATACTGGCAGTAACATGTGTTTTGTAAGTTGTTAACATAATAGACATGCCGTTGATAAAATAATAGGGTTTGTAGTAGAAAATTAACTAGATACCGATCTTAATTTATTATTCCGAAACCTATTACCGGGTAAATGAAAGCTTTTGCTGGATATACCTGTATCTAACTAACTCGTATAAAGGAAAAAAATCGGTATTTTAAATAAGAAAAAGTGATTTGACGAAATTTTTGAAACATGTAACATATGAATGTGCAAATTTGATAGTCGAACTTTGTTTCATCAAAGGCTCTTTAAATTATTCAGGTATCTATTTTTTCAGATATTGGAACTAATAGCGAAAACACTACACAAAGGAACATCAAAGGACGTTTTTTACGAGAATGAATAAGAAAATACCAACCCAGTTACGAATTTTCCGAGTAGTGAGAATTGTAAGCCAAAGAGTGACACAGGATTTGCTTCAACTTACTTTGTATTGTACAATGTACAATACGTATGTACAATGTACAATACGTATGTACACAGTCAGAGAGAAAGTAAGTTGAATGTGGTATAGAATTGTGTGTAACACACTTTCTCATTGTACAAAGTATCCTAGGCGTAGACGATGTTGCTTACTTTTTAATGTACAAAGTGTGTGATGGTGGGCTGCCAATAGAAAACAAGAAGAAGAACAAGAAAAACTTCGAAAGTGTTTATAGTTTTGAGATAAAAAGCACGCGTTGTTTTACAAAATTAATTTTTTATTAATTATTACTAAAAAAAAGTATAAAGATGTTGGAAGGATTTAGTAAGCGTCATTTACGACGTTTGGCAGCTCGGGAAATATGTATTCTTGTCTATTGTACTGTATAAAAATGTTTAAGTTTTATTATATTAATTCATAAAACAATAAAAATAATAAGTGAAGTACCAAAAATACTTTTTTTTATTTATATTAAATAGTATGGTACTTGTTTTAATCTGTTAAATGCCTCTTATAACTCTTAAACTCTTACATTTCAAAATTTTTATATCGAAATTTTGAAATTTAAAGAGTTTATGAGATATAAGAAGGATTTAATAGCTTGAACGAGTACCTGTAAAAAAGTGGGTATATCTTACATTTTCCTTAGGGTGTATTTAGTGTACACTTCCATATACTCAGTATATGAACAGATACTTTATGTTAACTACAGCACCGTATACTAAGTATATGAGAAAATACTTCATTTTAATTACAAAACCAAACACAAAGTACATGGAATTGTATGAAGAACGGATACTTTCTCGTATACTTTGTGGGTTGGTGGTAATCAATGAAAAAGCGGCCATGTTATTCTAAAAGTAAGCCTAAAACGTATATAGAGTTCCGAGGACTCTGTACACACAAAGTATGCTATACGTATTTAAGTACGTACAACAAACGTTCGTTACTGGGAAGTTTGAATTTAAAAGGCAACCGACAGTTTTGTGAATTAATCTTAATTTACAATTTTAGAAAAACACGAAAAAAGCGAAAATCAAGATTTTTAAACCTGATGTGGTTGAAAAATTCATATATGGATTCAGTGCACATCGAGCTGTTAGAGAAATATACTATACTATCACTGTTTTCCTTTTTAGTTCTTTGTTAGATTTCTGTAATAAATCGAAATTGAAAAAAAAAATATTTAACGAATTTTAAAACAAATAAATATATTTTTAAAACACAGAATACCTTCTAAACTTTGTGATTATTAAATTTCTATACACTTTTATCACTTTAAACAGCCCAAAAAACTTTCAAATTTACGAACCGAATTAAAAATTTAAATTTTTTTCAATCAAAATCATACATTTCCAAATTTAAAGTTAGTACAGAAATGCGAGCTACTGAATATTACAATTTAGTTGTTGTCAAATAATAATTTATAAAAAAAAGTTGCAATTAGATTCATACACTCAAAAAAAAAAAAAAAATCTGTAGAGACAACAACATTTTTGCTAGGATGAATCATTCGGAAAAAAGTCTGTAAATTCAGCAAAATTTTTGCTGGGAGGAACCTTGCAGAAAAATTTCTAATATCAGCAAAAAGAAAATAGTAAACTTCGTAAGCATTTTGCTGAATTTAGCAAATTTTTTGCTGATATGAGCAATTTTTCTGCAATGATCCTCCTAGCAAAAATATTGCTGACTTTACAGACTTTTTTGAGTATACACAAAATGACACATAGGTTCAAACTATTCGTAACATATATCGCACACCTAGTACAAAAGTGACTCAACTCAAAATTTTTAATTTTTCAGAAGTCGAAAAAAAATGTTTGCAACTTTATACCAATTGAAACATAAAGAAAAACATAACTGTTGTTTAGCAACAGTTAAAAACAACAAAATACACTGATATTTTTTTTATAGATAAACCAGTTTATTGTGCATAGTTTAAGCATATAAACCCGAAAAATTAAAATTTTGAGTTGAGTCTCTTTTGAACTGGGTGTGCGATATATAACGTCATGCTTTTAAGGGTTAACAAGTATTTGTTACATTTTTATGGTCCAGTTTTGAAAATATGTTATAATATTTTGTTCCAATTACGAACAATGTATGTGTTTTTTTTTTTAACTTATTGTCTCCAAAGTTTATAGAAAAAAGTACCTTCTAAACATAAATTTTAAAAGTTGGTCATCACCGACTTTAAAGTTAGTGTATGATTTTTGCTGCAAATAAGCAATCTTACATTTTTTTTCATTTGTTTTCGAATCCTTTGACAATCTTTTGCCAAATTATACCCAAAATAAAAATTAAATATATCTGATATTAATTCCAAGACCGGCCAAGAAAGGAATTTTTTGACCTTGGGTCTTCCGATTTCAATTCAATTTTGCATTCTTTTCAAATTTCGATATATCCACTGATTTTGTTGAGATTTAATTTTTTTTTTGAAAATTGAGAAATATGCAAAAAGTGTGTGAATATTCGTATTTTCTTTAATATTCATCTAATCATTATAATTTAAATTGCTTTAGAATCATACAATCCTCTATTTTTTTGCGGACTAAAACTTTTTCTCTGATAAAAAAAAGCGTTTTTTTATTCAATTTGTTCTTTAAATGGACGTTTCTCAAAATTGCTCACTCTCGTTTTAAAAGAAAAAGATGCACATTTGCAAGATATGGTCTTCTTATTAAAAAACAACACTTTCGTTTTTTTTTTGCCCACAAACTATTATTAATAAATTATTCCAAAAAAAAAAAAAAAACTTGAATAATTTTTCAATAGAAAAAAACAGCAGTTTGTATTTATCTTAAAGGCTATCAATTAAATTTTAGAGATTATTTCTTTGTGTGACAGAGAATTGTGGCTACTTATATATTTTTGAATTAAAAACAACTATCACTCCAAGTTTCGTTTTATAAAAAATCTGATATTCGATAACAAACATGGGCTTGAGAGAGTTGCTTGAAACTGACTTTAGATGCCTCTTATTTCGCATGGTTTCATGAATTGAGAGGAACTATGGACAGGGTTAGGTTGACTATATTTACAAGCTATGGAGAGCAAAGTTTCAAGCTGGAAAGGTTTCCCCAAAAGAATAAATGGTCGTTTAAATCTCGAAAAACTACAAAAAAATACTGGAAACTTACAAGAGTTTCTTTATTTAATTTATTTCTTTGATCATAGTTTTTAACTTTCACATCTAAACCAACACAAAATTGACTCACTAGACTTTTGAGATAGATTCATTGAAAAAGTAATTTTCATAACGCTTTTTGGTGAAAAGTTGTATGATGGTTTACAAGTGAAACCAAATTTTTCCGATGTTTTAACATTCGTATGTTTTTCTTTAGGGTTTTTGCTTCGTTTAATGAAATTGAGTTTTGAGAACAGTATATGAAAAACGGTGTAATTTTATATAGTTGAGTTATACCAAGTTGATGTCACAAACTAATGTATAACGGAATGGCGTAAATTTTTTTGAAAATGTAAATTTTTGTGTGTGACATTCAAAATTATATTTTAAATTGGCTAACGTATTGCCTGAACTGAAATATTTGGAAACAGCACGTCTGCGTCAAAAAGGAATTTTAAACACTTTAAAGGAAAAATTTAATTAACTTTTTAAAAATTTTGCGAAATTTAATTATTTTGTTTCGCATTTTTTTTTTATAAAAAGCATTGCTTGAGAACATAGTTAGTTATCTAAAGTGAATCCTTAGAACGAACTAAATTTATAAAGTGCAGGAAAATTGAAATTTTGCAAAAAATGTGAGTTTTCTAAAATAATATTAGTTTTCTTTTTTAACAATAATATATGAAAACAAAAAATTTTGAGTGTATTTTTATATTTGTTGGTGGTGTAATATATATTTTGAAATGTGATAAATGCAATGAGATTTATTAACTGATATAGCTTTTATTTGCAATAATCTAAGCAAAAACTTTAATTATAATTTTTTTTAATTTGCTTGAAGTTTAAAACCGCCATAATTTTTGCGCCGTTAAAGATAAAGGATTAACTTGAACGGATTTATTATGCTCTACCTTTACGTTATTCATTTCATACTAAAAAAATTGCAAAATATTTTACCTCAAGGTTTTTTTTTATGTTCCATATAAATAGTTGTAAATTATGCATTTTTTTCTGCAACGTTATTTAAAACTTATTTTTTAGCAGCTGTTTCTGCCATTTGTATAGGTTTCTTTTCATGAGTGTAGATCACATTTTTTTTATTTTATATTAGTTTTAACAAGTTTTTAACCTTTATATATTTTTAAGTATGTCAATCGGGCACACGAATTACTGAGATCCCGAAGTTTTGCAAAAGTTAGAGCGTATAGAAAAGCCAAAGATTTACTCCCCGTATTTAACTCTTTATATTTATTTATTTGAATTTCCTATCGATTTTCTTTTCAACTTTTCTTTATTCAATGAAAGGAAAAATTAAAAAAAAAAAAATTATATTGTTTTAAGCAATAATGAAAATTGAGACGAATTGGGTTTCCGTTTATAATGTATCGAAATGCGCTTGCATGTACATGTAGGGTACAAAACTCATAAAATAGGCCCGAGCTTTGTTACAAATATTAGTATTATATAGGCAAAAAGAATGATAACGAAGATGAGCAAATAGCATTAAGTCTATATAGACGGAACTGTTTAAAACTTTTATTTTTTGTGGTCAAAAGTCATAAAAGTTTTTATATACTACCAATATATTATTACAACACTGATAGAAAGAAATAGTAAACATTTTTGCTAAAACTACTAAAAATTTGTTAAAAATTATGTTGCAGAAAAAACTGCTAAAATTGGAATTTTTTTTTTTTGCTAAATATTAGTAAGATAGGAAGAGTTTAAAGTAAATCTGTTGAATTTAGTTATATCTGACCTAAATTTTAGCCATTTGAAAGTAGCAAATTAATCTGCAAAAATTAAAAAAATAAAATTTGCAAAATATTAGTATCCAACAAAAAAGTGAAATTTTTAAAGTTTTTTTAGATTTACCCTACCCTACCCTTCTGAAATCAGTAATCTATAACTTATTAGTGATTTCTGTTGATTTAAGTAAAATATACTGATATTTGCATTATGTTAGAGTTTTATTTACTGTTTTTATTCCACAAATATTTAGTAAAAATGTTTGCATATTTAAGCTGACTAAATTGCTATTTTCAATTAACTAAAATTCAAGTCGAATCTAATAAAAATGTTCCCAACTCAACAGTTTTAATTAAGAAATGTTATTTTAGCTGTTTTTATTTTTTTAATATTTTAAAAAGAAAAAATCTGATTGTTTTAGCAGTTTTTCTGCAACGTGTCATTTTAAACAAATATTTAGTGTTTGTATCTGCTATTTCTACAGGTTTACTTATATGAGTAAATGCTAAAGTCTGTGTGACACCTGCTTTTTGCAGCAACTTTATCACGGGTTTTCTACAAAATTAAAAAAAAAGCAAAACAGAACAGAACAGAACGTCTAAAAACTTAAAGTTTTGATAGAAAAACCCTAGTAAATTTTTTGCAAAAAACAGGTGTCATACATGCTTATAGGACAAAACAAACACTCATAAATGAGTCTTTCCATGTAGAACCGAACTTTTTTAACATCATGATTTTAGTTTGCTTGAAATTTGGCAGATGTATCTTTTTTCAAAAATATTTATCACGTCATATTGGAAAAATATATTTTTTTTAAAGAAGAAAAAAAAAAACATTAAAAATTTTCCGATATGCTGATATTTAAATTGGTGGGTAACTTCAATATTTTTCGATTCTTTGTCGTAAATATTCTCAAAATTTTTCTTATTTGACATTACGAACCTTTTGAGTATATGTTAGCCGATATTTAAGCAAAAATTATGGCGGTTTTATATTTCAAGCAAATTTAATATATCGAAATTACAGTGTTTGTCTAGATTAAATAAAAGCAACATCAATTTATAAGTCTCATTGAATTTATCACATTTTAAAATACATATCACACCACCAAAAATATTAAAATACATTAAAAAAATTTGTTCTCATATATTATAATCTAAAAAGAAAACCTGGATTATTTTGGAAAGGCTTTGTTAGGTTTTGGATTACGCATTTGCAAAAAATCAAAAAAAAATTAGCAAAATAAAAAATTGTATATACATAAGAATGAATTTCGCAGTTATGAGAATTTTGCTCCATAAAATTTAAAATCCTTTGAATTTGTTGATGCCAATTCGATCTTTTATTTGATGTACATTTTTGCGGACTTAATACAACGATGTAGTTGTTACAAAGTGAAATGTGTTGGGAAAAAGCTGCCGCTGTAGGCAATTAATATGCAGGGAAAATTTCAAATGCCACGATGTGCAATTGCATGTGTTTGTTGTTTTCTGCACACTGAAGCGTATGAAATTGTCCCTTATTATAATTGCTAGAGCCGCGCATGGTAGTAAGAATATAAGCTAGATACCTAATTATGTTATTAAGGCATGTTTTTTATACAAAAAATGCGAACAATTAATTAAATTTCGTAAAATTTTTAAAAAAGTTCATACAAATTTTGCATTTAACATTTTTGAAATGCTTTCTTTACTGGGATTTGCTGCTTACAAAGTAACTCACATACAGAGAAAAATTTTGACATTTGACAACTGAAATTATTTTATTACAACTTAAATTGGTTGGTGCAACTGAATAATGGTTTTGGCAACACAATGCGGTTAACACAACTGAATTTTAATTGCAACACCCAAAATATTTTGAAATTAAATTTTAAGATGGTTGTATTAAGCAAATCTGTAGCCACCAAAATTAAATTTTCAATTCGGCTGCCACTTTATTTTCTCTGTGCACTTCACGCAATACGCTAGTCAATCTCAGACGTACTTGTTAATGTCAGACACAAAAAAAATACATTTTCAAAAAATGTATGCCAAATCCAATTCCTGTTCGTATCCCGTTATTGGTGCGCTTCATATACCTCAAACTATTATAAATAGGTACATCACTTTTCTAATACTGTATTCAAAAATAAATGCCATTAAATGACGCAGAAACCCTAAAGTAAAAATTGCGAAAGTTTAAAAATCGTAAAATGTTGGTTTCAGTTATAAATTACCATACAACTTTTCACCAAGCAGCGATATGGAAATTACTTTTCTGTAAATGTATCTCCCAAGTCTAGTGAGACCATTTTGTATTAGTTTGGATCAGAAAGTTAAAAACTGTGAGCCAAAAAAATAAAATAAATAAATAAAAATCTTGTAAATTTCAAGAAATTTTTTTAATTTTTCAACTTTTAAAAGGATCTTAATTGTTTTGGTAAAGACGTTTCAACGTGAAACTTTGCGCATCATAGTTTTTAAGTATCATAAAACATTGATAATCTAAAGTCAGTTTCAGTTTCAACAAGTGTCTAAGATTTATGAAGCAGGCCATATGTATTTTAAAAACTTTCGATTGTGACCTTCGATGTTTTTTTTCCTAAAACTGCGTATATTTTCAATAGTAATAGATCTATTGAGATGAAAAAAGTTTTTTTATATTTTTAACTAAATTATATTTTATAAAATATGTATAACTATATTAAAAGTGTAATACTTTTTAAATTATTTTATGCTAAACTTGAAAAATTTCAATGGGATATTTAATGTATTTTATTTTCACTTGTAAAGAGTGTTTTTATAGAAGTATATAACTTTGAAGTGGAATAAAATAAAGATTAATTTTTTAAATTGACATAAAATTTACTTTATTCGAAAAATAATCTTCTGGCATTATAATTTTAATATGACTTCTAGCATATGAACGCCACGGCTGGCTCGAAAGAAGTCTAATCTGGAGATTAATTTTTGACGATTTTTCCAACATTTATAAATCGCACAAACCTGTAATAATGAATAATGTAGAAATTCCATACTCAAATTCAGTCAAATATCTTGGAATGACCCTAAATTCTAAACTAACATGGGGAAATCATATAAAAAAAAAATATTAATGAATTGGAAGTTAAGTATAAAAAACTGCAATGGCTTATTGGAAAGTATTCTCCAATGACAAATTCCAACAACTTATAATCTATCAGGTCAAACCTCAAATGGAGCTATGGCATTCTATTATAGGGTTATGCTAAAAATTCACACATTAAAAAAATTCCAGTTTTTCAAAACAAAGTCCTGCGTCATATAGTAAATGCACCGTGGTACGTTACAAATCAAGATCTACATCCATATTTAAACATTTCCAGTGTTTCAGACGTAATCAAAAGCAATACTCGAAACCATCATCAAAGATTTACAAATCATTCAAACCCTGACACTCGAACCTTGGTTCAACATAATCAACCTAGACCATTAAGACGAAAAACCCTAAAGATTTGGTGGAACAGAACAGCGTATAAAAATATTTTTAGTGTAATATCTTTGTAAGTAAACTTTTTAAGTATTAAAATAAATCTGCTCGATAGTCGTTATTGACTAAACTTGTATTAATTTTTTTTTTTTTCTAGTTTTTAACTTTCTATAAAATTTCATACCATTTTTTTCCCCACAGAAAAATGAAAATAAATTGCCAGCATCTAGAAACATTTTATAAATAAACATTTTAATTTTTTGAGTGGTACAGTGAAATAAGAATGCGTCTGGCAAATTTCAATACAAAACAAAGACCCGCGATACAAAAAAGTGTCCGGTTTGACATGGAATGACTCACATACGTTTATGATTTCAAGTTTTTTTTTTTAACATAAATTTTGTTAGCACTGTCATAGTTTCTCTTAGAAATCTTTTTTATATTAGCTGGATAATAAATTATTATCTTTAGTGTAACTGCATCCGATTTGTCACAATGAATGTTTTATTTTTTGTTAAACTATTCTCGTTTTTTTTTTGTTTCCCTTTTTATTTGATGTCATTTTTGAGGTTATGTTTATTATCCGTCTTCCGTTTCTGGCTTATATACTATTGTTCACATTAGTTTTTGTTTTTTTATGGTTTCTTTTTATATTTAAGTTATTTACACTTATTTTTTCTTGTTTTGGATTTTTATTGTGTTTAATCCCATATAAGACTTTGGGGGATTAAACACAATAAAAATATTTTATTCATACGAAATTGTTAGTTGTTGTGGTGTTAGTTTTTTTTCGTGGTCTTTTGTAATTGAATAGCTTATTGTAAAAACTTGATAACTAATTTGTGGATTTTCGCTGTTTTCTAGTCACCAATTGCTGATTATTTGGCAGAAGTCTTGTTTAAAACAATTTTAACATGTCGCTCGAGTGTAGACGTCCTGCAAAATTCATATTTTTGAATTTTAAACATTGAAATGCGAAAACAAACAACAAATTAAACATGACTTATCATGTGTTTTCAATAAACCCTTAAATTGTTTTATTGTTATGTTATGGTTAGAATAAGAATAATTTTAAGAATATGTAGCAATTGGCGTGATGTAAAATAGTTTTATGTCTTAGTAACAGAAAGTTACACATATTTGCTTTAACAAGAAATGTACAGGAATGTTTCTTGCTGATGTGATCACTTATCGGGTTTTTAATCTAATATATAAAAAAGTGAAATATTTCAAATCCAAATATATCGCGTATAGTCCAACTCTATGAGTATGTTTTGCCTATAGTTCATTCTCTTGTGGCAATTGATATAAAAAAGTTGCATAATGATTTTTAAAACAACTCAAATGGTTCACTTTAGCTTAAATGTTTGCTAAAGTGAACCGTTGGAAAAAAAACATTATTAAAATATATAAAATAGTTAGAAACTTATTTAAAAACGGCAGAAGTTTGTATGTGAATTAAAACTTAATTTAATTTGACTTTTAGAATATTTTTGTGTATCGACTAAAGCTGATTTTGGGTATACCCCATGTAATAGCAACAGTAGTAATGCTAATGTTTAATAGAATTTAAAATGAAAATGAAATTTCTTAAAAATAGAAATTTTGAATGATATGTTCCAAAATTACAAATTTTTAGAGCATTTTCCGAATGCTCTAAAATGCATGCAAAATGTATGTTTTTAAGAACCTTTGAAAAGCACTCTATTTATAAAATATTTCCAAAATATGAAGAATGCTGTCACCAATTTGCTCATTTCTGATACAACTACATCATATTTCTAAAGTATTACATTGGACGAAAATCAATGAAGTTTTTCTTCATATTTATAAAATTGTTCATAAATATGATGAAGCTTTTTTGCTGGGTGTATGAGTCATTTTAGAACGGTCAGAAAGAGGCTTCATCTGAAAAGAAAAACGCCCTCTTATTGTTAACATTTCAGAAGTTCTCAAAAGCACTTTATGACCTTTTCGAACTAAGAATGTTTACTGAGTTTTGAAAATAAATATTATTCAAGTTCGAGGCCATAATCTATATTTCTTTATTAGGATATTGTCCTAACAAATAATCTATAAAGTTTTTTTATTTTCAAATTTATTCTTTGACCCTTTCAGGATTGTGTTGATGAAATAGATCTATCAACACATTCCTGAAAGGGTCAAAGGATAAATTTGGAAACAAAAAAATCTATAGATTATTTGTTAAGACAATATACTAATAAATTAACTTACAGTATGGCCTCGAACTTGAATAATTTTAATTTTCATTGCACAATTAAAGGTTGAAAAAAACATAATTTTTATTTTTAATAAAAATTATATCAAACTTGTTTACCTAGTTATTTATTATTGTTTTCATGACAAAACTTATTTTAATTAAAATTATGCATAAATTCTTAAATCATTTCTAGAATTCGATTTGTAAATCTTCTCTCAATTAAATTTATATTTACTTTTTAAATATTAAAAATAAAAATTATATTTCTTCGACATATAATCGTGTAATGAAAATGAAAAAATTATTCAAGTTCGAGGCCACACACACTCTATATTTGTATATATTTTTATTAGGATATTGTCCTAACAAATAATACATAGAGTTCTTGTTTTAAATTTAATAATTGACTACTTTCAGTAATGTGTTGATTGATCTGTTTTGGGAATTTTCTATGTTCCCATCCTCAGAACACGTTTTGAAATAAGTGGCAACCCCATGCAAACATTAAACATTCATTACACTTAGAATACTATGTTAGTAAAGACCACTACAAATGTAGTTAAAAACAAATGAAATTTCACTTAAAGAAAGGACGACTTACATTTCAGTAAATTCAACTAACATTGTCATTTGTTTTTAATGTTCAAAAAATGACTAACAATTGTAGTAAACATGAACCACATATGCAGTAAAAAATTAACAAACATTTATTTTTTTAAGTAACAGTCATTTGATATGGTTTGTTTTTTTTTTTTTAATGAACTACAAGGTTAGTAAAAAATTTAATTTGTTCTACAAATGACTGACATTTACATTAAAAATAATGAAACTGTATTACAACCCAAACAACTACAGAAGTTCCCTGAGTGTAGTTGTCCCACTAAATGAGAAATTGGTATATGAGCTCGAAGTTAAAGATTACAACTGAAGATCAATTATAATAAATCGAAAACTTGTTTGTTTTGTGTATGATCTAAATTTGATAAATATATTAATATTAATATATATAGATATTTGTTTTTATTCTCATTTTTATTTTTACAATTGTTTTGTTTCATTTAAAAACAGGACGTAAATTGAACAACCATACACACAGAGAAAAATTGTGGTATTTTCCAACTGAAATTCGGTTACTGCGACACAAATTCGGATATTACGAATTTCAGTCGGTTGAAACAACTCAACACTACTTTTCCCAACAAAGTTCGGTTAATTCAATTGAATTTTAGTTGTAACACCCAAAATATTGAGATTCAATGTACTAACTGAATTTAGAAGTTGCTACCATTAAAATACACTTTTTGATTCGGTTGGCACTTTATTTCTCTGTGTGTACTCTACACTAAAACATGCACGTTAAATAACTATTATTAAACATGTACGACATGTCTTTTTTACAAGTTTGATATAATTTTTAGTAAAAAAAAAATATATTTTTTCGATCTTTCATTGTGGAATGAAAATAACAAAATATACACATTCGAGGCCACACTCGATGTTTCGTTATTAGTTTTTATGTTTGCTAAAATTTGCGGTTTTGTTTTGAAACGACAAAATAAGACCAGGAGACCGTGTGCATTCAAATCAAAACTTTTTAAAATAGAGGTAGATATCATTTAACCTAATGGCATTTGAATGCAACAAAAAAAAAATGTATCGCGTAAATTAGCGATTACTCCCATACTCTAAAATTATTTATCCAATTTTTATGAAATTAAGACCAGTGAACGATAAAAGCTTTATTAAGGTAAGTTACGCACATAAGCCTTGGTTTTCCTCACACTTAACATGGAAATAAAAAACGATTTGCAGCACTTTTAATATATTTGTATACAAAATGACAACTTATCGACGTTGAAAATATTAAAAGAGCTAACATTTAACATGTCCATACTTAGAATTTTCTGACCTGACACTATATCAAATCATGATTTGCGGAATCGAACTAATAAAGCTCCTTTATGTATGAATGTACTATCGCTCAAAATTTAGTTGGCTAGGCCACATAATGAGAAAATCTGTTCACGCCATAACTCGACAATCTATCGAATACAACCCCAAGGATCCAGGAGACCAGGTAGACCTGCAAATACTTTGAGGCACCAAATTGAGATCGAGTTGCAAGAGCAGGGTGTATGTTGTAGTGAGATGAAACTGAAAGCTATTGATAACACACTAGGGACTAGGGATTCCGCAACATGTATAGAAAAATAGAAGCCTATATTTGGACTATCTTATGGATTTTAGATATTAACAAAAAAACGTGTATTAAATATCCAACAGAGGTGGATCTTGCACATCAAACAAGTTTTCAATTTATTTTTTGATCAATGGTTATAATCCTTAACTTCAAGCTCATATGTATATTAGTTCTCATGTAGTGAGTAAACTAGTTCATATGAATGTTTGATGTTTGGCATGGGATTGTTACCGCTTTCAAAACGTGTTCTGATGATGGGAGCCTAGAAAATTCCCGAAATAGATCTATCAACACCTTCCTGAAAGGGTCAAATAATAAATTTGAAAACAAAAAACTCTATAGATTATTTGTTAGGACAATATCCTAATGAAGAAATATAGAGTATGGCCTCGAACTTGAATAATTTTCATTTTCATTGCACAATTAAAGGTCGAAAAAAACATAATTTTTGTTTTTAATAAAAATTATAACAAACTTATTAAAATTATTTTAAAATTTATAAAATTCGACAAAAAAAATATTCAACTCACAAAATTATTATATTATTATTATTGTTTTGAAATGGATAAAACTTTAGTTTAAGCTTAGGGTTGCTTAGATTAAAAAAAAAACAATTATAAAGGACTTCAGTAAAAACTTAAACACCATTTAATTTAAATCAAATATTTCCGAAAAGAAGATAATGAAACAATAAAATTAGTGGTCGAAAATCCAATTTTTTTTTTTTCTTTTAAATGTTCAATTTTCTAAAATTCAGAGAGTTATGTTTGAAGTCCATTCACTGTTACTTTAAAACAGGCATTACCAAAAAATTTTCTGTAGTGTGTTAGTGAGTAAGAGAGAGGAAAAAATTGAGAGAATTACAGTCATAAAAAAATGTTAGTAACTGACACCATTCTGACATTCATACAAAATAAGATAATCAAATACACCTGATAAAAAATGGTTTAAATATAACAGTGTATGATATTATATAATTATATGTTATTTTGTGCGGTTAAGGTCACACAAATATATGTGTGTTTTGATATATAATTTCATCAACTTAAATAAAATTATACAAATTACAAGGAAAGTATCTTTCTGCGGACCGTCAGATCCTAATGAAACTAAAATATTTTTTAGAGAACATACAACTTTGGAAACAATTTTTTTTAGATACATATATCTAATGACACAAACATATTATTAAAAAGTTATCAAACAAAAAAAATTCGCACAAACTTTCGAAATATGTCTTATAAAATGCATAAAATTTTTACATTTCATTTATACATATTTCACTTTATTTCGATGGAACAAACAACTTGTCCATAAAAAATATTTACCAAAAATTGTTCTTGTTTTTAAATAAATAAAAAATAAAGAAATAAATATATAAATAAATAAGTAAATTAATAAATAACTAACCAACTAAATAAAAAAATAAATAAATAACTAACTATTAAACTACTAACTAAATTATTTATATTAGTATCAAAACAATGTCTTTTAAAAACATATTCCGCACATTCCTTAAATGTTTTATGACATAAAGGCATTGTATGTCACCAAAAGCATTTTTGATCATACAATATTTTTTGAGTGTAAACATGAAAAAAAATGTTAAGGCATCCGCTGAACATGTACACTTGCCGCATTCTCATCGACGACTAAATGAAAGAGTACAAGAATGTGTGTGAGGTAGATAAATTTTCGTTTGCACAATTGTGCAATGAAATGGTAATCCCTGCTTTAAAATGCCATTACTGCGTATAAGTTATATTTTATTTCTATTAATATCGCTCATACGCTGCGGTGACAACAAGTTTGTTTAATATAGTAATTTAGTCTATAAAAATTTAATATTTTTGCACAGACTTGTACTAATTTTTATTATTTTTTTTTTTATTGTGACTTCCTAACTACACTCACAATATTTTAACAGTTGCCGATCGAAGTGTATTGAAAAAGTTATTCAGTAATATTGTTTTAATGGAATAATACAAAGACGGATTCGGTAAACGAAGAAGAAACAGGGAATATTTCATAACACATGTAAAAGCAAAAAATAAATAATGTATATGTGACAAGTAATTAGTAATATAAGTAAAATAAAAACAAATCGGAAATTGATGCAAAGTTCACTTAGGTGCACTTTATATAAATTTTATTATTTTTTGAAAATTTGACTGAAAAAAAAAAAAAAAAATGTAAACTCTTGCCATTTAAATTAAACGTTGGATGTTATGATTTGTACATAAAATTTTGCAAATAACAAATATATTATTACCACGGCAACCATAAATATGCTATATCATGTTTTTTTCCTGTACATACTATAGTAACAAAAAATGTATAAAATATAAATAAATTTCATAAAAATTGGCGAATTCTGGCATCGATTTCTAAGAGAATATGTTTGCATATTTTGCTGTTAATAGCATATTTAAATTTAATTACATGTCTTGATCATGCACTGTGTTGCAAAACTATAATTAGTCATTAATTTAAATGAATTTCTTAAGCTAAAAAAAAAGAAAAAAGTTTAACCGGCATAAATGTAACAACAAAGGACAGTTTATGATATTTAACATTTATTCATAAGATTGACGAATTTCGATACATGTTTGAGAATTCTGGAGTAGATATTATCTGCGTTTCCGAGACATGGTTTGGTAAATCTGTTTCTGATAATATTGTTAGTTTGAGTAACTTTAAATTATATCGCATGGACAGAACAAAACTAATAAGTCAAAATGATCAGAATCAAATTGATATAGGTACAAAAGAACCTCGTGGAGGAGGTGTGGCAATTTATGTTAAGAAGGGGATTACAAGTAAACTTTGCTGTCAATCGTTACCGGGAGGAAAGGTTGAGTACCTGTTTATTGAAGTTTTTGCTTCTGGAAGAGAACTACTTTTGGGAACTGTGTATAGACCTAATCGTAATATAGATCTAGACGTTTTTTGGAAAATATTGAATCACTTACAGTAGCGTATGAGGACGTGATCACATGTGGAGATTTTAATTCAAACCTTTTTTATGAAACTCATCTTACTGATAAAATGAAGTCAATTGGCTTAACACCGACGAATACAACAATACCAACGCATTATACTGCTACAGCAAACTCATTACTCGATATCTTTTTCGTCAATAATGAGGAAAAAGTGCTACTATATGATCAATTATCAGTAGTGTCCGACCGAACAGTTCGGCCAGAAAATGCATTTGGTCTGTATTCGGTATTTTAAAGCATTATGGACAAATTTGGCGGATGGAAAAATGTTTATTGGGCTGATTATATTCTATTTTGAGTGTCAAATTTGAAGAAAAGGCTGTAGTTAAGCAATGAATTCACTGTTCGGCCTCAGAAAGTTCGGCCAAATTGAAAATAGTTCGGCGGCCGAACTTTTAACTTTATAGCTAAATTTCGGCTTTTCTCTTAAATTTTATACACAAAATGGAATTAAATCGGCTCTACAAACATGTTTCCAATACCAAAATTTATCATCATTGCCTCTAGATATCAAAAAACCGACAAAATATAGTTTTTTGACCGAACTGTTCGGTCGGACACTAATTATCAGGGCCGTGTTACTCAAAGCATGATTTGATATTTCTGACTTTTGACTTTAAACTTGAGAATACAGATGAGATAATAACTTACTTCGATTTTAAACTCATTGATTACAATACAATGTTATATGAGATTCAGAACGTGGATTGGGATTCAATATATTATATGCCCTGTGTTGAAACCCAATTAAACTTTTTTGAGCATTATTTGACTAACATTTTTAACAAGTCAGTTCCTGTAAAAACCTTAACTCTGAACTATAAGAAAAAACCATGGTTTAATGCTTAGATAAAAATCCTAATTGAGCGAAGAGATTTTGCATATAAACGTTGGAAACGTTTTAAGACAAATGAACTTCATCAAGAATATTGTAGTATGAGAAGAGAAGTCAACAAATCTATTAAAAGCGCTAAATCTGATTACTACTCTGTACGTTTTGCGTCTGCTGTAGGATCAACAAAAACTTGGAAAATTATACGTGATATTGGAGTCGGAAAATCCAAGTCAAGCGATACTTCTGGAATTAATGTAGATATGCTAAATGAATCCTTTATTAGCCTCCCAAACGTACCTAATGCTAATAATTTCTATGATCAAATCCAATACCCTAATATTCTGGAAAATTTGTTTTTCTTTGAATGTGTAAGCGAAGCTGACGTGCTTTCTAGCTGTTTTGCTGTAAAATCAAATGCAGTTGGTTTTGACAACATACACCCAATATTTTTTAAAGCAAATATTCCATTCTTGTTACCTTACGTAACGTATATTTTTAACACAATAATAACTAAAAGTGATTTTCCCAACAACTGGAAGTATGCAAAAATTATACCAACGCTCAAGTCTAATAACGAATATCGGCCAATTGCTATACTTCCGTACTTATCGAAAGTATTTGAAAAATTACTACACCGACAAATATATACTTATATTAACGAAAATAGTATGTTAACTGAGAAACAGTCAGGATTTCGCCCTAAACGCAGTTGTGTTACTGTCCTGATCGATGTATCAGAGGATATACGTAAAAGTATTGATAGTGGTGAGGTATCGTTTCTTGTACTGCTGGACCACTCCAAAGCGTTTGATACGGTTGACCATAATACTCTTTGTATGAAACTGAGTAAAATGTTCAACTTTTCTTCATCGTCAACTCTTCTTATGAAAAGTTATCTCACTAATCGATATCAATACGTATCTGCAAATAATAAAATATCTCGTCCGTTATCAGTGTCTAAAGTTACCATTTATGTCAATGATATAACAAACCAGTTACTACACTACAAGGCTCATATTTATGCCGACGACGTGCAAATATATATAGGGAGTGGAAAAAATGACATGAATGCTTGTGTTACTAAATTGAATGAGGATCTTGGACGCATTCACACATGGGCAACTGCAAATGGTTTATGTCTTAACCCTTCTAAATCTAAATGCCTGATAGTAAAAAAGAAACACTGCACTTTCCTTTTGGGCCTGTGATCAATATCAATGGTAGAAAAATTGATGTTGTAAACTCTACGAAGAATATAGGTGTAATTTTTAATGATACACTAACTTGGTCTGATGATATAAATGCAGCTGCTGGACGAACATATTCGATGTTACGCACACTGTGGAATACCCAATATTTTACACCATTGAAAATTCGTGAATTACTTGCCAAAACATATCTTATTCCCACCTTGCTATATGGATGTGAACTGTTTGCCAAATCTGACACAATGAGCGCACGAAAACTTACAGTTACCTTTAACAATATTTTGAGATATGTCTTTAACTTGTGAAAATATGATCGCATCTCTGTATTTGAAAAACGTTTTATACGGTGTGACTCTTAATAATTTGCTAAAAATAAGATCATTATTACTGCTACATAAGATAATATTTACAAAAGAACCTGAATATTTGTTTAATAGAATAACTCCAACTCAATCTAGTCGTATTAGAGGAGACTTAGTACCGTTCAATCGAAGAACTTTGGACTCTGATTGGCAATTTTATATCCATGCTATTAGTCTCTGGAACAGTCTATCTACAAACATACAAATCATAGGCAACGCTTTGCAATTCAAAAGAGCTCTTTTTCAATTTTATAATTAAAAACATAAACATTTAAATATGTATAATTGAATGTAAGCCTTAATTATTTTATTTTTATATAATTTTTTATTAAATTCATCCATAATGTTAATATACGCTATACTAATTCTGTACTATAATTATAAGATTTTAAATCTTGTTGTACGGAAAACCAAATAAACTAAACTAAAACTAAACTATTTATTTTTGATTTAACTATTTAAAAAGGAATAACAAAATCAACTAGTGTTTCATAACTATATATACACTAAACTCAATATATCAAAATTTACGAAAATTTAAATTCGATCATGCATACTGTCTTCCAGATTTATTCGAAGTTCTTCCCTTATAGATCTCCACACATCAATTACTGCTATTTTTAGATGAAAAACTTTTCCACATTAACGACTTTCTGCGTAAACTCGACAGGTTAATACTCCCAAATATTCTCAATGGGGATCTGATCCTGAAAACATGCTTGCCATTTCTAACACTCTTTTATTTTTTGGTGATAGCCATTCGATCGTCTGACGACTTACATGTGCTGAGGACTTTGTCTTGTTGGAAAATGAATTCTTCTTCGTTCCTATTTTCAATAAGTGGCACAAATTTCTCTTCTAATACTGTAATTTACAAAGAAGATTTCATTCTGATGCTTAGAAATGTCAATTCAACTACACCATTTAAACAAAAACGCCCCAAATCATTAGGGTTTCACGTTATTTTGCGAAAAATTGTGGCTCCTTTCGCAGGTCTCCCCAATAGCGGTTAAAACCATCTGGACCATTGAACTTTTTCAGTCCTACCAACAACAGCGATTATTGACTTACCTTTCTCCAATTGGTTTGTACATTCCTTTTAGCGTATTCAAGTCTAGCAGTTTTGTGGCGAGGTAATAATATTGGCAAAGACATCAGTTTCTGCTTAACAATTCTTTGGAAATCCTTTAAGAGCCAACTTATGGTTGATTTCAACATATTTACTTTGCACTCATAGATTATCTGATTGAGACTCTTCATTGTGTTGTTATCACTTTTAATTATTTTACAAGGGTCACGATTAGAAAGTTTTTTTTTAGCTCCTTGTTATATGTTTACCATAAGCACTCGGATTATTTGCAGAATTGGTGACAACCGCATGTGAACGATTTATTTTTCCAGCAATTTCCACTTTTTGCTGAAATTTGTGTTTTTCAAAATAATTTAGATATAAACCATACGGCATTTTTTTTGCAAAATTGATTAAAATTTCATAATAAACCAAAATATGTCTATAATTTTCTTTATTTGCTATTCTTTTTATTAACTGTTATATATAATTATAGTTATGAAACAGCAACAAAATATTAATACACATTTTTTCTCTTAAATCAATTAGCTAATCTCTTTTATTTTACATAGTAAGAGATCAGTTATCACACTCTTAAAAATAATTAAAAGTTTTAAACAAAATTTTGTAATATTGGAAAAAATAGCAAAAATCATTTGTCATTATAGTTATACAACGCATTGTAGAAGCATATTTTTGATAAAAAGTCAAGTTTTTAAGCATATTTTTGTAATTTTTAGAACAAAAGAGTATTTTTAGAGCAATTTTCTGAGCACTCAGAACTTATGAGTCTAAAACACTCCAGAGTACGAGCAGCTTCATAGCGTTCATATTTCGGAGTCCGAAATGGTACTTATTTCATTATTTTTTAATAAAATGTCAAAAACTCATTTATTTCTGATACATTTTAAATACTCGTAAAATAGTCTTAAACGACACCGAAGCACCAGTAAAATTTTATTAAAAGGAAATTTTCAAAAAAAAAAAAAATCAGAAAATCGACCTTTTTATGAGTGTTTTCTGAAAGCTCAAAAATTTGAGTCATTAAAGAGTCATAAATGTATTACACATTTTTGGTTACGTTCCAAATAGGTTAACAAATATCAACAAAATTTATTGCAGTTTTTTTAATTCTATTTCTGAAATTAATGTCAAATTATTTATTCTAAAAATAAAATATATAAAAAAATTTTGTTATAATTATTATTTAAAAATAAATAAAAATGATGTTTTTTCGACCTATAATTCTGTTATGAAAATGAAATGAAAGCGGTGGCGACCTCATTCACAAACTCAAACACTTATATAACCCATTTGTTAAAATAACTGAGAATTAAGTTGAGCCTGAAAATAAAATTTCCACTAATAATTAAAAAATTTAAAACATTTGATTTTGTATACGCTCCGTCTTTGACAGAGATAATATATACATTTTTCGTTATTATTCCACCTTTGTTACTTTTATTCTCAGGCTTTTTATTTTATTTTCAGGCTCAACTTAATTCTCATTTGTTTTAACAAATGGGTTATATAAGGGTTTGAGTTTGTGAATGAGGTTGCCACTGCTTTCTAAACTTGTTCTGATGATGGGGACCTAGAAAATCCCCGAAATTGAACCATCAACAAATTCTTGAAGGTGGTTAATTAATAAATTGAAAACAAAAAACGCTATAGATTATTTGTTAGGACAATATCCTAATAAAGAAATATAGAGTATGGCCTTGAACTTGAATAAATTTTCATTTTCATAATAAAATATATATTTCTTAAATATATAACACATTTTATCCCTGTTTCACATTTATTTATTTTGATTTTTATATTTTGGTTATTTTTATTTATATATATTTATTTGTCATTTCTGTTTTATTTTCATCCTGAGTACTACTTGAACCCACTATCACCATCACGTAAACTGTATACCTCGTAACAGATTGACCTAAATAACAAAAGCGTAATGATGTGATTATTTAGACTGTTGTATTAAAAAATAAATTTTTGCAATATTTGAAGAGCCTCCTGTGGTAATCTGATGGAACTAAATGTTTGGTGTACATAAAAAAATTTATATACAAGTTATTACATATCTAAAGGATCAACCAAAAATGTATTTAAGAAAATATCATTAAATTAATGAATTTTTCATTAAGCAACTGAAAATTATTTATTAAACCAATGAATCCTACTTATATACATTCATTAATAGTACGAAGGAAAATGCTATCAGTGCATTATGATAACATTAGCAAATATTTAACATGTACAATTATTATTATTAAACATTAACGTTTATATATTTGTAACAAAATTCTATCCTAAAATCATGTATCATTCTTTTACCTTTGCTAATAGTTTTATTATTCAAATCCTAAGATGAGAATCAAAAATCCCAGATCGCACCTTTGCGCCATATATGTTATGTAAGCCGGGTGATAGATTAGTTGATAAGTAATTTTTTTTTTGTTTAACTAATTTTATTTTTTATAAATTATTTTAATGTTTTCGACAGTAAGAACAAAATTGTAATTAAAATATTTTGATTTGCCAATTGAAAATTATTTGAATTAAAAACAAATTAAATAAACAGGTAAAATGATCAACAATAGTTATGAAATTAGAAACAAGTATATGTACTGAACAATACGTCACTGCATTACTCCCCCTTTCAGGAGAATCTAATTCAAATTAAATGTAACAGTTTTTAGGTTTTTGGTGTTGGTGCAAAATGACTGGTCTTCTATAAAGGCAGGTTTTAACTTAGCAATAGACACATTCTTAACTAAATTATTAATACAAGTTTGTTATAATTTTTATTAAAAATAAAAATGATGTTTTTTTCGACCTTTAATTGTGCAATGAAAATGAAAATTATTCAAGTTCGAGGCCATACTCTATGTTTCTTCATTAGGATATTGTCCTAACAAATAATCTATAGAGTTTTTTGTTTTCAAATTTATTATTTGACCCTTTCAGCAATGTGTTGATAGATCTATTTCGGGAATTTTCTAGGTTCCCATCATCAGAACACGTTTTGAAAGCGGTAACAATCCCATGCCAAACATCAAACATACATATGAACTAGTTTACTCACTACATGAGAACTAATATACATATGAGTTTGAAGTTAAAGATTATAACCATTGATCAAAAAATAAATTGAAAACTAGTTCATATGTATGTTTGATGTTTGGCTTGGGATTGTTACCGCTTTCAAAACGTGTTCTGATGATGGGAACCTAGAAAATTCCCGAAATAGATCTATCAACACATTCCTGAAAGGGTCAAATAATAAATTTGAAAACAAAAAACTCTATAGATTATTTGTTAGGACAATATCCTAATGAAGAAATATAGAGTATGGCCTCGAACTTGAATAATTTTCATTTTCATTACTAAATTATTAATTTTAATTTTGAAAATTTTTTCGGTTTTATTTAAAACCTTAAAAGGTCCTCCTAGGGATTAGATAAACCAACTTTCCGGGAATCATTTCTAACAAACACTTGTTGGCATTGCTCGAGATGTTTATGTACCGTGTATCGGTTGAGGGTTAAACAAGATGTTGTGCAAACCAATTAACTTTTATTGTTTAGATTTTTATAAAATATGTGTGTTTCCTAAATTTTAATTTGATTCATAAAAGAACCATCATAAAGAGGCTTCATCGGCAAAGAAAAACACACTCATAACGCTATGAATTCATAAGTTCCAAGGACCTTTTATGTCTTTTCTGACTCCAAATGTACACTGGGTTAAAAAATTTTCCAAACATTTTCTTGGACTTGCAATACCAATTTCGGTAATTCGCTACATTTCTGCAAATTTATATCTCTATTTGAAGAGTGTACCTATTTAGGTATAATTTATGTTTCGTCTTCTTTTGTAAGAATTGAACTAAATTTTGCAAAAGATACTCCAACTGTGCTGAAAAAGTGGGTTTAGAATACAGGGTTTCAAAGCAAAATGTGTTTTAACAGCATATCTTTCAAATTTTAAGAGAATATTTTTTAATTTTTTTTTTCGATTTTCTAGAGCATATTTCTGCTTAAAATTACAAATATCTAGCCATGCGACAAAATCAAGAAAAAACATTTTAAATCTGATCGAGATAAGCCAACTCTAGGCTATTAATACCAATAAAGTCTAAGAAGAATGTTCAATGATTCGAACTTCTCAGATGAAAATAGAGGACGGCATAAATTTAAATTTACAGTATTTACTGCTAATTTTGCTTCTAATATTAATGCTATTATTTTTACTTTGGGACTTGTAAAAGAAATAACATTTAATGGAGAATAACACCATGAGTTTTGATGCACAAAGATTTTTAGTTTAATTAGTCTAATAAAAAAAAAAAAAAAAATAGATTTGAAGCACTACCACATTATCCAACAACAAATAAAACATCACTTTCATTAAAGTTAAATAAAGAATGCTTACGGAAAAATTTTTACATCTTCTGTTCATCATAACTTTATGAAATGAAAAGTTACAAATAGGATTTTTAAATTAAATTAAACATACATATTTAAGGATTTAAATACTCGATACTTAGCGATTTTTCGCTATATCGTCAAAAAGAACCGAAATTAGTTTTACACACTATATTTTTGTCGTCTTTTTCAATATTTTGTTACTTTTGATATTATTTCATGAATTTCAATTATTTTTACTCAACATTTCAGATTTGTTATAGCTCTTAGAGGTTTTAGGTTTTCAACTGTGTTTGATTGAACCTATTTCACAGTTTGTTTCAAAAATCTTTATATTTTTCTGCTGCAATAACGAAGCCAGACGAAACTGAGCAATAATCCGATAATATTGTTAGAAATCAAGAACATATTGTAAACACTCTTAGTCAAAATTTTTGTCTGACCCTTCATTGGGACTAGTTCATTAAATGTACCAATTATTTGACGATTTAATTGACATTGTTTGATGACAATGGTAATTAAATTTGTTGGCATTACAATTGCTTAACAACAATTCCAATGACATTTTGTTTTAATTGGCATTGTTCAATGTCAGTGCCTTTGACGGACAATTATAACTGACAGTTATAATTGTTTCTTACAATTGTGTACAAAAAGATATATTTTCAAATTTAGATACAAATCCTATATTTGCGTACTTATTTTTGTTTATATTCGATATTTTATCAAGTACTAGCTGACCCGGCAAACGTTGTAATTTCTTTCTACTCGGGAAAACTGATACAAATCGTTTAAAAGAGACGATATGAAACTTTCTGCACACAGAAAACTGTTTTCTAGTTGCAAACGAATTCTTTGCCAACCAAATTTTTGTGGTTCCACGTACTATCAATATCATTAAATTTGAATGATATTGTAGCAAATTTTGTTACAAATTTCGAATTTTTATTGTTACAATTGAATATTTTATGTTTATAATATTCTATAAATACATTAACATGCATTTAACAAAATTAATTTTATTAATAAAAATATTTTATGTCTCGAACCTGCGATCTTCCCTTTGTCAATCAAGTACTTCTCCTCGAGGCCAAACTAAATTTAAATATATATTTAAATATTTAACTGAAAAGAGATTTGTTGTACAGAAATTCGGTTACTAATCTCAATATTTTATTAGAGTTGCCAAAACTATAAAAAAATGTTATATTATTTTAAAATTATTTTATTAATAAAAAATTCTTATTCCGCGAACTGAGCTCGAACCGGCAACCTCCTACTTGTCAGGCAATTATTCTACCTATAGTCTAAACGCAATCCGAATTTGTATTTTTCAATTTCAACCTTGAATGTTTTTTTGTTTCAAATTTAAATACATACTTCTAAAAATAAATTTGTATGTACAACAGAAATTCGGGTGCTGATCTTAATATTTTATTAGAGTTACCAAAACAATAAAAAAATTAATATATTATTTTAAATTAATTTTATATATTTTTTTTTTTTTATTATTGGTATTAAATGTAATGTAGATGCTACTATTTTGCCAAAGTATAAAAATACGTTAATTTCACATTAAAATGACAAAAATCTCGGTACAAAAAACTTTAAAAAATCATTTTTTTAAAAGAATATCCCTGAAAAATGGATATGTATAGACTTGTGTTGAGACGTTTTACATACACAGAAAAAAATTATCAACCTAAAATATCTAATTAAAGATTTGATTTGAATTAAATTTGTTTCTAAACAAATATTTAATTGAATCAATTAATATTTTAATTGACTTTTAAATATATAAATAAATATTTTATTTTACACGTAATTCTCAAATTATTTTTTCATACACCGAATGCTTAAATAGTACATTTTCAGCATTAAGTACCAAATTAATTTGAAGTTTACAAACAAAACAAGCACACACACAAACATACAAACAGACGTAGCATTACAAAAAACACACATACCAACATATCGGTCACACACATTTTTTGTGAGTATCATATTTTTTTTTTTTTTTAGTAGTTTTTTATAACTTTTTTTCATTTTTAATTTTCAATAAAAGTTTTTATTGATGCTATCATTGCCCTGGTAGGTGCAAAATCAATTAAAATATTAATTGAAACCCGTTTTCAGTTTTTTTCTGTGTATCGTTGTATATTAGTCTACGATTTGTGCGTCCCGGTAGGCTAATTGGTAGCGTGCTGGTTTATCAGTGCGCGGGTCGTGGGTACGATTCCCGCCAGAGGCACTGGTCTGTTTTCGCTACAACGCGCCGAAGGCCATAGTAGCTAGTGCTCGGTTAGGGTAATAGTATATAATTTTTTATTATATGATTATTAATTAATACAAAAAATAGTCTACGATTCAAGAGAAAAATTATATACACATTACCTATGATCAGCCAAGTAAATGGCCATTACTAACAAAGATTTTAAAGTAGTACTAAAGTGCTGTTGGTACTTTTTTGTAAGAGATCATAAAGCTTGATTCTATCCACCCGCATCTAATATTTCCCAGTATTTTATAATTTTCAAAAGAGAATTTACAAAATTTGACAACTCGTATCACCAATAATTGCAAGTAGTAGATATGCGTGGAAAGCGTGTGAATCGCTCTTAACTCAGATAATTGATATTCGCTTTTTACGTACTTATGTACATTGAATATGTATCATGTTATATATCACTGGAAAGCTTATTTATAAATAAGTAATACATTTCATATAAAAAAAAGTATTATGTAAATAAATATTTTTTTGTAAAATTTTTGCATGGAGCACAAGCGAACGAAATTGTAAATAAAAACTACATAGTGTTAATGTATTTTCGAAAATACGAAGTTTGATATGCACTTTGTGTATGTTTTCAAACAAACTTTTTAAAAATGTACTTAAAAGTTACGGAAAAATTGTCTTAAACGAAAAATGGCAGAAATATTGGATAACCAAAAAAAAAGTGTTCGCTTAAACTTAATAAGGAAACAAATATGTGAATTTGACAACCATATCAGTGTGTTCTCCATATAAAACACCCTCAAAAGTATAAAACTCTTAACACAAAAAATTTAGAAAAACTAAAAGTACCTAATAAAAGATGACACGAGACAGCCCACAAAAATCCGTTTCCAACGATACTGCATTTGCATATAGTTACTTTGACCCCATTAAAATGCCGAGATAGCCGAAAAGCTGAGATAGTTCGATCTTAGAGTTTTTTTCTATATCATATATCCGCAATTCATTAAGATCTACCGGCCCGGGTCGATATAACTTAACTGTAACACTGTTACACCTTCAAAGCTGGTCAACTTTCATAATAAGCTAATTCAACGCTTGCCGATTGATTTTTGTGTTTAATACCTGCTTGGTTTTGTTTATCTAAATTTTCATACAAATTTAAGTTTTGCGTGTTTTTAATCGATATAATAGCTTTTTATTGAATATTTCTCTGCCAATGTTAAACATTTTGAATTGTAAAACTTTTTCATTCTCCTCGTTAGTTTGCAGTCTAAAAGTCACTTTACAGCTATACTCTTAAGGCTTTCGAGTTTTGAATGAACTATCTTAAAAGCTTTTTACACAATATATAGTTTTTTTCGGTTTCAACGTTCTGTTTTCATACTAGCTACTAACTACTAATTTTTGGTAAAAATGAGTTCAAAACCAATTGGGTTCCGAAAATGCACTAAACTTCGCTTCGAATTTCAAATTCTTTTCAGCGCTTCAAATATTGAGATTTTTGTTCCTAATGTGGTGCATATATGTATATTATTTTAGCTTTTCATTTCACAAAGTTATGTTGGAAACAAAATGTAAAAATTTTTTCGTAAGCATTTTTTATGGATAACGAATGCACACAAAAAACTGTGTAAATAACATCTTTATAAAAACAGAATGTTTTTTAGTAAACCAAGAAGCATAAAATTTACATTGTAGAGGATATGAAATTCATTTAAATATACACAGACCAACAAATACAGTGATGGATAATACAATAGAATCAATTGAGTTTTTTTTTTTTTGATAATTCTGTACATGTTTCCTTTATTTTTTAAATAAAAGCTTAACTTCCACAACTATATGGTGTAAAATGTTCAAACTGTACAGATTTTAAATGAATTGTTTGTTACGGCCTTCCCTTAAATGACATATAATAAATTAGGCTATAAATTGTCATATCTTAACAATCTGTATATCACTGCAAAGCTGACATAAAGTTTAATTTCATTGTTTTTTACAACTTTAAAAATGTAGTGGATTTGGAATTTTAATACGAAATAATAGTTTAAAGTTGAAAAAAAGGCTTGGCTGATTTGTTTCGTTGAAAACAATTAAATAATTGTTCATGTGAATTAAAATAATGGAGTATTCTATACTATTCTATAGAAGAATACATTTAACATCCTTAGATATTTCACTTTCAACTCACAAGGAACGTATCACAATCCGGGCAGCCAGATCGTAATTACCTTCGGATATGCTGTAGAGAGTAAACATTTTAGGCACCCGTTTGTAGCTGTCCAATCTTATGTTAAGGCGTTATTAAGTGGGATCAAAAATTACCCCATTTTACTTTTTCTTCGGTTTATTTCGTTCTACTTAAAATAAATATAGACAAATTTGGTATGAAACTAAAAGGTTCTGAAAAAAATTATGTCCAAAAGACTTCACAGTATTTTTGTTATTAAAAAAAATGTGTTTTGAGTAACATTATCTCTGTCGTTTTATTAAGGAATTATAGTTATATTAAGCTTATTCATAGCAATGGCTATTAAATTTAATCGAGGGGGTATCTAAGCTTTTTCAGATATTCGAAATCATTCAGTTTCTACGCGACATTTCCCGAAGAGCCTTTTTCCCCTAAATTTCAAATAATTAAAAATTGTGGCAGCTCTGGGTCCACCATATAGGCAATATGGGTATCAAAATTTTTGTTTTCTTGAGTACTGTATCCCTTGGTACAAATAAATCTAAATTTCATAAACTAAAGACAAGTTTTCATACAAAAACTAATGAATTTTCAAAGCTATTGTTTAACCCTTAAACGCGAGATTGGGCAGCTAGAAAAAATACGTGTCCCTTTTTGATTTTGCTCCTTTACAACATAGCCAAAGCTCATTAAAATCGGCTACTTCGGGTTGGGATACCTCCGTTGTCAGAGTCTGTGTTTTTTTGTTTTGAACTTAAGCAAATATAAATGTTTATTAAATGTGTTGATAGTGAAAAAAAGCGTTTATGTATATATCGTCCATTTCATGATAGATCGGCATAAATCTGACCGGGGGTCATTTAAATTAATTTATGTTTTGAACACGTATTCGCTGTGATGTCTTTTAGTCACAACCGTTTTCCGTTTCTGCGAATTTTTTTATACTAGCGTTTTTATTGCCGTTTTTCAGTTTTTAAAAATACAAAATATTTTAAAAGTTCTGAATATTGAACATTAATATTGCATAGAGCAGATGGAATAATGTAGAGAACTAAAAACCATATGAAAGCTTCAATTGTCTAATTTGCGACTAAAAACAACCATTGGCAATTTTTTTTTTTTTATTTAAAAAAAATTTTAAGATGTTGTTAAATCTTTGAAATTGACCATCTACTTTAGGGAATATGTTTCTTCAAAATTCACTACTTTTAGCATTTTTTTTTTTGATTTTTTTACAAATTAAAAACGCACACAAAAAAAAATGTAGCTATTTGCCAACTGAAATTCGGTTACTACGACTCAAGTTCGGTAACTACGAATTTCAGACGGTTGGTACAACTTAACATTAGTTTTCACAATAAAGTTTGGTTAATTCACTGAATTTAAGTTGCAACACCCAAAATATTCAGAATTCTAATGTAAATATCGTTGTACTAGCTGAATATATAAGTTGTCACAATTAAAATACACTTTACAATTCGGTTGGCTCTTTATTTCTCTGTGTGCGGAAATAAAAACTCGAGTTTATATATATATTTTGGAACTGAAAACGGTAGTAAGTAATATGCATTCTAGAGCAGAGATCGAAATAAAACACAAGCAAGCGGTTTTCTATCGTTCAGTTTTTCTTTTTGCTGAAACTCAACACAATCATTTTGTTCTGCACAGTAAACATAAACGCAACATTTCTTTATTTTCATTTTGATTTGTAAACAGAACACAAACACTAGTTTTCGATAACAGACGAAACTAAACGATTTTGTTCTGTTTGGCCAATATTTCAAACAGTTTGATTTTGTTGTGTTTATGGAATGGAACAAAACTATTCGTAAACCGTTCTTAGTGTTTATTTCATATTACAAGTGAAAAAACTTTTTCATTGAATTTTATAAATACCCAGCCAGAAATTGCCAAAGGTCTGAAAAATCAAGCACTAGCAGAGCACTATTAGCCAATGATACAACAAATATAGTGTTGGCAATGAACTGATTTACAACGCTCTGCCAATGTTAGTTAAAAGTGATTTACCAGTGCTTAATTAACAAAGTGTACAACAGTAAAAATAATAAAAGCACTGGCACAGCTCTGACTTAGAACGATCTGCCAACGTGCGTAAAAATAAAAAAGCACTGGCACATTACTGATTTAGAATGCTTTCCCAAAATTGGCAAAGAGTGCATTGCCAGTACTTATTTACAAAATTTACAACCGTTAACTTAATAAAAACAGTGGCACATCCCTTGTTCACAACAAGAGTGGAAAAATTCAAAACCAAATTGCAATTTCTGATATGAAGTTAAGAACATTAAGGTTTCCTATTATAGTCAGCACAAAGTATAGTTTTTGTACTAAAATTTTACTTAAGAAATTAATTTTCAAATTTCTTTCTTTAGTAAAATTGTTGTAAAAAATCGTGCTAACTTATCACAAAAATAATTTGATAAAAATAATACTCAGTTATTTTGTAATTAACTTAGCCGAAGCAAGCACAATGTTATTTCTGTTCAAATTACCAAAATCATTCAATAAGAAATAATAGAACTCTTTACTGAAGTGAATTACTAAGTAGGACTTTATTGGTCGTTTTTGGTACTGGCAAAACGCTTATTGCCAGTGCTTTGCCAACGTTTTAAAAAAGAAAGGCCAAGCCTTGCTCGGTGTTATCATTTTGGGGTTGGCAGAGCACTTATTATATTATTAAAAAAGCACTTTATTGGTTGTTCTACCAATGCTGTGCCAACGTTTTAAAATTATGGTTTTGGTACTGGCAAAGTGCTCATTGACAGTGCTTTGCCAACGTTTTAAAAAAGAAACGGCCAATCCCTGCCCGGTGTTATCATTTTGGGGTTGGCAAAGCACTTAAATCTTCAGATATCCAACGCTCTACCAACGCTCATACCAACGTTGAAAGCACTGACCAATGCTTTGCCGTTCGTGTTTTTCTGGCTGGGTAATTGCATTAGTTTAATAAAAAGTTTCAACGGAGGAGTTCCAGAGAAATTTCATAAAACTAATGCAAAAAACATTTATAACATGCAGAAAAAATCATTTTTTTATTTTGCCAACCACAACGTAAAAAACGCGTGTTAATGTTTAAGGTCAATGAACACAAAAAAATAACCACTACGAAATAATAATGTTTGACGAAAGAAACATTGTCGTTTTGTTCCGTTTGTTACATTACAAACAACGACTGGAGCACTTGTGTTGTGTTTATAAATACGAACGAAACAATAGAGATCGTTGTATTGTTTTTTTTGATAGGAACGTTATGTTAGTGGTACACAAATTTTCGAACTCTGTTCTAGAGTATACGCATGCGCAAAATCAAATTTACCGCCAAAAAATTACAGTGCTTGAACGTTTTTTCATATGTTTTTCATTATGTTAGTCGATTGTACTAATGATTAGTGTTAACTTATAACAAATATGGTTATTGTTCTAGGGTTAAGAGGAGGAAATGTCATGTTTTTTCCAAAATATTTTTAGAGTATCTTAACACATAGTTTTTAGAGTTCTCTTTAAGTTTTTTATGAGCCATTTCTGGGCAGTTTCCGAGCACAAATTTTCGAACGGCACAAGTTAAGGTCTAAAATAATTTAAGTCGCAGTATATATTTTGTGCTGTGCGCCCCGGTAGGCTAGTGGATAGCGTGCTGGCTTATCAGTGAGGGGGGTCCTGGGTTCGATTCCCACCATATGCACTGGTCTGTTTTCGCTACAACTAGCCGAAGGCCATAATAGCTAGTGCTAGGTTTGGGTAATAGGATATAATTTGTAATTATATGATTATTAATTAAAAAAATATAAAAAAAAAATTAAAAAAATATTTTGTGCTAGAGTCTCTATTATTAAATATCACTTACATTATAAAATAACATAAAATACAAAACGAAATTGAACAGTAACAACACAACAACTATAATAAGTTTTATAAAAAAACCTTTTTTTTTCTTGATTATTGGCATTCAGGAAGAAATTATATAGTACCTTAAATAAATCTCCCAACTCTCTTCTTTGTTGACCAGAATTGTCACACTTAAAATAGTTGTAAATATACCGCCGATGTCATTTATTTACAATTTATGTAAATAAAATGTTTGAAATTATTTGAATTGGAAATATAAATAAAAAATTAGAAAATAATAATAGCACTCAAATATAATTCTTATTTATGAGCCTTTCTAGAGGGCTTTGCAAAAGTTCCTATAAAATACAAATTTTTTACTCATAATTGAAACTTAAAAAGAAAAGTCCAAACAAATTTTAAAATGTTACGTTCGTTGTTTAAAATTTCCTTTTTAAAGAAATTTTATTGTGTTTTCGGAAGCATTTTTGCATACTATATAAATGTTCAAAAAAGAGTCAGATATAAGTTCCTTTTGGGAGTATAATTTTAAGGTACGTTCACATTAATCAAATATTTGAACAAAATATTTGTTTACATATTTGCTTCCAATTGAGTCAAATAAAAAATTATTTTATTTTATGTTCAAACTATGATCAAATATTTGATGGTTTTTGTTTGTTCAAACAGCTCTCAAATAGTGTCAAATAAAATAAACGAAAAAATATTTGTCGAGCGTTCAGATTGAAACAAATATTTGTATTAAATATTTATTTAATCAAAGTGTAAAAAAACATAGCTTTATTTACTCGAAAAACTAACTGTTTTTTAAAAAATTTATCACTCGGAATCTCTCTCGGACCTAGCCTATATATGTTATAGGGGTATATTAATACTCCTATGGAGCAAAAATTTTGTCCGTTTTGGTCTATCTCGCTTAGTTTTGGAGATACTGGACATTTTAAAATATCGCCATTTTGTAAAATGGCTTGTGTCTCGAAAACTAAGCATGATATCGCAAAACGGACAACAATTTTGGCGCTCCACCGACAACACAAATGTGTACAGTGTTCCGATTCCAATCATTCCCCGTTTCATTCCATATCGTTCCATTTTGGACCAATGTTCCATTCTGTTATCGGAGTGATTGAATTTTTATTTTCACGTACGACAACACAATTGTGTACAGTGCTCCGATTCCAATAGTTCGCCGTTTCATTCCACATTTTTCCATTTAACAATATTTTGTTAAACAAAATTTCTCAAAATATTGTATCATCAAATTTCGCTTTTTAAAATCTATTTACATTTCAGTTTTTTATAAAGCCTTTTATTAATAAATTTATTAAAAAAAATTATAATTGACGATTTATTTGCCATTGTTTGTTCTTACATTTTTTTTGTAAGATCAAATATATTTGCTCAAATCAGAAGAAAATATTTGATAGCTAGTGTTCACACTTTGGTTAAGTTTGTCAAATATTTATTTGAATGCAAATAATTTTGTTTGACCAAAATCAAATACAAATACAAATAAGAAAGGGGAAGGAATCAACTGCATCAGCGCAACATGTTAATGAAAGTGAATATGTTGTAGATTTTAAGAGTGTTAAGATACTGGACAAAGAACTAATGGGAAATAAGAGATATACTCTTGACAGCTTACGCATTCAACAAAGAATATCAAACGCTCTTAACACCAAATAAGACAAAGACCACACAAAGCTTCAATATTCTGTGGCAATAAGTTGATTTAAAAGGTTCTGTGATATTAGGATAAAGATTTTTGTTGTGATTGTTTTGTAAAATTTTGATTATTTATATATTTATTTATTTAAATTTGTGTTGTGTTGCCAACTTTTTATAAAAATAAGAAATATTCAATCGATGTAATTTATAAAATCGTAAGTTAGTAAGTTTAAATAATATGTGATCCCAATATTAGAAAGCAAAAAAAAAAAAATTTTTTTTTTTATAAAATTAAAATTAATTATTTGCCATTTTGTTATCTATTTGCCAGAATTTACTAAACATACACTCCTGATGAAGTTCGAAAAAACAACCAACGAAACGTTGAATAAAAGATGATGTAAATTGTTTTTATTTATATCGATTTATTAAAAGACTGACCATCAACAGCCCGTAGAGAAATCTAAAATTCATAAAGAAATATGTTTTACTTGGAACACAAAATTATGAGCACTCCCTAAAAGTACATATTTTCAGGACTCATAATTTATGTGCCCTCAGAAAATTCTTGGCTGTTTAGAGTTTGGATTATTTGCAAACAAGAACATATTGCTATAGAACTGGTTCTGGGACAGTGAAACCTTACACTTCGACTCCCAGGGTCCTATTCAAGAACCTGTTCCATATAACCGGTTGCAAACTACGATGTTATGGAATAGAGAGGTAACAAGTTCAAAAAATGTTGCTGGGTATTGTATTGTCCTTCACTGTAAATAAAGGTATGCTAATGTAATTGTATATTTTGTAATGTAGTTTTTTCTATGTACCTCATAAAACTTTTTGGTTAGTTTTTAGCAACACCTCAGAGTCATTCACACAAAAACTGACTCTTCTTTATGCTGTTTTATCTGTGCTTGTGTAAATTTTACATAGTTTGTTTTGAGTCATTAATATACATTTTTTGTAATACCAGTTGACACAATTTGTTGTAATGCTGGCAGCTGACAAGGCTTGTGGATCAGTTGAACTTTATGTTGCCTCTTGTAGTTGGTTTTATTTGCAACAGTCGAAGTTGAACAATAAAAAAATATGTTTTAATTTTACTCGTTTGCAAACAAAATTTTATTTGTGTTAATTTAATGAATGCTTTTTTTTACTTAATATCCTTCTACATGCACACTAGGGCGTTTCACCGAAATCGTTTTCAAAGCGTCTTTGAGTTATAGCCAAATCCATGATAAAAGTATGGAAATTTCCCGCACTTGTTTATATAAATTGAATTAACGACATGGCAAGCATACAAAAATGTAAACATGTAAAGGAAAAAATATGTATTAAATAGGCTATAACTCCGAGACAAAACTAGATACCACCCTGAATTTTTCACACTCATCTAGAGGAGAGTACTATAAAAAGCATATATTTTCGGAATATCCAGAGATAGGCATTTGCACTTAAGACCTCAAAAAATTACCTTTGATCCATCCAAAATCAATATGCATTAATATTTTAAAGAGCAATTTCTATCTTCAAATATATGATCAATACTAATTTTGGATCTTGTACAGTTAAAACGTTACAGTAATATTTTTAATGATACTTTTAACGTTTTTTTTTTTTTGCAAATTTCATGCCTCATATTTCAGAAACCTAATATTTATGATTCGTTGATTTCCTGTCGAGTATGACGTTTATGGTGAATTTCATTGAAATTTTTAATTAAGTCAACATGTTTTCAATTTAGAAAAAAAAAAATAACTAATGCGTTTTGAATAAATTATTCGTTGAATATTGTCCATCTTAAATATGTAAACATTTTTTAAAGACCCAGCAAAACCACACATTACCAAATCATGGGTAAAGTAATGAATCGCCATAGGGCTCCATGCATTACTTTACACGTTACTTCACTGATGAATTTTACAGGCGATAAGCCTAAAAGTAATGAGTTTACTCATTACGTTGTAGGCGTAAACTAACTGGTTACTTATATAGTTACACGGTGGGAAAAAGTAATGTGTCTATAATTTAATATTTTATTGCTTAAAATGTAAATGTGCTACGTGTTTTCGTTTGTGATATCAAAAATATAAACCTTACCCTCACGCTTACAAAAAATCACAAAGTAATGTGTCTATAAATAGATTTTCAAATATATATATTAATAATTACTTTACTTTTATAATTCATGAATTATGTAATTGATGATCGGTAAGTCATTATTTTATGTTTTGAAGTAATGAAAAATGTAACAAGGTATCATTACGAGGAAATCCATGAGTGTTTAATTATCGGTAACTCATTACTTCTTGTTGTAAAATAATGATACAGGTAAGGAGTACACGTTACAAGGTAATGCAATACTTAATCGCACCAATTACCAAAGTTTTGCTGGATATAACTACAATGCTTATGATGAATCATATGATTTTATGCTCCCGGGATTCGGAAATTTAAAAACTGCAATTCCGGCATTTTTCGGGATTGCGGGACAAATTTATTTATATTTTTTAGTTTATATAAAACAATGAAAATGAAAATTATTCAAGTTCGAGGTCATACTCTATATTTCTTTATTAGTATAGTGTCCAAACAAATAATCTATAGAGTTTTAGTTTTCAAATTTATTAATTGACCACTTTCAGGAATGTGTTGATAAATCTATTTAAGGAATTTTCTAGGTTCCCATCATCAGAACACGTTTTGAAAGAACTGACAATCCCAACCAAAACATCAAACATTCATATAAACTAGTATTCTCACTAAATGAGAACTAATATATGAGCTCGAAGTTAAAGATTATCACCATTGATCAAAAATAAATTGAAAACTTGTTTGTTATGTGCAAGCTCTACCTTTGGTAGATACACTCTTGTTGTTTTTTTTTTTTTTTCTTTTATTTGCAAACAAGACCGTACTTTGTCTTTTATACAAGTTTGATATAATTTTTATTAAAAATAAAAATTGTGTTTTTTCGACCTTTTATTGTGCAATGAAAATGAAAATAATTCAAGTTCGAGGTTGAAAAATATTTCTTTAACAAATTTTATAACAGACAACTCATTAAATTAGCAAAAAAGCGAACTGAAAAACTTAAATAAAGTTATCTTAAAAATTAAAGAAAAAAGTTCAAGATCATCGCATAGTTTTTAAACCACATAAATATACGAACTTTAATAAAAACAAGAAATTTAGATTTAGTAAATTAAAAATCATTAGATAAATATTACAAAATTGTACTTAAGTCAATAATAACAATATTGGAAACAGTAAAAAATATATAAAACAATATTTAGTTAATGAAGCACACTAATGTGTTTGTTCCACATCAATGCATCCTTATCATCCTCATCAAGCATTAGCATCAGTAGCTTTTATCCTCTTTTTATCCTCTTCATTCTTATATGTGATTTAAAAATTCTGTGTAAAAGTGCTGCAAAATTTTAATATTTTATAAACTTGATACTGTATGTTGTAAAAATTTGCAATCATTTACATCAAATATTCATTACCGAAATAAGGACTTTGTTAAATTTTAGCTTAACATTTTATGTTAAACAATTTGTTAAGTGTTTTACGAGTTTTGCTAACTTCAACGAATAATCTTCAACTGAACCAAGTGTAATATTTTTATTTTATATATTCTGGAGTATTTAAAAGACTTTGGGAGTTACTTCGTATTTTGAGATTTACTTTGTATTTGTAACGAGAGTTAGATTTTCTATTATTTTAATTTTGCATATCTCTCTTGGCACAAAGCTCCGGTCTTAAAAATATTCTCTGAAATGTTGTGTCAGTTTTCCCCTAACACGTGCTTTTCTTAAGCTACTTCAACTATTTTCTTCAGCTGGCTGAATTTTAGTTTTAGAAGGGATACTAATTTCGAATGATATTTTATATTCTCCTGTAATAAGTTCACCAATCATTTTAGTAATGGTTAACGTTTTTCTCCACTATGTGGGAAAGTTGAAAAGCTCAAAGGACGTTTTTGACTATAAACAAAAAAAAAAAAAAAAAAAACAATACTAAAAACTTTGTTTTACGATGTTAAAAGATAAATGAAAAGCTAAAAATTAATTAATTTGTTAAAGTGTTACTGACAACAAAAATATTTTGAGGTAGTTGCAAACGAAGTCTAAAACCCAACTGACATAATCAAACAAGTCGAATATTTAAAGTATGCAATCTAACTAAAAATTTACGAAAAATCTTATTAAAACAAATTTAAAATATTAAAAGAAAAATTTTTAAATTTCTCTATTATTCAATAGAGAAATTTTAACATAAACATGTTTAGTTGTTTTAAATATGTTTGATAAATATTGAGCATAAATTAGATTATTATTATTAATGTTGTTGCCCGACTTCCCTGCTAATTCCTACACTTAGGAAATTATGTTGGTAAAGACGACTGCAATTGTAGTAAAAAACAAATGAAATTTCATTTAAAAAAAGGACGACTTACATTTCATTAAATTCAACTAACATTGTCATTTGTTTTTTAATTTTCAAAAAATGACTAACATTGTAGTAAAAATGAACCACATGGTAGTAAAAAATAAACCAAAAAATTTTTTTTTTATTTTTTTAAATAACAAAATACAACTGTAAAAAATGAATGTAAAATCATAAAACAGTCATTTGATGTGAGTTGTTTTTTAAATGAACTACAAGGTTAGTTAAAAATTTTATTTGTTCTACAAATGACTTACATTTACATTAAAAATAATGAAACTGTATTACAACCCAAACAACTACATATTTTAAAGCAGAAGTTCCCTGAGTGTATATGCCTTGTACATACAAATCTGTGTGTTCCTTTGACTGTGTGTGTGGTAAATGTAAGAATTTAAAATAATATTTATCTTGAACTTTTTCTTTCACAAAATCCCTTTATTTATAAAAATGATATGAGTGAAAGAAATTGTATGTATGTTAAGTGTTATAAAGGATTTATGACTATATACCAAAGTGTTGAAAAGTAAATATACTTGTAACAAGATAAATAAAAATACATAAAATGAAACCAAATTTTAAACACTTGTTAAACAAAATCTTAAAAAAAGGATACTCTGAGATGAGTGTGAAAAATAAAAATAAAAGTTTTAAGAAAATGTTAAACCAAGAAAGAAAAATTTATAAAATAATATACTAGCTTTAATTATCCAAAAAAAATCCTTACTTTTATAAAATTAAATATAAAATCATGTTTAAATTCTAACAAATTTGTATTAATTTGTCTATACCATAACAATAATAATTTTTTGGTTATTTTTAATCATAAAATAAAATCATGATATAAATAACAAACATACACAAACAAAAATGAGAAATGATTACAAAGGTTAGATAAAATATTTCAGTACAAGCTTTTAGCACATGATATGGGCTAAAACAGAAAAAAATGATAAAGTTTTATAAAATAAGTAAGACAAAAAAAAATCCGCTAATGGTTTTATAATGGGTGGTCCAACCAAAGCGCACGATGTTAATTGTAAATAAGACAAAAAGTTCTTAATGAATGATCTTAATATTTTTCATTATGATAGCAGGATCTATGACAATTATTTGTGAATCAAAATATCGGCTAAATGCTCGCCAGGGCTTCGGTGGTATACCTCTATCCGATGGTCCATATTTCCAATTACTTTGAGATATAACTGAGGTCAATGTAGTTAATGTGCCGAATTATCTCACTTATTAGCTCTTGAATTGTTCTTGGCTTAGTTACGTATACTTTTTCTTTTAAATATCCCAAAAGAAAGAAGTCCAACGGTTTCAAATCCCAATTAATATCGTAATGACGTGAGATAACAAGGCCATTGAATTTCTGGCGCAAAATAGCCATTGCTTCGTTGGCTGTGTGACAAATGGCACCATCTTTTTGAAAGCACATATCGTCCAGGTCAATATCCTCAATTTTTGACCACAAGAAGTCCTTTATCATCTCGCGACGGTAACTGCTTGGCCGACCTCATTTTCGACGAAATACCGACCGTTAACGTGGCCAGCCGCACCAAACAGTCGCTCTTTGTGGATGCGTCTTCTTTTCTGAAACTCGCGCAAAATTCTCCCGCTTATGGAGACATTTGGTCGATTATGCTGACCAAAAAAAAAGTGCACGAAACGCATTTTGATTTGAACGTCTATTTTTGTAAAAGGCTTTAACAATCCTAACGCGCTGCTCAATTTTGTACCTCTCCATGGTTGAATTTGCCAAACACTGAAACAAAGAAATGTCATATTCAGTTGGGCAATAAATTTGACGATTAGGTGTGACTCAAAATTAACATCGTGAATTGTGGTTGGGCTACCCTTTATATGTATCTTCCCAACCCAAATCTGGGAAAAATATACTTTGAATATTGTCCATCTTAACTATTTTAATATTTGACTGTTTAAACCATATGGCGTATGATGAATCAATACTATATTTAAAAAAAATCCTCATACGGTATTTAGTTTTTACATACAAATACGTTACATATCCTGTGAGTTCCCGTCCCGAGATTCCCGGGAATCTTAGCATTTTTTTGTTCCCGCAATCCCGGGAATTTGATTCAGAAACCCCTTGGCTTTTAAAAATAATATCTGAAAAAAATTTGTATATGTATCTAAAATACATTAAATTGTATAGAATTCGATACAATCGTATCGAATTAGATCGAATTCAATGCAATTATGAATAAATTTGTACAATTTGATGTATATTAGATAAAATTTCCTCCTAATATTGTACCCATACAAATTTTTATGTATAATCGTATCGAATTAGATATAATGTGATATTTTTGAATAAGAGTGAAAAAAGACAGCTCCTAGTTCTTCTCAGCAATTGTATCAAATAATATATAACTTCATAATATTTTAAAAATGGTTATATGTCATTTGAAACGAATATTTTGTATTATAACTTGTTTGTGTGATAACTAGATATGTCACAAATAGTGTATTCGAATAACGAATCTTTCCCGAATAATTTGTACATCTAGTTTAAGATAAATTTAATATAAAAGTACACAGAAAAGCAGACTCGTTTGATATTTTAAAGAGAAAAGTTTATGAAAAACAAAATTATTCTCAATTTTTAAGAAAAAAATTTAGATTTTTAATTGTCAAATTGTCAAAACATGCAAAATATGAAGAATAGTATTAACGTATGCAGTTATTTAACATATTTCGTGTTAAATGTATGTCATGTACTATATATTTATTAATGTCTAAAATTTCTTAGAAAATAATGTTGGTATTTCAGCACTTACAATTGAATGTGGCTTTAAAATGGACAATATACTCGTATAATCACATCTGAGATTTTAAAAAAATATTCAAAGCGTGGTGTCTTACAAATTTCTATATAATTTTGTATGGAACAATGTATTTCGTTAATTTCTTTCTTTCATTTTTGCCCCATCCTGCACCGCGGGATGAGGAGCACTTCAATAAAAAAAAACGCAATTTTATAAAATACGTAGTATCTAAAAAACTAAATGAGATGTCTAAAAACGAACAAACACTTGACAAAATTTGACACAAATAACATATACCGGTTATACAAATGTGTTAATTGTTCCGATTCTACTCGTTCGTCCTACCCAATCCTTGTCGTTCCATTTGACTAATGTTTTATTTTATTATCGGAGTGTTTCAATTTGTATTTTAATATTAGTATATGGGTAAACAAATAATTAAGACACCCTGTGGTTGTTTCAAAGAAAAAATAGTCCCTTTCCCGGACCTAGCCTATTTGTAGTATCAGGGTATGTTAATACTATGACGGAGCAAAAATTTTAGTTTTGGAGATACTTGTCATTTAAAAAAAACTAAATTTTATAAAAAGGCTGCTATCTCGAAAACTAATCGAGATATCGGAAAACGGACAAAATTTTTGCAGACCTAGATTTACGCACCATGTACCGATAATACAAATCTGCTCAGTGTCACGATTCCACTCGCTCCCTGTTGCATTCCATAACGTGTTCCATTCTAATTTCGGAGTATTTAAATATGTGTTTTCATGTACGTGTATGGTTAAGCAAATAATCTGGACACCCGGCTGTCTTATAAAGCCAATTGGTGTTATCAAATTGTAATAATACTTGTACGGAAAAAAACGTTATTTCATTAAATGACTAGTATTTCGAAAACTGAGCGAGATATCGCAAAACAGAAAAAAATGTCCACACTTGACCTACGTAACACCTATCGATAATGTATATGTTTAAATTGTTCCGATTCCAATCGTTCACATTCCATTTCATGCCGTTCCATTTTGGACCAATGTTTCATTCTATTATCGTAGTGCTATATGGGTGAACAAATACTTAGACATTCTATGGCTGTTTCATAAAAAAAATAATCACTGAGGATCTTTCCCAGAACTAGCATATTTGTATTTTCTGAGTTAACTGATTCCTGTGTGGAGCAAAAATGTTCTCCGTTTTGACTCTGTTTTTCTTTATGTGCAATCTTTTTATTTCGTCGGAAATAACTTCTCTTTCAGGCATTATGAAAACAAAAAATTTTTTCAATTACCAACGTTGTACCAACTGTGGCAAGTAAAATGGAAAAAACCGTCAATCAAACCAAGGAAAAACTTAATAAATACTATGAGGACTCTGCACCATCGGTCTCAATGGTAAAAAACTTTCATTGTGGTCGCACAAGTACAAATGACGCTGAACGTTCTGGACGACCAATTGAGGACAACACATCCGAAAATGTCGAAAAAATCCAACATATGGTGTTGGCCGATCGAAGAGTAAATGAGTGTGAGCTTGCTGATGCCATAGGCATTTCATATGGCAGTGTGGTTCCGATTTTAAATGATAAGTTGGGTTTAAGAAAGCTATCTGCAAGATGGGTGCAGCGTTTACTCTCAATTGACCATTGTTTGGAGTTGTTTAAAACCGCAATTCGAATGAGTTTTTGCGGCGTTTTGTAACTGTGAATGAAACATGGATCCATTAGAACACTCCGGAGACCAAGCAGTAGTCTAAACAATTGATTTCTCCGGGTGAACCGGCTCCTAAGAAAGCCAAGGTAAGCTTGTCGGTCAATAAGGTGATGGCAACAGTTTTTTGGGATGCACGCGGGATAATCCACATCGATTACCTTCAAAAGGGAAAAAAAATAAACGGTGAATATCGTGCCAACTTATTGGACCGATTTAACGCCGATTAAAAGAAAACGACCCCATATGGCCAAGATTTAGCTCCAACGATGAAATTATTGATCAAACAAATGCCTATTTTATGGACTTCGATAAATCCTATTTTTTGCAAGGGATACAAAAATTGGAGAAACGGAGATAAAATATTTTTTTTTTTTTTTATTCAAAAAAAACTGTGTTTCATTCAAAAAGTCACGGATTTATTGAGCCGCCCTCGTAGATTATTTTCTTGCTGTTAAGTGTTTTTTAGGAACTTTTATGATTGGAACTTTTATGATTGTTAGGAACTTTTATGATTGTTAATTATCTCACTTATTAGCTCTTGAATTGTTCTTGGCTTAGTTACGTATACTTTTTCTTTTAAATATCCCAAAAGAAAGAAGTCCAACGGTTTCAAATCCCAATTAATATCGTAATGACGTGAGATAACAAGGCCATTGAATTTCTGGCGCAAAATAGCCATTGCTTCGTTGGCTGTGTGACAAATGGCACCATCTTTTTGAAAGCACATATCGTCCAGGTCAATATCCTCAATTTTTGACCACAAGAAGTCCTTTATCATCTCGCGACGGTAACTGCTTGGCCGACCTCATTTTCGACGAAATACCGACCGTTAACGTGGCCAGCCGCAACCAAACAGTCGCTCTTTGTGGATGCGTCTTCTTTTCTGAAACTCGCGCAAAATTCTCCCGCTTATGGAGACATTTGGTCGATTATGCTGACCAAAAAAAAAGTGCACGAAACGCATTTTGATTTGAACGTCTATTTTTGTAAAAGGCTTTAACAATCCTAACGCGCTGCTCAATTTTGTACCTCTCCATGGTTGAATTTGCCAAACACTGAAACAAAGAAATGTCATATTCAGTTGGGCAATAAATTTGACGATTAGGTGTGACTCAAAATTAACATCGTGAATTGTGGTTGGGCTACCCTTTATATGTATCTTCCCAACCCAAATCTGGGAAAAATATACTTTGAATATTGTCCATCTTAACTATTTTAATATTTGACTGTTTAAACCATATGGCGTATGATGAATCAATACTATATTTAAAAAAAATCCTCATACGGTATTTAGTTTTTACATACAAATACGTTACATATCCTGTGAGTTCCCGTCCCGAGATTCCCGGGAATCTTAGCATTTTTTTGTTCCCGCAATCCCGGGAATTTGATTCAGAAACCCCTTGGCTTTTAAAAATAATATCTGAAAAAAATTTGTATATGTATCTAAAATACATTAAATTGTATAGAATTCGATACAATCGTATCGAATTAGATCGAATTCAATGCAATTATGATAAATTTGTACAATTTGATGTATATTAGATAAAATTTCCTCCTAATATTGTACCCATACAAATTTTTATGTATAATCGTATCGAATTAGATATAATGTGATATTTTTGAATAAGAGTGAAAAAAGACAGCTCCTAGTTCTTCTCAGCAATTGTATCAAATAATATATAACTTCATAATATTTTAAAAATGGTTATATGTCATTTGAAACGAATATTTTGTATTATAACTTGTTTGTGTGATAACTAGATATGTCACAAATAGTGTATTCGAATAACGAATCTTTCCCGAATAATTTGTACATCTAGTTTAAGATAAATTTAATATAAAAGTACACAGAAAAGCAGACTCGTTTGATATTTTAAAGAGAAAAGTTTTATGAAAAACAAAATTATTCTCAATTTTTAAGAAAAAAATTTAGATTTTTAATTGTCAAATTGTCAAAACATGCAAAATATGAAGAATAGTATTAACGTATGCAGTTATTTAACATATTTCGTGTTAAATGTATGTCATGTACTATATATTTATTAATGTCTAAAATTTCTTAGAAAATAATGTTGGTATTTCAGCACTTACAATTGAATGTGGCTTTAAAATGGACAATATACTCGTATAATCACATCTGAGATTTTAAAAAATATTCAAAGCGTGGTGTCTTACAAATTTCTATATAATTTTGTATGGAACAATGTATTTCGTTAATTTCTTTCTTTCATTTTTGCCCCATCCTGCACCGCGGGATGAGGAGCACTTCAATAAAAAAAAACGCAATTTTATAAAATACGTAGTATCTAAAAAACTAAATGAGATGTCTAAAAACGAACAAACACTTGACAAAATTTGACACAAATAACATATACCGGTTATACAAATGTGTTAATTGTTCCGATTCTACTCGTTCGTCCTACCCAATCCTTGTCGTTCCATTTGACTAATGTTTTATTTTATTATCGGAGTGTTTCAATTTGTATTTTAATATTAGTATATGGGTAAACAAATAATTAAGACACCCTGTGGTTGTTTCAAAGAAAAAATAGTCCCTTTCCCGGACCTAGCCTATTTGTAGTATCAGGGTATGTTAATACTATGACGGAGCAAAAATTTTAGTTTTGGAGATACTTGTCATTTAAAAAAAAACTAAATTTTATAAAAAGGCTGCTATCTCGAAAACTAATCGAGATATCGGAAAACGGACAAAATTTTTGCAGACCTAGATTTACGCACCATGTACCGATAATACAAATCTGCTCAGTGTCACGATTCCACTCGCTCCCTGTTGCATTCCATAACGTGTTCCATTCTAATTTCGGAGTCTTTAAATATGTGTTTTCATGTACGTGTATGGTTAAGCAAATAATCTGGACACCCGGCTGTCTTATAAAGCCAATTGGTGTTATCAAATTGTAATAATACTTGTACGGAAAAAACGTTATTTCATTAAATGACTAGTATTTCGAAAACTGAGCGAGATATCGCAAAACAGAAAAAAATGTCCACACTTGACCTACGTAACACCTATCGATAATGTATATGTTTAAATTGTTCCGATTCCAATCGTTCACATTCCATTTCATGCCGTTCCCATTTTGGACCAATGTTTCATTCTATTATCGTAGTGCTATATGGGTGAACAAATACTTAGACATTCTATGGCTGTTTCATAAAAAAAATAATCACTGAGGATCTTTCCCAGAACTAGCATATTTGTATTTTCTGAGTTAACTGATTCCTGTGTGGAGCAAAAATGTTCTCCGTTTTGACTCTGTTTTTCTTTATGTGCAATCTTTTTATTTCGTCGGAAATAACTTCTCTTTCAGGCATTATGAAAACAAAAAATTTTTTTCAATTACCAACGTTGTACCAACTGTGGCAAGTAAAATGGAAAAAACCGTCAATCAAACCAAGGAAAAACTTAATAAATACTATGAGGACTCTGCACCATCGGTCTCAATGGTAAAAAACTTTCATTGTGGTCGCACAAGTACAAATGACGCTGAACGTTCTGGACGACCAATTGAGGACAACACATCCGAAAATGTCGAAAAAATCCAACATATGGTGTTGGCCGATCGAAGAGTAAATGAGTGTGAGCTTGCTGATGCCATAGGCATTTCATATGGCAGTGTGGTTCCGATTTTTAAATGATAAGTTGGGTTTAAGAAAGCTATCTGCAAGATGGGTGCAGCGTTTACTCTCAATTGACCATTGTTTGGAGTTGTTTTAACCGCAATTCGAATGAGTTTTTGCGGCGTTTTGTAACTGTGAATGAAACATGGATCCATTAGAACACTCCGGAGACCAAGCAGTAGTCTAAACAATTGATTTCTCCGGGTGAACCGGCTCCTAAGAAAGCCAAGGTAAGCTTGTCGGTCAATAAGGTGATGGCAACAGTTTTTTGGGATGCACGCGGGATAATCCACATCGATTACCTTCAAAAGGGAAAAAAATAAACGGTGAATATCGTGCCAACTTATTGGACCGATTTAACGCCGATTAAAAGAAAACGACCCCATATGGCCAAGATTTAGCTCCAACGATGAAATTATTGATCAAACAAATGCCTATTTTATGGACTTCGATAAATCCTATTTTTTGCAAGGGATACAAAAATTGGAGAAACGGAGATAAAATATTTTTTTTTTTTTTTTTTATTCAAAAAAAACTGTGTTTCATTCAAAAAGTCACGGATTTATTGAGCCGCCCTCGTAGATTATTTTCTTGCTGTTAAGTGTTTTTTAGGAACTTTTATGATTGGAACTTTTATGATTGTTAGGAACTTTTATGATTGTTAATTAAATTTAAAATATTTAGATAATTAGGACAGAGGTAAACTGAGCTCAATTCTTTATCAAAATCGCTAAATTATGAAACCGCGAAAAATCATTTCATAACATCATTTCATTGGTTTTCAGGACATTACAATCCTTTCAATTATTTGATTGTAAAACTAAACTCAGAAGTGCGTTCAAATCATCATATAGATAATTATTATTTAATATAACTTTTCAATAACAAAGTAAAAAATGCTTTATAGTTAATTTTTTTAATTTATCAATTTAAGAAAAGGACTCGTATAGGTTCGTTTTTAATAAGATTGTAAAGTCTATAATAACTCTAAGTATTTATAATAAATGAATTTGTTAAAAGTTTTGGATAAGAAATAGAGTGCAAATTTATTTAAAAGTTAGATTGTAGATTGATATGAACACTTCAATAAATTCCGTGTGAATTCTAATTCCAGGGAGAGATTCAATAGAAAATTTAGGGACACAAGGTCACTAAATAGATGCGGGTGGGAATATATTAAGTGTCCCGATTGAAAACAACGCATTTTACAAATAACAAGTAAAACTCTTAATTTTGCTTTATTCAATTAATAATAATTTTGTTTATAATTTTTATTCGAATTTCAAGTCATGGAATGAGCATTATAATTCTCTTGAATCGGCCACAGTGTTTCAACATTCCAAGCTGGACGGAGCTAAAGTGAAAACAATTTCTTATAGGGTATTTTCTTAAATGGCTGTTACAAGTCGTAATATAGAATCTTTATTTATTTTTAAGTGAAAAAAACAGTCATTAGTGAAAGAATTTTAATTTTGACTACATTCGTAGTTAAAAAATAAAAAAAGCAATTGTACTATGAATTTGTATTCATTTTTTTTTTTTTTTTTAATAAAACCAATAAGCCGTAGGAAATCTTTTACTACACTTTTGGTTAGATTTTACTATATTTGTGGTTCATATTTTAAACATTTAAAAACAAATGACATTGTTGTTTGAATTTAATGAAATGTTAGTGGTCACGTGTTCAAGGGAAACTTAATTTATTTATAACCACATTTGCCCTTTTCTACATCACATAAGCGTATGTTACTCAGTTTGGGCTATAGAGTATTACTTGGCGGCTCTCCCCTAAATAAACGCAATAAATAGCAAAATGATGACTATTCTAACAAGTCACCAACAAAAGTACTATAGAAATAAGGATATTCAATCGGTTAACCGCTACCCGATTAATCGATGAATTTTAATCAAAAATTTGTTCGAGCAAATTAAAATGGCCCATTACGAGTAAAGAATTATTCAAATACTTTGGTCGATTGATACAGTAAATCAAAATATGTTATATTTCTGTTTATATTTTATAAAAAAAAAAATCAAATTGTTTCGTATTTTCTTATAAAATATAAAGGTTTCATTAATCGAGCATCCGCGTTAGGTAAATATATTGTAGCTACGTATAACGTGTAAAAATAATACCTACATCAAATCTGTTGCCTCTTTTTTACACATTAAACAAATGGTGGCGGATTTGGGGAAAGTAAGTCCTGCTGAGAAAATATTTAATTTTCGTTTTTTCCGTTTAATGAGACAGGGACAAAACGTTTTAATGCATAAAATGTTTCAAAAATGAGTTACGTTACTTTTCTGCTCAAGTAAAGACTGGGTTAGTTAACCGTAACATATAATAACCGTAACTTAACGAATGAGCTCTTTGAAATTGGTATGTGTAAAACAATGGAATTAATTACGTATTTCAAATGTCAAGTAAACGTAACGGATGAACGTGTAAAAACAAAATTGTACCTTCCATTTACTTGGCAATTACAAACAGGTGACTGGTGAGTTGTTAAAGTTTGACATGTTAACTCGTTTTTTTTTGCTTGTTTGTGTCAAAAACACATGCTACATTATGTAATGGCTAGCGTGTTGGAATGTTACACAGATGGTGCCGAGTTTGATCCCCGGCGATGACAACATCAGTTAAAAAATAATAATATGTATGAGTTTTCTATCCCTCATACGTATAGCAGCGTCCACCGTCGGCGTTCCCATAGCACTTAAACCCACCGAAGTAAAATAATGCATCAGGGCTATGAACCAAAAATCTTCAATAAGTTCGCCAACTCTACATCATGTGGCGAGCAACAACTGTTCTAAGACTTATCTACTCGCGCAATTACAGTGTTGCCATGTTTGAAGCCCTTCATTTTTCACCACCTTTCATCTCTCCACTATACCCTTTACAAAGAAAGCAACACATTAATTAATAGGAAAAACTTCCTGAGTGTTGCTTCTCTTAAAAAAAAAAAAAAAAAATTAAGCAACATTATTAAACATCTAAATGTCCAAAAAAAAATCGCAACAATCAAATATCTATAAGCTTGCAAGACTATGTTTTTCAATATTCGAATTAAACTTCACTCATCATAATTTTTTTAAGTCTTACAGCTTTGAATGGACCGTTCTCTATTTTCTTTCACTTGGATATATTATTAACTTAATAACTTGAATGAAATATTATCCATTTTGTAAAAGAAATATAGTCAAAAAAATAAAAAATCTGTCTTAAAAACTTCAGTGCGGAATTCCTTATAACGACTGCGAAATATAATTTTTCTTTATATTTTCTAAGGTATAGGCTGCTATGAGTTATTATTTTGATATTTGCAAAAAATTATGGAAGTTGTGTCCCTAATGCTTTCTGAAAGTCAAACTTTATAAAAACGAAAGAACAAAAGTAAAATACCTTAATTGTGTATTTATTTATAAGATCTTATAAATTTTAAAATAATTGAATAAGGTATGTTTTTAATTTTGATAAAAAAAACATTTAGAAACTCGTGATTTTGTGTTTTGTTTGTATTTTTAGGTTAAAAATTAATTAAATAAAATCATTGAAATTATTCGAGTTACTCGAGTAATAGTTAAATCTTTCTTAATTAATCGAGTAAGTTTAAAACCTCAAAATCGAATTACTGGTTTACTCGAAAAACACAACCCCGAGTAATTTGAATGCCCTAGTAGGAACATAATCCAGTATAAATTTCAATGGCTTTAATTATTTACTGTATTGCACACTATAACGTATGAGTGTTATTTAATACGAACTTAATAATACTCATACGCTTCAGTGGTACTCTTTCTTAAACATCAGTTGTAGTGGTTTGAAAATGCTACGAAAGGTTCATTCTAAACAGCACATACATTAAATTAACAAAAGTGAATTGATATGAGGCATTTCTTATAGATGCTGGACAATAATATGTTTTTATGGTTATTCTAGCATAAAAACAGATTGTATGTTCAGTTTTGCCCTTTATAGAGGCCGACCGTAAATTTTTGTTAAAACTTCGGCTATAAAGTTTTAAATCTATAAGTTTGATATAATTTTTATGAAAAATAAAAATTTTGTTTTTTCACCTTTAATTGTGCGTTGAAAATGAAAGTTATTCAAAGTCGAGGAAATATTCTTTATTAGGATGTTGTCTTAAAAAATAATCTATAGAGTTTTTTTTTTCAAATTTATTAATTGAGAACTTTCAGGAATATGTTGATAGATCTATTTCGGAAATTTTCTAGGTTCCCATCATCAGAACACGTTTTGAAAGAAGTAACAACCCCATGCAATCATCAGACATTCATATAACCTAGTTATCCCACTAAATGAGAACTAATATAAGAGCTCGAAGTTAAAGATTATCACAAATGATAAGAAATAAATTGAAAACTTGTTTGTTATGTGCAAGCTCTACCTTTGGTAGATATACAATACACGCTTTCTGTTTTTATTCTCCTTTTTATTTTTACAAATTACTAAAGGCATGCCTTGGTAGGAAATAAAACGGTATTGTTTTCTGTTTAAATTCAAATTAAATTTAAATTTACAGTTAATGGCATTTTTTTATTAAATTCATGAAATCTATTCATTATATTTTATTGCTTCATACAATACATTCTTTACTGATTTATTATTTGCATTCTTTAATGCTTCAAGAGAATGCATTTAGTAATGCACAAAAAATGCCTACCTTAATTGCTTTATTGTATGCATGACGGTTAAGCGCTATTTTGGAAGCATACAAAAGTAGTTAATTTTTGCTGAGTAAGTTTTACTTTTTATATAATAAGAAACAAAGAGTTATTGTCGAAATTTGCCTACATTCTGTGAAGAAATTTGCCTACATACTCTGAATAATATTAATGCATTTTTGCATAGAAGCAATAAAATTGCACCTTAACTTGTCCTTTGAAAATTTTCATAAAATTCTTCCTTTAAATTTCCATTAGCTCAATAAAGAAGTTTCATTAAAAAAACTAGCTTCATAAAAAATATAAAGTATTTCATTAATTTAAAGAATTAATTTATGAAAATGTTCGTTATTTGTCGTAGAATACAATTTTCTTTACAAGCATTACTTTTTGACAAAAAGCACGGTTTAAGCGCTTATAAGAATCTCGCACACCCAGTTCAAAAGTGACTCAACTCAAAATTTTAATTTTTCGGTTTTATATGCTTAAACTATGCACAATATACTTGTTTATTTATAAAAAAATATCAGTGTATTTTGTAGTTGTTAACTGTTATGTCTTTCTTTATGTTTCAATTGTTATAAAGTTGCAAATTTTTTTTTTCGATTTCTGAAAAATTAAAAATTTTGAGTTGAAGCACTTTTGTACTAGGTGTGCGATCTGTTCTCTCATGGCTTTCAGTAAAATCATATTTCATATCTACCATTATTACCATTATAAGTAATAATATGAATATTTTATAAAGTATTTGAAATAAAATTCTACAGATATTATTTCTTTTATTGTTAAAATTCTAGACATCTTAATATAATAATCTAATTTTTTTTACCGCACTACCTAATAGCTCTTCATAAACAGTTAAATGAATAACTATTTTTTTATACCATACTCGAAACATCACTCGGGAAATCTTGTACAGATCGTTTATAGTCCATATAGTCCTTAACGGATGCATTACTACCTCCATACTTTTAAGGGACTAAAGTAGGCTGCTTACAACCTGCATACTTGCAAGTGAGAACAGTAAGCTCAAATGTTTTTTTTTCTTTACTTTTATGCGAAAATTATTCGTTTCTTTTGATGCTTCTCAGGATAATGTAAGTCGTAAGTATAGTAAGCAAAAAGTATAAGTATAACAAGCGAAACAAATTTACTGGGTAAGCTTTATCGTGTATAACTTTTTTTACAATGAAGATAATATATTTTTCTGATGAACGCATCTAGACACCAAATGACATATTTTAACATCGGCTTTGTAAATTTATCGTCAATACTTCAGCGATACAGCTATTCCAAATTACAACATACAAAACGAAGAGTTACCACCAAATTGCATTTTTGTCAAAACGCGAACTAACACGAATTTCAAAAAAGCTGAGACCCGTTTTTAATTAAATCGACTAAAGATTAAAATATGTTAATTTGGCATTTTTATTAAAATTAACCCCGAACAAAAAATTCAAAAACCATTTTTTTTTACAGAATATCCTTAAAAAAAGGACATGGATTATCGTTCTTGGACAAATTGTATATACAGTTGGACGCGCCTTAAAAAAACCTTTCTTACGATACCCATATTGTATATGTTGGTAAGGAAACAGATTCTGAAATTAACAAAACATGCAAAAATAGACCCATTTTCAAAATGGTCCAGCTCAGGAGAGGTCAAAGCTGGAGCCGAAATATTTTAAATGTCATCTTAAAAAGTCCAAGGTTAATTTTTAGGAGGGTACATCGAGCATTTTTTTTTGGTGAGTCGCTCTAATGTATATATGCATACTTGGTATTTTTTCATTAACATTGAAATTTCATTAGCATTATTTAACTAATGCTAATACCAAAAGAATTTCATTACCATTTAATTGTAATGAAATTTTTTGGCATTAGCATTAGTCCCAATAATGCTAATAAAATCACACTAATGCCTAAAAAACTAATTACAATTGAGCAAGAAAGCATTTGTTTACAAAAAAAAAAAAAAAAAATGGAGTGTAAACTGTAAATCTGAATATGGGAAATTAAATGGAACGTGGAACTAACTTTCTATTATACGATATCATATGCTTATGTTTGTATTATCATGTAAATCAGTAAAAAAAAAAATTAAATCACCCTTGGGCTGTTTTTTTTTTTTAATTGAACACTCGGGATCTCTCTCGGACCTAGCCAATTTATATTATAAGGAGCGGAAATTTTGTCAATTTTTCTCTATCTCGCTTAGTTTTGGAGATACTGGCAATTTTAAAATATCGTCATTTGGCTCGCATCTCGAAAACTAAGCGAGATATCGCAAAAAGGGCAAACATTTTGCAAACCACCACTTCCGACAACACAAATGTGTTAAGTATTCAGATTCAACACCTTTCCCGTTTCATTCCATATCGTTCCATTTTGGGTAAATGTTCATTTTATTATCGGAGTGATTAAAATGGTATTTTCACGTTCGTATTTGTGTGAACAAGTAATAGAGACACCCTGTGGTTTTTCATAAAAAATTAATCTGTAGGAATCCTACCCAGACCTATCATATTTGTATTCTGTCAATTGTAATTTGCTTCCTCTACTTGATTCATTACTAATTTAATGAAATTTAAAATCATTATCTTTAATCCATGAAATAAAATCAATGTAATTCATTACCACTAATTAAAAAAAAATGATAATGCAAATAATGTCATTACGATTGATATCAATAAAATTGTAATGAAATCATCAATTAATTAGTTCATTCAATTAATTAGTCTAATGTATGCTGTTTATGCCCGTAATTTCAAGCAATAGATATCTACCGGTGCTTAGATACCTACCCGATTTTGTTGGTGTACACGGTAGGTATCTAAGCGCCAGTAGGTATATATTGCTTGAAATTACTGCCATTAGAGTAATGCCGCTTAGAATATTTATTAGTTGCTAATTTTATTTTGTACGGTTTTGTTTTCTTTAAGTTCTGTTGGTGTGGTAAGTAAATATTTATATTTTAAGCTTAAAATGTTGTCTTATGTCTGGATTTATGTTCATTTTTGCCAAGATATTGTTTATTTTGGGTTATTTTTAAATTGTATGGTCATTTTTATTTGTTTCTGTTTTTTTGTGTCTGTTGGGTGGTAATAAATTTGTTTAATTTTCTATTTGTTTTTGTTTATTTTAGATTTAAGCAATTAAGGAAAACATGAAAACACCTAAGTCTTATTATAAACCACTTCCCAATTGTTTGGGTTTTTGTGGTTACTGAAAATATGAGTATGTTACTGATACTTTGGGCAGTCTCAAAAATACCACAAGAATAAATGTAAATAAGATTTTGTAATGGAAATATATCAGTGTTAACAAACAAAAAAATAATAATTGACTCAGTGAGATCTCAAAACTTCGCAGACATGTTTTAGTTTTAAAAGTTATAGAAATAAATATTTTTATAAAAAAAACCCACAATATATCATAAATATGATGAAGACTTTCATAAAAATTTATGACAAATGTTTCATACGCCATCATCGTTTCATAAAAAAGTTTCATAAACTTCTGCTCTTTATTAAAATTTTTATTTGTTATTTTAAATTTAAAAAAATATCATTTATACCCAATTTATACCACAACCAAAATTAGGAGTTTTTGATTAAACATTTGCATGGAATTTAACAACTGAACACAAGTAGTTTTGACTTCTAGTTTTTGGTTGCGGTATAAATGTATTATTAGACTTGTTAAAACACAAAAACTACCAGAAATTATTTCAAGTTCTGAAGCATCAAATAAATATTATTTCATGTGTTCTTAATTTAAAATAAGAATATTTTAAATATAATTTGAAACATTTCATAAAAATTTAAAAAACTTTCATAAAAATGTATGAAACTGGCTCCACCTATTTATGAAATATTTAATAACATTTATTAAGTATTTCATCATAGTTATTTTAGATTAGATCAGACGGCACTATGCACCGCGACCAATGTAGGTCTTTTATGCTGCCTAAAGTTACCTACAGATTCAAGCTACCTATAAAGCCAATCATTATATTAGGCAAAATATTCGCGATGTCGGAAGGCGAAATGAAGCGATCACCTAGAAACCTAAGTCTCCTATCACAAAGACTGGGACATTCGAAGAGAACCTGCTCCGAGGTCTCAGACACCATCTCACAAAACCTACACATATCCGTGTCCGATTGACCCTTCCTGTGCAGATGGTATCTGAGATTACAGTGTCCAGTTAAGTACGACGCCAGGGTCTTCAAACCCACCCCCCCCCCCCTCTTTCAAGCACCAAGAGTCGCCTTGACCCCCTACTGCAAAAAGAAATCAATCTCTTAGCATGGCGCTGACCAGGAGAGTTTTCCCAGTAACCAGAGAATTCAAACTCTCTCCATGCCCTGAGCCTTTCCCTAACATACCCCGTAGGTATTCCACAGAATGGTTCAGGACCAATAGAAAGGCTAAAAGAATGGAGTTTGTTTGCACACATTTTATTTATTGTCAAAATGCAAAATTTTACAAATAGTTTTAAAGTTTAGGACACGTCTATTATCGCCTTAAATTAAACCTTAATTGTTAATAATATAAATTCTAATGTTGAGTTATTTAAGCGATATATAACCTATTTCAAAAATTATCAACATCTGTTGAAACTGACATTTGTAGATCCCCTTATTTCTCTAATTTTTTTTAATTGAGAGAAACGATGGGCAGGCTTAGGTGGTACTTAAAAAATGCATGGCCATTTAAAGTCGGAAGAAGGAAACAAAAATACTAGAAACGTTTAGGAGATTTTTATTAATAGTACGCTTAGGAAATTATGTTGGTAAAGACGACAGCAATTGAAGTCAAATGAAATTTCATTTAAAGGAAGGACGACTTACATTTCATTAAATTCAACTAACATTGTCATTTGTTTTTTAATGTTCAAAAATGACTAACAATTGTAGTAAAATGAACCACATGGTAGTAAAAAATAAACAAACATTTATTTATTTTTATTTTTTTAAATAACAAAAAACAACTGTAAAAATGAATGTAAAACCATAAAACAGTCATTTGATGTGAGTTGTTTTTTTAAATGAACTACAAGGTTAGTTAAAAATTTTATTTGTGCTACAAATAACTTACATTTACATTAAAAATAAAGAAACTGTATTACAATCCAAACAACTACATATTTTTAAAGCAGAAGTTCCCTGAGTGTATGTTTCTGCTCATAGTTTTTAACTTTCAGATCTAAACCAATACAAAATAGAGTCATTCGGTGGATATTCATTCACTACAAAAGTCAGTTTTATATTGCCGCTTGGTGAAAAGTTACCAAGCAATTGAGCTTTGAGACCAGTATTTGAAACCCGGTGTAATGTTATACAGTTTAAGGTATTGCCGAAACAAATTGTTAAAAATTTAGCTAAATCTAACATAGCATTTCTCCACGACAGCAACAATATTAGGCTGGTACGTGATAGAATTAACGCTGTCACTGAACATTTTAAATTTTCAAGTGGTTTATCTGAAAATCCGCTTATATCTAACTTATATGAATGAATGTCCTTATACATGAATACAAATAACCCTTGGTTGTTTGTACGCATGTGTGGGGATTTTGTTCAACACTTTCTTTTACATTATAAAATTTAAACGTGTTTACATAAATAATTTATATAATAGACAAATACTTTTGTCTGCAAAATATACATTTTCATATCACCACTTTAAGTACATCCGTAAAATAAAATTTGTATATCATCCGCATACGCAAAGATATAATATCTTTCAGCATTCAATAAAGTGAACAAATCATTTATGAACATAGTAAACAGGAGGGGAACCAATAACATATCCCTATGGGCACCAATTATTATCGGTAAAGCATCAGAACAGTTAGCACCCGACGAAACAAATTTACCTCGATGTGTGAGATACGAATAGATTAATGAAGCTGCAGTCCCTGAAAAATTGTAAACTTCAGTAAGTTTCTTCAAAAATAATTCATGACATATTCTAGTACATGCTTTGGTATGATCAAGTGACAGCAGCACACACAAATTTTTATTATCCACATGACTTCCGTAAGACTCACCAAAGTGAAGTGGTACTATGGTTGTAAAATTTTTTCGAAATTTAATTATTTTATTTGCATTTTTTTATAAAAAAAAAAACACGAATTAGCGAACAGTAAGATAAAAAAAATATTTACTAACAAACACCTAATACAAATTGTGAATATTTATGTATATGCCACGGCTGGCTCAGACGTAGTCTAAAATGGAGGTCCAATTTTCGATGACTTTTTCCAACATTTGTGGCCGTATGTCAATAAATGTACGTCAATAAACAAACCTGCCGTATTTGGAGTGATGATAATCCTCAAGTGTATGTTGAGACACCGTTACATCTAGAAAAACTGACTATTTGGTGTGCTTTATGGTCTGGTGGAGTCATTGGTCCGTACTTCTTTAAAAACGATGCTGGTCAGAGAGTTACAAAAAAAACGATGCTGGTCAGAGAGTCCGCAGTCTGGTGACCGCTATAGAGCCATGATTACTGACTTTTTCGTTCGTCAATTGAACAACCATGATGTGCAGGAGCTGTGGTTTCAACAAGACGACGTAACATGATACACAGCTCGTGCCACAATTGATTTATGCAAGGAAACGTTTGGTAACCGCTTAGTTTCACGTTTCGGACCCGTAGATTAGCCTCCAAAATCGTGCGATTTAACGCCGCTAGACTATTTTCTATGGGGATATGTAAAGTCGCTAGTCTACGCCGATAAGCCCGAAACGATTGACCACTTGGAGGAAAACATTCGCCGCGTTAATTTTTTTTTTTTTTTTTTTAAAGAGAGGCAACGCTCAGGAAATACTTCCTATATTTAGTGTGTTGCTTTCTTTGGAAAGGGATAGTATAGAGATGAAAGGTGGGGAAAGGTGAAGGGCTTCAGACATGGCAACACTGTAATTGCGCGAAATGATAAGTCTTAGAACAGTTGTTGCTCGCCACCTGATGGAGAGTTGGCGAACTTATTGAAGCTTTTTGGTTCATAGCCCTGATTCATTATTTTACTTCGGTGGGGTTAATTGCTATGGGAACAATGGGAACTATGTTTTTTTGAAAAAATTATATATGTAAATTTTCAAAAAAATATAAGTTATGAATTACAAAAAATAAAAAAAAAACTGGAATAGGCTTTCCAGGAAAAATTATGAAGCTTCTTGGACCAAATGACAAAACACAGGAATTCTTACGGTATCTTGTTTCCCAATCATGTTTGCTGTAAAAAATTGTAGCAATGGTCAAAATTTTTCTCCGAAGGAAAAAAAATTTGAATTTTTTTTAAAAGAACATTTCAAAAGAAACGGTATGAAAACTGTAGACCATAAATTTTTCTATGATGTGCTGCGTGGTACCAGAAGTTTTCCACTTTTCTCTGGAAAGACCATTCTCAATTTTTTTTTTTCAAAAATTAAAAGAACAAATTCATAAATCAAATTTCTGAAAAAACTTCTGGAACAATTTTATGCATTAAACATATTTTAAAAACTAGGTACCATAATCTTTCTGTGATGTACCATTTGGTACCAGAAGCTTCCCAATTTCTGGAAAAATTTTATGCATTAAAGATGTTTTAAAAACTAGATAATATAAGTTTTCCTGTGATGTACCTTTTGCCCCAGAAGTTTGCCAAACATAGAACAACTTTTTTAAAATCTTCAAAATTTTTTTCAAGAAATAAGGTTTGACAACTAGAGACTATACTCTTTCCTGTGATGTACTTGGTGGTTCCAGACATTTCTTACTTGTTCCTGGAAAGACCATTCTACTTTTTTTTTTTTTTTTTTTTCAAAAATTAAAAGAACAAATTCATAGATAAAATTTTTGAAAAAAACGTCTTTGACAATTTTATGCATTAAACATGTTTTAAGAACTAGATACTATAAGCTGCCCTGTGATGTGCCATTTGGTCCCAGCAGTTTTCCAATTTTTCCTGGAAAGACCATTCCAAAATTTTATTTTAATTTTTGGGATTTCATAGAATACATTTTTAAAATCTTCAATTTTTATGTGGATTGGGCCAGTAGTATAGAAGTTCTATACTTATAGTCACTTTTTTTTGAAAATACACCACTGTGCGGTGGCAAGCAACGCTTGGCCACTGTTATCAATCAGGTAACCGGACAATGCTGTCAAAATGGTTTATCCCATATTCTGCCAACGCATAACCAAACGTCGCCGACGCTTTGCCAATACTGTGTTGATTGCATTTTTCTGCCTGGGTATATATTTAATAGTTATATATAATCTCTTATCATAAATTATGATGTGAGCAAGATTATTCAAGATCATTTGTTATTTGTTAAACAAAAAACCGTGCAATGTTTATTAATTAATTTTATTTTTAAACGGCAACTAGAAATATAATTTATGCATTTATCTGCTAGAGCGTCTTCCAGAGAAGACCTGTCCGCATATTAAGTATGCATTAAATTAGCGGATGAAGATATGTTCTAATTAATAAATAAACATTGCACGGTTTATGTTTATCAAAAAACAAATGATTTTGGACTTTAATAATCTTGCTGACATCATAATTTCTGATAAAGGATCAAAAAATATACGTTTGGTTTTAAAACTTTAAAAGTTTTTTAAATTTAAAAGTAAAACATTATTTATTATTTGTAAATTTAGAAAATTTAAATTTTAACACTTTTTCACTTTCAAACCATGCACACACAAATTTTCTGCAGAGGCAATTTTGTATCTTTTTTTTTAACCAAATAGCTTAAGTTCTTATTATAAAACAGGCATTTGGGGCTAATTTAATATACCCTGGAGGAGGGTTTGCCGGTTAGAGGGTTAACAGCTGAAAATAGCTCGAGTTGTCCATTAACTTAATTGCAGTGTTAGGCTTTTTATTGTGAACTGCAGTTATATTAACGGTTATTTACAGTAGATTTTACAGACATAATTCTCTTAGTGCCCAAATTGACCTAAAGTTTTTATAGCGAACGAATTAATTCTTTTAAATTTGTTGTATTAAATGGCCTTGATTGAAAATGTGTTACAGTACAAAATAACTTATTCACACATAAACATTTACGCAATTATACGCATTCACATTTTTTTCTATCATCCTAAATCATGAACCACCTCTAACGTATTCATTTCAATCGCTTTTTGTAGCTGGAAAAATGTTATTACAATTGTTAACGTTGTCTGCGTTAACTATAATCGTTTTGCTATTATCATTATTGCTTTTAATGCTTTGGAAAACAATAGTAGTAATTTTAAATGCTTATTTTATGTTTGTCTTTCGATAATATTTTTTTTTTTAAATGAGATATTTATAAACGTGAAAATCAGTTTGGTTTTTTGTGTGAAATGAAATGATTTTAATATTAACAAAAAAAGAAATGTGTTTTATAAAGAAATTTAAAGTTTTTTATAAGAATCTGATTTGCAAATATTTAAAAAATTACATCTGATAAAATCAGCTAACACGAACTTAGTGGATTAATTGTATTTATGTATTTATTAATTTAATCAATTAAAATGAAAATACTTAAGTTAAGTTGAGTCAACTAAAAATATGCTTAATTGTATTAAACGCCTTTAAAAAGGCATTATTTAAATCATTTAATGTAATAGAGGTCATAGTTTTATTTTCAAACAAAAAATTAATTTGAAATAAATATTTTGTAATAAAAACAACATGTTTTTAATGTCATTCATTGCAAAATTTCTTTTAGAAGAGCTGAGTAACGCAATTATAGATACAAACATATAATAAATTGGTTGGGATTCCATTGTATCCAACAAAACTTAATCATTGTTCAATAATTTTAATTGTAAGTACTTAAAATTCATCATCAGAATAATTAAACTATACTGTAAACAAAAATATATAAAATTAACCAAAGCACAGTCATATCAGTCAAAATATTGGCTTTCCTATGCAATATTGAAAATATTATCTTTTACATTAACTTTAATACCAACAACCAACCATTTTTCGGAGATTTCATACCTTGAATAAAATATTTGCAGTTAAAATCGAAAACAAGAATTTTTTTAATAATATAATTTTAAAATAATATATTATTGATTGATATAATTTTTATTGTTAATAAAAATTATGATTTATTCGACCTTTATTGTGCAATGAAAATGAAGTTATTCAAGTTCGAGGTCGTATTCTACATTTATTTACCAGAATATTGTCCTAGTAAATAAATTATAGAATTTTTTAGTTTTTTCAATTTATTCTTTGACCACACCTCCAAGAATTTGTTGATAGATCTATTTCGGGGAGTTTCTAGTTCCCCATCATCAGGACAATTTAGAAAGAGTGGTAACATCATAATGCTTAAACTTGAAAATATATATAACTCATTTTTCTAACAAAATGAGAAGTATTTGAAGTTACCAATAATAATCAAAAAACAAATTGAAATACTTTATGTTTAAATCATAATTTTTATTAACAATAAAAATTATATCAATCATTTGTAAAAAGACATAGTATGGTCTTAGTTTGTTAGTTCCCCTTTAAATAAAATGGGAAACATGAACGAAAATGTGTATTGTAATCTACCAAAGGTGGGTACTACACAAAAACATAAAGTATTTCAATTTGTTTTTTGATTATTATTGGTAACTTCAAATACTTCTCATTTTGTTAGAAAAATGAGTTATATATATTTTCAAGTTTAAGCATTATGATGTTACCACTCTTTCTAAATTGTTCTGATGATGGGGAACTAGAAACTCCCCGAAATAGATCTATCAACAAATTCTTGGAGGTGTGGTCAAAGACAATATTCTGGTAAATAAATGTAGAATACGACCTCGAACTTGAATAACTTCATTTTCATAATATATTATTTTTTTTATAGTGTTGGTAACTCTAATGAAATACTAAGATTAGCAACCCAATTTCTGTTGTACATACAAATCTATATTTTAACATTCATATTTAAACTTGAAAGAAAACAAATATACAAGGTAGAAATTTGAAAATACAGATTCAAATTGAGTTTAGGCTAGAGGTAAATTAATTGCCTGACAAGTAGGAGGTCGCCGGTTCGAGCCCTGTTCGCAGCATAAGAATTTTTATTAGTAAGATATAAAATTTTTTTATAGTTTTGGTAACTCTAATGAAATATTGAGATTTGCAACCGAATTTCTGTTGTTCTATTTTTAGGCAAATATTTATATTTAAAACTAGAAAATATTCTAGGTTGAAATTTACAAAACCATATTTGAATTGTGTTTTGGCTAGAGGTAAAGTACTTGCCTGATAAACGGAAGATCGCCGGTTCGAGCCCAGTTCGAGGCATACAATTTTTTATTAATAAAACAAATTTTTATGAATGCATGTGAATCTATTATAGAATTTTATAGTCCATAAACATACAATTTTCAATTGTTACAATAAAAATTATAAATTTGTAAATAAATGTCGGTTGTTACGATAGTATTAAAATTTAATAATAGTGGTAGTACATGGAACCACAAAAATTCGGTTGGCCAAAAATTCGGTTGCAACTACAAAACGGTTTTCTGTGTGTAAGAGAAATAAAATTTTCACTTTTATTACTTTGCGGAATTTATTAATTTTTGCTGATATTAGACATTTTTCGGCAGGGATTCTCCCTGCATTTAGCGTTCCAAAGCAGTTTTAAATGCTTTTGGTCTCCCTACCGAAATTTTCGAAATATTTTCAGTTTTTTTTTTTTTTAATTCGAATTTCACTTGAAATTGCACGGTTTTGTACACTCATGGAAATTAACCTGTAAAATAGCAGAAAAAAGCTAATAATAATTTGTTCAAAATGACGTTGCATAAAAAACTGCAACAATTACCAGTTTTTTTTTTTTTGCTAAATACTAATAAAATAATAACAGCAAAAACAGAGCTGTTAAATTTTGAAATTTTAGTTATATTCGAGCAGAATATAGTTAAGTGAAAATAACAATTTACACTGCTAAAATTAGCAACACTTTTACTAAATATTTGTAGATTAAACAGCAACCAAAAACTGTAACATCAACAATATATCTCCTACATTTAGCTTACATTAAGCAGAACTTATATATTTTTCTAAAATCAGCAGAATATTTTGATACAAAATAATTGATTACTGATTTTAGAAGGTCAGATTTTAATTCTCAATAAAAAAAAAAAATTTAAAAAAAATTTCACATATTTTTATTATTTTTTTGTTTACTAAATATTGAGCATATTTTTTTGCTGATTATATCAGATACATTTTCTAATTCCAGTAAACTAAAATTTAGCTCAAATATAAGTGAAATAAGTAGATTTATTTTTGCTATTCTTATCTTGGAAAATTTGGCATTCTTTCTCCAACATATCGGCCAGTATCTCATGAATAAATTCTTCAATATTGGCTTCCAGTGCTTCAACCGTTGTTGGCTTGTCCCTATAGACATGAGCCTTAAAAATAGTCTAAAGGCGTTAAATCGCACGATCTAGGATGCCAATTGACCGACCCCAAACGTGAAATAAACTGTTCACCCAACTCGCCTCTCAACTGGGCCATTGTTTGGCGAGCTGTGTGGCATGTGGCGCCGTCTTGTTGAAACCACATGTCACCCAAGTGCAGCTCTTTCATTTTGGGCAAAAACAATTTGTAATCATCGCACGGTAGCGCTCGTGATTCACAGTAACGTTGCTGCCTTCGTCGTCTTTGAAAAAACACGGTCCAATAATGCAACCGGCCCATAATTCACACCAAACATTTTTCGGGATGCATTGGCAGTTCTTGCAATGCTTCTGGCTGCTCTTCACACCAAATATGGCAAGTTTGCTTGTTCACGTATCCATTCAACCAGAAATGAGCTTCATCGCTGAACACAATTTTCCGATAAAAAAGTAGAGCTTCATTAAACTTTGCCAGCGCCCATTCATCAAAAGTTAGCCGTTGTGGTTGGTCGTGTGGCCTCAATTCTTGTACCAGCTGTATTTTAAAAGGTTTTACAGTTTTCGGCGCTGCGAACAGCGCCGAATCGATAATTTACGGTTATCAACAACTCTGGTGGATACAGCTGCGATATTTTCCTCTGTCCGCACTCTACGTATGCGTATGTTGGTGGTTTCATGTCCAATAATGTAAATTTGATGCGAAATTTAGTCACAAGATTCCCAATAGCCACCTCCAAAGGTCGTCCAAACTGACCATAAATTGGAAGAAGTGCACGATGCACTTTCTTAACCGAGCATGAATTTTGATAATAAAATGCAATAATCTGCACGAGTTGTTCGTTTGTAAGTCGACTCATTGTTAACTTATAGACCAAACTGAGCATGTTTACCAGTAACATGTTACACGAAAACAGCTGATCTGCCAAAAACTGTGTTGTCTCATATAGTATAGTACTTTCAATTAATTTTCCTTCTAAATAGTTACTTGCTAGCTTTACTAAAAATCAAAAAAAAATTTAATTAAAAATGTATCTTTGCTAAAATGTACTTCGAGGAATTTTTTTCAAAAGATTATATATTGTAAAGATACATGTTTTTTATATTTTTAACTTTGTCTTTATTAATTCGCAGGTCAACTTTTTAGAATCGGTTACCTCAGAATATATTTTCGAACAGTTTCTTTTGTTACCGGCTGCATACAAGCGATTGTAGAACATGTTCCTGGTAGTCAAATGTAGGGCTTTACTGTCCCCGAACCAGATCTATTACTGGTTCTATAACCAGTTCCAAAGCAACCTCTTCGTGATTGGAGGTAAACAACCTGTTGTAAATAGGACAAATTCCATACAAAAAGAATCGGTTGAAGAACGTAAATTAGAACATATTGTAGTAAAGTATAAGTTGTTCTGTAACCTGTTAATTGGATTTCATTATTTTACTGGGTTTTTTTACAAAATGTATTTTAGCAAAAAGGCAAATGTTATAAATTAAAATTACTTATAAAAAGAATCCTTTAAAACAAATGGAGTATTTTTCCAAAATGTATACCCGGGTAAAAATTTTAATATGGAGTGTAATACAATTATATCTCAGTTGATAAGTTCCCATATATAGGCACATACAAATTGATCCGAAAAACAATACACAATTTTATACAATTTTATTCGAGATTTGTCCATATCCGGGACATTAAATTATATCAAATTAGATATAAATATATCTGATTTTATAAAATTTTAGCCGCTAGTAGGCATGGTTTTAGTAACTTGAAGTTATGCTTAAAGTATTTAAGTATAAAATTTAAATTTCAAAAATCAAAAATTTTAATGACCAAATTTGATTAAAAGTTATCAAAAACATATTTAGTGTTTCAAAAATATATAACTAAGTGATATTTTCTTATAAAATGTACACATTTTTTTTTATTTGAAATTATATAACATAAATCACTTGCAAAGGATCTCGTTTAAAAATTAATATGGTTTTATATGAAGCCATATGTAATAAAGTCTTAACTTGCAGATAACTTAATTTGATATTGAACTCTACGAAAATATGTATGAAATTAGATATAATGCTATTTAAAATTACACGGAAAATATTTTGAGTATGGCGTCAAATATATTTTAATAAGACTTAGCATGGGACCATACATAATCATATATATAATCATATATATTTTTGGATTCTTATTATATGACTTATGTAGTTATATATGGAGTAAGATTTGGGGACATATACAAATATATCAAGTACCATATAAGAAATCTCTCAATAAAATTTATCAGGTGTATTTGTATAGAATTATATAAGCCGTAATGTGACTCCATTCAAAGTCATAATCATATTATTATGACTAGATATTACTACAATATTTTTACGCAGTCCTATAATTTTCCAAATTTCTTTGAGTTGCAAAAAAAAAAACAAAACCGAACACACAGAAATTCTTTATCAAATGAAGAAGATTCTTTGACAAAACATAGTGAAGATTTTGGCCAATGATTACAAATAAATTGTGTGCTACCTATGGCGCTTTACTGCTCCCCCTATCGGAGATATATAGCACTAAAGCTAAATCATCATTTCGAAATATTTTTTATTTGTGCCTGAGGATGGTTTTAATGACAATGATTTTTTTTTTTTTTTTGCATAAGGCACACTCTCATAAAATTTCGAAGATTTCATCAAACCGAATTGAGTCGGTTGACGTAAATTCGGTTTGCCCAATCGAATTCAGTTGTGGCAACCGAATTTGGTTTGCCACAACAACTTATTCGGTTACAGCAAACTAATTCAGCTGTGACAACCGAATGAGGTTGCAGGAACCGAATCGATTGGGTTGGTTGACACAACCGAATTTGTTATGTGAGTGTAACAGCCGATTCAAAATTTTTACTTGTATACGTTTAGAAATTGTCTCCGCTAAAATATTTTCACAAAACAATTTCCTGCAGGTACAAAGAAAAAATTACCATGCTGTGGTTGGTTATTGTTGTTATAATTTGGTAAAATGTACACATAATTTTCAAGCAAATACTTTTTATTGCTTTTTTTTTTGGAATTCAGCGTTAATTTGCAACCTTGTATTGTGTGGATAAAAAACAAACGACTCAAGCGACTTGTTATGTTTATTTGGAAAACGTGCCATTTAACGTCTTGTAGGGGAAAAATTAATAACGTTAAAATACACATTTATTTGACCTCAATTTATATTATTGGTTTTTGTTAATGACGAACAATAAGAAAAACTCTACGATTTAATAAATTACAAAATACTATTGAAATTATATAAGAACATTTGAACAGTAATTAAAGTAATAAAGCTCATTAAAATGTTCATAGAATTTTTTGTAATATTGTTATATATAATTTAGAGGGTTACTAAAGTACAGTGCTACGGGACAAGATAGATATAGGTAGGGACAAAGTATGACCATTTTAGGAATTATGTGATATGCAACAGAACCAGTGTGACAAAAATTATCACGTGACTGGTGTAGGTGGACGTATCGTAGAACTGGAGATTTGGTTTCGCCAATTGCGTGACGTGCTCCCCAATAATACATCACAGAATAACCACTTTGGATCAATCGACCCTTCATTTCCCGCACGGTTGTTATTAGCGATGTTCGTTTTACTATATTCAAATTTCTTTAAAAAAATGTTATTGTCCACAAAACATTTAAAATTGTTATAAACAGTTTTAACGGGAGTTAAGTGCTTTAAATATTGTTTATTTAACTACCCGGTGAAAATCAATATATATGTATGCATTTATGAACATGTATGAACTCAGTCATGCTCATATCTAAAGGCATTCGAAGTCATAGATGTACATATACTACCATATAGGATTCATATATGTTGATAAGAGTTCATATGTGATAATATATACATAAATATTACCTCAATTTTCGATATTGTACACATATAGCGATGTATGGAAGTGTATAAACATGTATGATTATATATGTAAATATTACCTCAGTTCGTTAATGCACACAGATGAACATTATAACGACCAAAGTCACCAGTTCGTTTTGGCCAACACTATTTAATGCAGCATTATTTTATTCTTCTTATATCTTACCAAAGTACATTCAATTAACTGAATTGTATTAATTATTTTAAATATGTATTATCCGTTATTGAGTAAATAGTAGGTTCGTGTATGTGCTAACAACACCCCTGGTTGTCAATGCTGGCATTTTAGGCTACAACCCTGAGTTGTCATAAGCTTTAGATATTTAAAAGGTTGGTAGCACTGACGACGATGATATTGTGTCTAAGCATGTATGTATGTATATGTATGTGATCGTCAAAAATTTGTGTATAAAAGCAGCGACCCAATGTATGTGAAGGACAGTCGAGTTGCAGCCAGACACTAGTAAAGAGCCAGTAAAGGTTCGTACTAGTAAAAAGGTAGCAACGCATGGTACTGCCAGTATAGGTAGACCAGCATAGATCGGGTAGGAAAGGTGGTGCCAGTATAGGAACCCCTTTATCTTCGTGTCGGGATAGTGGTCGTGTATGTGTTGTCGTGTCGGTAAAGTAAACGTTAATTCCCGTGAAACGATATATTTGAAAAAATATAAAAAACGAGTTTTATTTCACGAACCCTGGCGTGACTGAGAATTACCCCAGCATCAGTGAAATTCACGTCGTTACAACATATATGATTCCTCATATGAACATAAAGGAATGCATTATGAACACATTTCAATCATGTATGGAAGCATGTTGACAAGCATGTGGATTCATATATAGCAATTTTTAGAAGGATAAATAAATTCTTGATTAAATTAAAAAAGCATGCAATATCTTGTTCCACTCAAAAACTACATTTGTTTTAAGTAGAAATTAAGAAGAAAAAAAAGAAATTTCGCGATTTTTACCCCAAAAAGCACCAGCAGTCGTTTAGTGTTCCCATAGCACTTAATCCCACAGAAGTAAGGGCTATGAACCACAAAATTTCAATAAGTTCGCAAACGCTCTATCAGGTGGCGAGCAACAACTGTTCTAAGACTTATCGTCTCACGCAGTTACAGTGCTGCTATATATGAATTATAAAAAAATCAATTTTTTTGTATGCACACTTTATATGTTGAGAGAGAAAATATTTATCTGTTGGTAAAAGACTATTGGTGCTTTTTGGGGGAAAAAATCGATATTTTTTTAATTTCTATTTCAAATGTAGTTTTTGATTGCATTAATTCTTTTTGTTTAATCAGGAATTTATTTAGCCAAATAACCAATACTTTAAAAAAGATATTGGCGCCGTTTTGTCTAACTATTCGCTAAAAACTGGACCTGAGTAGGACCAAATTTAGAATTTCACATTCTCAAATGGAAATATATCTTAGAGATAACCCACACATGTAACTAGAAATTAGAATTAGAAACTAGAATTAGAAACAACAAAAAAGGCGAGCACTCAAAATTTTATATGAAACAAGTTCCCTATTTTGGGTGCTTATATTGCCGACAGCGGGGAGTCTGGAAGGTTCAAAATCAAAACTTATGCCTGTTGCAAACTTCATTAATCGAAGTAATACACTCAAAAAAAGTTAATTTTTTAATGAGTCATCAAACTTTTAGTCAGCAGGGAGCTAGCAAAAAAATTACTAATGCCAACAAAATCTATTACTGAAAATCAGCGAGCTGATTTTTAGCAACAAAATTAGTAGATTCAGCAAAAGGTTTGCTAACACTTAGTGGTTTAGAAATTAAAAAAAAAAATTGCTAAAAATTAATAAAATTTTTGCTGAATATTAGTAGACTGAAAAAAAAAACTCAAAAAAGTTGTCGAAAAATTATACTTTAGTTAATTTATTTGCTGAAAGTCATAAACATATTTTTTGTGATTACTCTAAAAATAATTTACAATACATTACAAAATACAAAAATGTTCATACTCCCACACTGACGCCCGGAATTAATGTAATATATAAAAAAAATTATATAAATAATTAAATATACTTAACATAAACAATATTACCTTTCAACCACTTACATCGACCTTAGTCTAAATGATGGCATCTTTTAAAGAAACGCAAATGCAGCAGATAATGCTGGAAGCGAACCGAAACGAAACCAAAAAATAACAAAATATGACATATACAACCCTTTTTTTGCTATAAGAAAAAGGAAACATAAAAATATACCTATGATGTGTGTCTATCTTTCACTTTTGTCTGTCTACCTGTCTGCATATTTGTATGCAATTTGACCACACTACATTTACCCCCCGTATTCACAAAAATATTAAACAGCACTTCAAATATATTTTAGTTAAGACTAAAATATATGTTATTATTTGTTTATGAAGGCTTAACATTTGTTTTAACAACAATGTTTTTGAAATCTGAATTAAAATTTTTTATGATTGTATATTTAATCTTTATTAAATCTAAATATTTTGTTGTGTCTTTTATATAATAAATAGACAATTACATTCACAAGCCGAAGACAACGCAAAATTCAAGTTATTTAAATCAATAATTTTGTTGTATGTATGAAAAGCAGATACAAAAATTTTCCATGGTTAATTTTTTTATATGTCTAATAAGAGTTTTAGTTTTTCCTCGCCACTAGTATATCTTGACATGCAGAGACATGGTTGCCGTCTACACTATTAGTATGCTTATCAGCACAATTTTTTACCAAAATAAATTACGAAAACATTAGTAAAATATTAGTCAAACATTAGTTCAAAACAGTGCTGAATTAGTATAACTAAATTTTTTAGCTGAAAACATTATTTTAGCAAAAAATATTGCTGAAAAATAGTATGACTGATATACATTATGCTTTACTAACTTATTTTTTTGGGTGTAATTAAGAAATTGCCGAATTATTTCCAAACATTTTGAGATGTATCTGATAGTGCACTGGGCGCATAGAGCATCAATAAAAGCAAAAAATTTCATAGCCAAAGGTAGGGAATTTTTAGACCTTAGAATGTGGGCGTTGTGGTGTAATGGTTAGCGCGTTGGACTTTTACACATAAGGTCCCGGGTTCGATCCCAGGTGCCGGCAACATCAAAATAAAATGTATGAGTTTTTTCTATTCCTCATACGTATCGCAATGTCCACCTTCGGTGTTCCCATAGCAATTAACCCCACCGAAGTAAAATAATGAATCAGGGCTATGAACCAAAAAAGCTTGAATAAGTTCGCCAACTCTCCATCAGGTGGCTAGCAACAACTGTTCTAAGATATCATCTCGCGCAATTACAATGTTGCCATGTCTGAAGCCCTTCATCTTTCCCCACCTTTCATCTCTATACTATCCCTTGCCAAAGAAAGCAACACACTAAATATAGGAAGTATTTCCTGAGTGTTGCCTCTCTTTAAAAAAAAAAAAAAAAAAAAAAAAAGAGTGGCTTTTTTTTTAATTCAATATCCTGATAAAATTTTCTTTAATTTGAAAGGACAACTTTATACTACTTTAGGTTTTTTAAAATTAACATTTAAATTTGTAAAAAACTTTTCGTTTACACCCTTTATGTAACGAATAACAGGTTTTTTAAAATTAACATTTAAATTTGTAAAAAACTTTTCGTTTACACCCTTTATGTAACGAATAACACTGTGGAACAAATTCAGGTTAGCAAAAGTTAGGTCGATTCTAAAAGTGAGGGGTGAAAAAAGAGGCTAAATTAGAAGACCCGTATCGCGGCGTTTGTTTATGTTAGTTCTAATTGTTTTTTAATCGACCTTCGAACTTTGCAGTCAAATGCCGATTTTCAGCATATTGTTTATATGGTTTTTTGGCTATAACTCGTCGACTAATTGATATTTTTTCAATCTGTAAAAGCCAAATTATTGCTAGAGACCTGTCCAACAATTGAAATTTTTTAAAAAATTGATTAAGAAAATTTTTTGTGGTGCTTATGAAGCAAAATGTTGGAAAAAAATTTTTTTTTCATGCTTTCTAAAAATATTTCTTATTTGCTTTCTGTTTAATCTACTATATGCTTCTCAGTTTCTTCAATAAATTTCATTTGAAAAGAAAACAATCATAATACAAAACTTGCATTTTCCATCTTAATATTAATTTACTTCTCATTTGTTATGTACCACTATACATTTTTTTAATTTTTGAATAATTATAATGTAAAGACAAGTTTTCCTACAAATAAGTTTTTAACGACACATCTTAATCCTTAAACGGAAGATTTGGCAACTAAAAAAAAATACATGCCACTTTTTTTTTGCTGCTTTACACATCTAAAGCTTATTAAAATATGCGAGTTCGGGTGTGAATACCTCAATTGAGGGTAAATTAAAAAAAAAATTAGTAACATACGGGTTAATTTTTAGTTAACCCTTAAATTAGAAAGACAAAGAATGGGTCCAAAAATCGACAGTTTAACCACTAAAATTTTGGATTGTCAGAAATTGCTTTGTTTGGTTTTGTTCTGGTCATTAGGTGAAGCTGCGTGCCAAATTTCGAGTTCATTGCTGTACTAGTTTAGGAGATACAATAAACGCCCATTTTTATCACAGATAAAGGCTGGTTAAAAAAATCGGTATTTGTTGACAAATAACGCGACTGTATTTCCCTGATGAACAGATTATGCACATAATGATTTTTTTGTATGACTAATATCCCAGCAAAAAATTTCCAAAAAGGTAAGCGGGTTTGTAATCAAGCATTTTGGGCAGAACGCATTCCTTACTAGATTACCTACTCGATTCTTTTAACAGGGCGTGAGACTAAAATAATTGATTCCTTAGAATTGATTATTTTTTTTACCGAAGAACCATTTACTTTATATTTTTAAGAACTACATACATTTTTTAATAAAGAAATAATAAAACTACGAAGCACTTACACAAAAAAAAAAAGAAATAGTTCCATAGGTAAATTCAACTTTTACTCACACGTTATTCTCCTAAGTCACTCAAATATAACGATCAAAACTCATACGGAAATAAAATCCTAAAAAGTGAAACATCGAAGTGTTATTATAACATGGGTTTGTCATAATTTTGGAGCTATAAACCACGAAAATATAAATTTTTCAAAAAAAAGAACGATTCAAAATTGAAAAACAAAAATATGACTCACGCACAATCACCCTCGAAAATTTTTTTTACACTCACTCACGGTAACGTCAGTAATTTCAACTTCCACTCACAATTTTCTGCTCACGTGCGCTTCCCTAATTTATACCTAACCACAGTTTAACAAAATTGAGGCAACATGCAATTTCTGTTTTTAGTATTATTTTCTTGCAAATAAAAATTTGTTTGAAAAAATATATAAGATAAATTCTTTAAAATTGTATAACTTCTTTTTTCAAAATGAGGAACTACTTTCAATGACGTCCTTTTATTCAGAAAAAGTATATGATTAATCTTGATTACAAAAAGTTAAACATATAAGTTAATAACATTGTTATTTTCTTTTAAGTAAATAATTACTTTGTTATTGATTTCATGCTTTCTAGTTTAAATTTAAAGAATTGATTACAATACTACTTGCTTTTTTGACTCTATCGTTGGAATGAGTTTGGTATTGCAGTTACTAAATTTGGCAATGAGATATGTAAGCAAGTGTGGGCATCACCTTCTTTTTGGAATGTGTAATTTTTTCGTGGGATCCTAATGAACATATAGTGTAGTCCTGTAGTGTACAAGGGTAATCAAAGGATTAATTGAGAATATCCAATTTACTCCGCAACATTAACAAAATTATTTTTTTATTATATTAACCTTTAATTTAGTTGTAAATTGTAAATTTTGCTAAAATCAACTGGCTAAAAAAATTTTGACAGCTGATTTCAGAGGGGCAGATTTTTTATTAGCTCAACAAAATTCTAAAAAAAAACGTTGAAAATTTAAAAGTTTTCTTTGCTTTTTTTTTTGTTTAGTAATATCTGATTTTAGCTGACTAACTTGTTAATATCAATTAACTAAAATTTGACTGAATATAATAAAATTTTTGTTGATTCAACATATTTATTTTACATGTTCTTATCTAACTAATATTTAGCAACAAAAAATTTATATTTTTTTTAGCAGTTTTTACTATACCAGCATTTTGAACAAATGTTTAGCAGTTTTAGCTAAAATCGTTTTATTTATCCCCACTTCGACACTGCTATGGGTCCTCTTTATTTATCGAAAATTTAAAAAGCATTTCCATTAATTTAATAAAACACTTTAATAACGCTGAATACATTAACAGTCAAAGCCATTTTATCTATAAATTTTAAGAAATTAAGGTCAATAAATACTTTTTATTTAATAAATGTTTAAATAAAACATAATGTGTGTGAATGTTTAAACTTATATTTAATTAAAGATTATTAATTACACCATCATTATATATTTTTATTCACATTTATTTAAACCATTATATAAATCCTTTTTGGCCTAATTTTATAATTACATGAGCATATGCATGACTTTAAATTTGTCAAACCATTAAAACTTTATCAATTAAAATTACACATAAAAAAATATCAATTCGAATGTAGTTTCAAAATTGACTTAACACAAAAAATTGCAGTTAAAAAAAATATATTAAACTAACTTTCCATAAAAAAAAAAATGGATTAAACAATACACTTGATGATTTACTTGAATAAACGTCACTACATTGCTAGGTCTGTCAAAAAAACAGAGTAGTATTTGGAAGATGACAAAGCCAATTGTGACAATTTTTTGTTGTTGTTTTTGTTTTTTCTTTGATATTTTAAATTTTGAATCTCGCTCCTAGACGAGGACAAGAAATCCTCATTGAGTTTGTGATTTAACATAACAAATATCTCTAGAAATTCTAATAACAAAGTCCCCTGAAGATTTCCTTGGGCAGGAATGAAATCCGGATAGGGACACGCCTACATCAGATTGCCTTTCACAATTTGTTAAATAAGTTTTGGGACTTTAGAACATTTAATTAATATAAATGCAATTAATGTTTATCCCGATGAAAATAAATTTAAATACTCCTTGTCTTTCAATATATAAAAAACTGTAGTTACACTCAAAAAAATAAAGTTCATAAAGTTATCAACAAACTCAGCAAAAGTTCTGCTTTGAGAATTCTTGCAGAAAAATTTTTACCAAAAAATCAGTAAATTCAGCAAAATGTTTTGCTGACGGTTAGCTCAATTAAAATTAAAATTGATTTGTTAAAATCAACAACATTTTTTTGCTAGAGCTTAGTAGATTGAAAAAACCTTACAAAACTTAGTATACAATTGAACAGTTCATGCGAATAAAGACGAATAGACCATTTGTATAATTTTACAGGGGACAATAGAAACGCAGGAAACGGTTAAAAAATAATATTTTTGTCAACTTTTTGGTATTAGCTTTACGATTTAAGTCACATCTACCTATATAAGTCACATCTACCTATATAAATTTTAGTAAGGTATTCGAAAGAGAACTTGCCATAAATTGGACTTCAATTTTTGCTTAAATGGAAAAAGGGCGAATATTCAAAAAAATGTATTGAAATTTGAATGAAAATGGGATATTTTGCAGCAGATTTTGACTACATTTTCATGAGACTTGAAAAACTTGACGAACTATGGGTGGTATTTGTTTGTAAGGACAATTAAGTACAATTTCAAAGTTTAGCTAATATCAATTTTAAACTCGCAGCTAAATAATTTTTATATAATATTTTGTTAAGGATGGATATTCGCCCTTTCTGCTTTCCACACTTTAAAGTCTTATAACTCAAGAACGGTAAAATTTTTTTTTGTTAGAAAGTGTTTTGCAACCGTCAGATAATGACAATCGTAATTAATTTTTATATTAATTACTGTAGAATATTTCTTTAGTTAGTCTCTTTACAGGAAGAAGAAGAAGTAAACATTTTTATTGAAAAATTTTACGGACACAAGGGATACACCAGACTGCCGCAGTTTCGTCCCCCTCCTGGGACTCGTCAGTGGTTAATTTATGTGTCAATTGAACAAAGTATTTTATATTGTTAATTTGCTCTATATGAAAAACTTTTTTTATTTTTTTTTTGTCGTACTGTGATTTGAACTCACTGCCTTAGCATCAAGCTATGCATCGTAATCTCACCTCTTAACGAGTTGATTTTTTGCCAATATAATAAGTGTGGTTTGTTCCTCGTAATATTCTTTTAACACATTGTTACCGAAAGTAAAATTTTTGTATGTTTTTGTCAGGGACCGAAAATAACAGTTATTTTAAAATTTTGAAACAAAAAAAGCAATTAGAAGTAAATGTCGGAAAAACTGTTTCAAGTATACCATTTTGATCCTTATGAACTAGTCTATAATAAAATGCATTGATTTTCAAAATTTTGATTTTTATTTTTTTTAGCAAAAATAAAAGTTTTTTTTTTGATTTTTATTTTTTTGAGCAAAAATAAAAAATATTTTTTGATTTTTATTTTTTCGAGCAAAAATAAAAGTTATTTTTTGATTTTTATTTTTTCGAGCAAAAATAAGTTATTTTTTGATTTTTATTTTTTCGGGCAAAAATAAAAGTTATATTTTGATTTTTATTTTTTCAGGCAAAAATAAAAGTTATTTTTTGATTTTTATTTTTTCGAGCAAAAATAAAAGTTATTTTTTTATTTTTATTTTTTCGAGCAAAAATAAAAGTTATTTTTGGTTTTTATTTTTTCGGGCAAAAGTTATTTTATGATTTTTATTTTTTCGGGCAAAAATAAGTTATTTTTTGATTTTTATGTTTTCGAGCAAAAATAAAAGTTATTTTTGATATTTATTTCAATTTCTTGAGTTGAAAATTTTTATTTTTATAACGAATAAATAACAAATAACGCAGTTATATTATATATATATATATATATATATATATATATATATAATATACATATAATATATAAATTTTATGGTTGCCTTTTGTAATATTTTCGAGTTTTATAATCAGTAAAACTTATTTTTAATATGACGATTTTTTTTAAGAATTCTTGTTTTAAAAATGACGATTTTAGTACTGCTCGTACCGCTCGTACAAATAGAGATGTTGTCTTGTAGTTAGATACTTAAAAAATGTATAATAACATATATTAATACATTTATCACAAAAAATAACATTGCAAAATATTTGCTGTATATCTATCATCACTGAAAAATCATAATAACAAATCTAATAACTTTTATTTTGGTAAAAAAAAAAAATTAAAACCAAAAAACAACTTTTATTTTTGGTCGAAAAAATAAAAATCAAAAAATAACTTTTATTTTTGACCGAAAAAGTAAAACCCAAACAATAACTTTTATTTTGCTCGAAAAACTAAAAATCAAAAAATAACTTTTATTTTTGCTCGAAAAAATAAAAATCAAAAAATAGCTTTTATATTTGCTCGAAAAAATAAAAATCAAAAAATAACTTTTATTTTTGCTCGAAAAAATAAAAATCAAAAAATAGCTTTTATTTTTGCTCGAAAAAATAAAAAACAAAAAATTACTTTTATTTTTGCTCGAAAAAATAAAAATCAAAAAATAATTTTAACTTTTGCTCGAAAAAATAAAAATCAAATAATAACCTTTATTTTTGCTCGAAAAAATAAAAATAACTTTTATTTTTGCTCGAAAAAATCAAAAAATAACTTTATTTTTGCTCGAAAAAATCAAAAAATAACTTTTATTTTTGCTCGAAAAAATAAAAATCAAAAAATAACTTTTATCATCTGACTTTTATGAAAAAAGGAATAACTTTTACGGTCCCTGGTTTTTGTGTTGTATTTAACCAAAATTGTGCGTTAGTACACTCCCAATTTAAACAAAAATATAAAAATATACGAATTCTTGCACTTTCAAAGTCATTTTTTTAGCCTTAAAAGTCAAAATTTCCCAAAATTTCTGCATAGGATTGTAGGGCTCTGCTAATAAAATGCATTTATGCAAAAAAACGTGTTTGCGAAAAAGTGGTCTATTCGTCCTTATTCGCATGAACTGTTTAATTTCAATTTTAGTTAATTTATTTTGCTGAAATTTACTAAAATCTACATCTTTGTTGTGATTGTTTTAAATATATCATGAGATCTATTTTACACCACAAAGCGAAATGACCGATGGTTTTCAATTTCGATTAATTTTTTGTACACACACACGTCATGTGCCCATAATACATTCCCATGTTCAGTTTTTAAAATTTTTTAAATCTCGCGACTTTTTTAGGGTTTAAATTAAAAAAAAAAAGATTGGTAAAATACATACAGAGAAATACAGTGCCAATCGAATTGTAAAGTGTATATTAATGGTAAGAACTTATAAATTAAGCTAGTTAACATTTGATTTCTGAATATTTTGGGTGTTGCAACTAAAATTCAGTTGAATTACCCGAATTTTGTTGTGGAAACAAATGTTGAGTTTTACCAAACGACTGAAATTCGTAATAACCGAATTTGAGTAGCAGTAACTTTAGTTGGCGAATAGCTAAATTTTTCAAAAAGTTGTCATGGGATTTCTCTGATTCAAAAAGTATTTGACTTATAAAGGGTCCGCCATCTAACGTTTTTTTTTCAACTAGTGCTTATTTCGTGAATGGTAACACTTAGCTCATGTCTGATTTGACAGATAATTAGTTTTATCCTTCCGCTGAACGAATATGGTCCGTATGTTCGTTATCTTGTGAAAAAAGTGAAAGAAACTGGCATCCTCATCGATAAACCAAAGCGTGAAAATCCAAAAACAGTGCGTACAATCGAGAATATTGCTGCTGTGGCAGAAAGTGTGCGTGAAGTGCCATCAACATCAATTCACCGTCGTTCTCAACAATTGAACATTTCGGAGACATCATTGAGACGAATTTTGCATAAACACCTTGGTATGACGCCATACAAAGTCCAATTGGTTCAGGAGTTCAAAAAAAAAAATTATTTCGCGGACCTTTTATTTTTCTGCTTGAATTTTTAGATACAAAAAGTACTTACATGTACTCAGAAGAGCTGCACATGTATTCCTTGAACTGTGTGTTTCAAAAATATAACAATTTAAAATAATATTTGTGTTGATTTTTTTCTATTGCAGAATCCCTTTATTTTAAGACATCCCGGTCAGAAATGTCAAACGGACCTACGATGACAAGGCATTATAGCAAGTGGTACAAGTGCTGGCAACAAGCGCTTTCCTAATCCCATAATGAGGCGAATGGTCCATTTGTTCGAAGAGTGTCGGACAGGCACTAGAGAAACAAAACTTACAACGCTGGCATAGTGTAAGTAAAAACATGAAATAGGTGGTCTAAATAGTTTTTTTCTTAAATAAAAATTTAAAAAGCTCATGTATAATCTTCTTGGTCCCGCCGGGATTCGAACCCTGGTGCCAGATTGGCATCCGACAGTCACCCTATGGGGAATGAGGAGTCAATTGTCCTAAAAGTGACTGGTTAAAGAAGGACTTATCACAGGATTGGTATAATTTAATACTGAAGTGGGTTAAGCAGTGTCAATTGCAATAAAATTACCAAACATGTGACTGGTAAAGTTAGGACATACAACATACCACATATAACGCCATACAAAGTCCAATTGGTTCAGGAGTTCTAAAAAAAAAAAAGTTATTTGGCGGACCCTTTAGTTATCCATTTTCAAACTTATGCAAAGAAATACATAAGAAAATATGCATTTTTTATTTTGTAAATTAAATTTTAAAATGCATTTGCGAAATTGTTTCCCATTTCAAATTTTTTTTAAAATGAATGAATCGCAAATTTCAAATTTTTTAATTTAAAATTAAATTTAGCTTTTTCTGTGATGCGAGTATCATCTAATTTTATATCATTTAGTTTTCTCTATTATTTTCACACAAAAAATTTTATTTTTTGTAATTTTTTTATTTTGAATAGGTTTTTAAACAGCTTGAAATTTACAATACATTCTTTATTAACAAAAAAGTGATTTCTTTATTTTTATTCGTTCAAGAAATTAATTTAAATGCAAGTGCAATTTTTGTATGCATATTTCATCTTAAAATTGGACCTGCATCAAAAATTGTTTTTTTTTTTGACAAATTAACTTAAAAAGGTCACGTTTTTGTATTGTTAATAGAGTATCTTGAATTTTAAATTGTTTGAACTGTTCAAAACATAACACTTACATTTTTTATAACAAAAATATATTTTTGTATGGAAATAATGGACAGGGTTAAATAATATTTGATAAAATTGGCGTCACAGAAAAAGACATATTTCATTTTATAAAAAAAAAAATTAAAATTTTCGAGTTATTCAAATTTTGAAGTTTTGAAATGCATATAAAAATTTGATATGCATTAAAACTGCAATTTTTAAATGCATTTTTACCAAATTATAATATTTTTTTTATTTTTTATCTTTTATATTTTGAACAAATTTTTAAACAGTTTAAAATTTACAATAAGATATTTATGATCAAAAAACTGATTTCTTTATGTTGATCTATTCAAGAAATTAATTTTTGATGCAAATGCAATTTTTAAATGCATATTATTTTGGAAATTACAAGCAGAATAGAGAAATGTTTTATTTTTTAAAATCGATCGATAAATATAAAATTGTCAAAGCTCTCAAAATTTTTGAATTCTCGAGGTATCCTAATATGTAGTATAATTGGTGAGTGCGTGATATATTAAGTGGGCTCTTCCTTGAAACGTCATCTTTAAATTAAGTTGATTACGGCTGTGTGAAGTTTTATTGGAATCCTATAGGCCATTAAGAAATTTATGAATTTTTTCCAAAATATTTGTGAAAGACCCCACTGTGTAATGTATGTATGTTCCTTAAAATAAAACTATTTATTACTTTAAAGTTATTTTCTATGAGAAAACATAGAATCTGAGTTTGTTTTACAAAATGTTTGTTCGAATATAAGTTTTGGAAGAACTTTAAAGTCATTTCCTATAAGAAAACATAGAATATAAGTATGTTTTAGAAATTGTTTGTTAGAATATCAGTTTTTGATGTTCTTAATAACTAAAAAATCTTCGCAGTCTAAATAAAGAAAGGTTTATGTAAATAAATTGATATTTAAACATTTAAGTTTCCCGAATCGATAATGTATACCACATTTCATTAAAAAAATTTTTTCAATGTACGATATTTGTATGGTTTATATTTAATTATAGATTATTTATGTATTTTTGCCATATCTTTGTATTCATTATTTAAAACCGCTAATTAGCGTTGCTAAATATTATTTATAAATATTGTATGTACAAAGTTATATTGATAATCACTATATGTACCTATATAAGGATATAAGTTATTTTTATACCCTTCACCAAATGTGGTGAGGGTATATATTAGGGCACCCGTTTTCGAGTTGTTAACGAGTAGGTCGACCAGATTTTTCAGCTTTTCTAAATTCACTACTACTTTGTGACCGCAACTGTATAAATCAATTTTAACATATTCGGATCAGAAAATTCAGAGCCACTTGCCCTAATAAACGCAAGCATTTGATTGAGTTTCGGGAGCGGGAGTATGAAATGTGACATATTCAAATAAATGCCATTTAGCTCAGCTGATTACGTGTAACATGGCAGCTCAGCTGATTTCGTGTAACATGTTGCTGTTAAACATGTTCAGTTTGGTCTATAGTTTAACCATGAATCGACTTACAACCAAACAACGGTTAGAGATTATTGAATTTTATTATTAAAATTCATGCTCGGTTAAGAAAGTGCAAAAAGTGAAAATTGTGATCAACGTCGAAGCTCATTTCTGGTTGAATGGATACGTGAACAAGCAAAATTGCCGTATTTGGTGTGAAGAGCAGCCAGAAGTATTGCAAGAGCTGCCAATGCATTCCGAAAAATGCACTTTTTTTGGATTATGGGCCGGTGGCATCATTGGACCGTAGTTTTTTAAAGACGACGAAGGCAGGCATGTTACTGTGAATGGCGAGAGCCACCGTGCGATGATTACAAATTTGTTTTGGACAAAATGGAAAAGCTGTACTTGGGTGACATGTGGTTTCAACAAGACGGTGCCATACAGCACTCGAAACAATGGACCAATTGAGAGGCATGTTCGGTGATCAGTTAATTTCACGTTTGGGGCCGGTCAATTGGCCGCCTAGATCGTCCGATTTAACGCCTTTAGATTATTTTTTGTGGGGCTATGTTAAGGCTTATGTCTATACACACAAAAAAATATTTCTTAAATTCCGCCAAGTAAACATTTTGTTGAATAAAAAAAACATAATCAATTACTTTTTTAATTGACTCAATTACTTTTTAATTGACTCAATTAAAAAGTAATCAATATTTTGAATAATATTGATTACTTTAAATAAACAAAAATATTGATTACTTTTTAATTGAATCAATTAAAAAAGTAATTGATTATTTTTTTTTATTCAACAAAATGTGTACTTGGCGCAATTTTTTTTTTCTGTGTAGGGACAAGGTCGCAGCGGTTGATGCACTGGAAGAAAATATTGAAGAATTTATTCGTGAGATACCGGCCGATATGTATGCCAATATTGGACCCAGCGTATGAACCATTTGAGGCGAAGCCGTTGTCAACATTTACATGAAATCATCTTTAAACATTGAATTATATAGACCGTTATATCGACTCAAATAAAGATTTAATACATTTACCCAAATTTTATGTGTTTTTTTTTTTAAATCAAATCCGGATGCTCTTAAAAAATCACCCTTTATTAAATTATTTGGTAGGCAATCACTGTAGTTAATGTAATATTTTGGTACACCTAATTTTTTAAGGTATTTATATATATGCTAAAATATGAACTCTTAAATCATCTTTTCTCGCTAATCTGTCATATGCATTTTTGTTAGAAACGGACTATTTGTATTTTTCCTTGTTACAGGAAATAATTGTTCAGATTTGTCTGTTTGATTATGCACCAAAATTTTGCAACCAATTACGAAATGGAATGACATATTGTGCAAAAATATAAAAATATAGTAATAACTGAGAAAACCAGCGGATTTACTAGTTAAATCTGTACATTATTAACCAAATTTTATACCCGAATGTTGCTGAAGATCTTTTTTTGTATTTACCATAAAAAACTACGATAAAATCTTTTATTTTTAAAAACCCTACTTAAAGCCGGCGAAACTTTAATTCAATTTTTTTTTCGAAATCTGGCCCATTAGTGAAGAAACGAGTACATTATTGAAATTATATGCCCGAAATATACAGGATCAATGATCCTTCTTTTATGTCTTTTATTTTTAGTTGTTGTACATTTTTCTCAATAAATCAGAAACCAGTACATTCTCTATCGTTCCACTTACTGACAGTATAGAGAAAGGTTTCAACATTGACATATATTTTTTTGAAATTTTTGAAAATAACACTTTTTTAATATTCATCCGCGAACCTTTGAACTTTATTAAAATTACCCATGTGATATATCATTTTAAAGTTAATTTGGTCATCTTCAGACCACTGTGGTTTACGTAGCGTCAACGCTTCTCATTATATGCTTGATTTTGTAAAGTCATTTTAGTGCCTTTTTACGATTTTTTCGATGATATTCCGCAGACAAAGCGAAATAAGTTTTACATAACAATATTAAATTTTTTATTTATATATGATAAACTAACTTTTAAGGGGGAGAACAATTTCGAAAAATGAATCTAAAAATTGTATTTGCTTAAAAAATTAATTTATTTTTAAAAGCGTTTTTTACTGCATAAATCTGAAAAGGGATAACCATATAAATCGAATGGTTCTTGCATCAGCGATATCCGATAACAGCCTTAGCATACAGAGCTTCAACTTACATACTTTTCCGATTTTTTGAATATTAAAACCGTGCAAAAATCGCGATTTTTTATAAATCTGAAAAACTGAATAACGAGTTATGTTTTGGGAGCATGTGTGTACAGAAAATTAATAAAATTTGAAGACCCTTGGTCAATTCCATTTGTGATGTATCATGTATCTCATGATATATATGTTGGAAAACAATTTGAAAAAGAGTATAGTTTTTAAGTTTTTATCAACAATAATTCTTTATTTGAATTCTCTTTTAATGTTTGAAAAATATATTATTTCAAACCATTATCAACAATATATTTTTCTTTAAATTTATTTTTTATATTTGTGAAAAATTTTAAAAACACTTGAAATAAATATGAATTTTAATTTTATATTATTGAGTGAAAACATTTTTGAAATATGGCTTGATAAATATAGGGTCCGCCAAATAACTTTTTTTTTTGAAAATGCTGTAAAAAAAAACTACTGAATATTTTCTCAAATTTCTTTTTATTCGAAAGTACAATCCTTCCGGTTAATAATGGAAAATAATTTCATTCAAATGCTGCCTCGGCTGGCCATGCAGTATGAGCTTCATCTAAAAAGATGATTTTTTTGGCAAAATCGGCATCGGAAAAAAAAAACGTTAGATGGCTGACCCTTTACAAGCCGTTTATGTTGAGAATACTATTAATCGATATTCTCAAAGGTTAATAATTGAACAAATTACACAATTGAACAAAATCAGAAAAATGTTATGCACCGTAGATGCGACCTATTATTTCCGATGGACTTTGGGACGCAGATCATGCATATAGGCTTAGAATTTCAAAGTTAGCTATAGTTAAAGAAGTATTTGCAAAAAACTTTTTGTATAAAATTTAAGTGTTTTGATAAACTTTTTGCTAAAGACCACAACATTTGAAATAATAACGCTGTTTTTTAGTAACATTTAAGTAGTAAAAACTAGGCTCCTTAATTTAATGTTTTAAAAGGTGCGATAAAATGCGCTGTGCATTTTTCTCATTTTTCCCTAATTGATTAATAAAAATCTACAACGAAGAGAAGATCCAAAATTTGAATGTTTACCTTCAGTAAAGATCACAATTTATTTAATTTATAAAAAAAAAATCGCGAGCTTTCTTTTTTAGGTTAGGAAAAACATGGCTTAAACAAAAAAAATTTGACTTATTTTTATATCCGTGGCAAATCTTAATCAATAAAATTCTGTTTATACATTCAGGGATGTTTAACAATTATCTTCTAAGCAATACCAATAAAGTTCTAGTTCATTCAAGAGCGTTTCTTAAAAAAAACTTTTTTAAATAATATATTTTCTCTTAATTTCCTCATAGTAAATACATACAAAATTAATTTAAAATAAATTGTCAAAAATTTTTGAACTTCTGATGGCATTTTCTGAAAATTTTGATATGAAAGCGATGGTTGTTTCTCAGAAATTAATTAAGTGGAAAATAATCTTACAATTTGCAAATACGATTTAGAGAGAAAAAAAAAAATAAGTGAAATTTTCACTTTAATTTCAATGAGATCCTACATCAATCATGCAATCGCAATTAATATATATAAAAAAAAAAATAAATATATAGGATTTTAAATGCTCAAAGTCCATATTTAGAAACCATAATAAAAGTTATTCGTGTTTAATTCACGTATAAAAATTAATAAGAAATTTTGAAGAAAAAACTTGATTTTTAGTAAATGTTAAATTCGCGAATATTTCAAAAAACCGGAGCTAATATTACAATTTGGTGTTCACACTACTAATCTAGTTTTTAGTGTATAATTGTGTTATTGATAACAAATTGAATTGTATTTGTTTTCAAGTGTAAATACTTATTGACATAAAATAATGACAGCTTTTATAAATTCGCTACTTTTGCTGACATTTTAATTAAACAACATTATAAATTTTTATTGTATGTTTAAATATTCAAAACTGTCAACAAATGTCACTACTTCAAACATAACCCAGAAAAACTTTGGTAATGTATGCGATAAAGTAACGCATTACCTTGTAATGTGTACTCCTTTACTTTATCGTTATTTTCCAAAAAAAAAAAAACTACTGAGTTACCCATAGTGGGTTACATTATGCATTACTTTGTAAGGAATACTCCTTACATTCACCATTATTTCGAAACATAGAGTAAAGAGTTATCAATATTTGGACACTCATGGGTTACCATGTAATGATACATCATCACATTTCACATTATTTTAAAACATAGAATACGAATCATCAATTACATAATGCATGAAATATAAACGTAAAGTAATAAATAAAATATTTTTTTGAAAACCTATTTATAGACACATTAGATTATGATTTTTTGGAAGCAACAAGGTAAGGTATATATTTTTAAAATCAAAAACGAAAACTAGAAGTACAACAATTCATTTACATTTTAAGCATCCTATTATTATATGTGACTATAGCTCAGTTGGCAGAGTTATAGTCTATCAACTAACTGGTCGAATCTCCGCCCGACCACGTTATTTATTTAATTAAAAAAAAGTATAAATAATTTTTTTTTTTTTTATAATTTTTTTTTATGAAAATCACACATTACATTACTATTCTAAACACTGTAACCATATATGAAACTAGTTTCCAATGAATACACCCATTACTTTTAGCCTCATCGGCTGTAAAATTATACAGTGAAGTAAGGTGTATTGTATTGCGTGGAACCCTATGGCTATACATTACTTTACGCATTATTTGGTAATGTGTGTTTTTGCTGGGATGCTTAAATTATTTATGAACAAAGTTCATTACCCTTTAAATGTTATAAAATGAATGCCTCTCTCGAATAAGGCTATAAGAGACATTTTTTTGAAAACGCTTTTTTACGAAATATGGTTTATCAAGCATTTATATATATACCTATACAATAACTATTCAAAATTTTATATATTTCTGTTACAAAATAACCTTAAAATGTGGCTTTTGTTGAATATACTTCTATTTTTTTTTAGAAATTTAATAAAATTTAAGTTTACCTAAATTCACGGCCTGTTTTTGTAAGACATGTCACTCAAAAAACTCGTGTAAATGAGTGAAGAAATTCATTTTGGGGTTCTGTATCGCAAATGTCACTTTGAATTGAGTGAAAACGTAAGAGTTTTCGTTATCGTCTCTTTTTTTGGTTTCCACATTGCGATTCAAAACGTCACAAACGTCAAAAGAATAAAGTCAACACAATTTAATATTAAAAAAAAAAATACTTTTTAACAAAAAATTGTAATAAAAAAAGAATAATGATGTGATAACAATAAAAAAAACGTAAATATGAGAGTAGACAAAACACATTTGTTTTGTTTAACAATTTTATAACAACCCGATCATTTTTATTTGTAAATTTTTTTGTTTTTTTTTATGCAAATTATATTTTTATCACCACTTTTATTGTTTTCTAAACAAAATAAATCATTTTTTTTCAAGCAAAAATCAGCTGTTTCTGTTTATATTTCATTTACAGTGTTGGGTTGCCACCTACCAACAAAAAATGAGTTATTTGTATAGGAAACAAAATAAACAAAATGCGAAAATATTATGTTGGCAATCTTACTGTTTGACAAAACATAAAGCTTTACGTAATCAAACGTAAGTCAGACGAAAGAATTATAAATACTCATTTTATTACGTATTCGTTCGTGTGCCACACGTTCGTGTCGTAGTATACACGTCTTGTAAAAACATGCCGTTAAACATTTCTGCTATATAATGTATGAAGAATATCCCAGAGATGTATTATTGATATTTTAATTTGCAAAAAAAATCTTTTCTTCCATTAAATTCCTTAAAATAACGACTTGTCGATTTTCGTTCATTAAACCACCCAGTTGTATTCCAAATTGTTGCAAATGTAGGAAATCGATTTTTTTAATTGATGACCCAAACCGCAAGTTGGTCAAAATTTGCAAAAATTGTATTGCTTTTAAAAATTCCCAAATTTCGAAGTTTCGAAAAAATAAATTTTTTATTCCACTTACTCATTTAATATACTCAAGATTCTTCAGGTATGTAATTCGGACTTCATCGGATATCATTAACCCATATTAAGCCTGGAATTCAAAATGACCCACAAATTTAATTTTAAAGAATTTTTGAAATTCATAAATTTGTAGTTCTCTATTGCAATTTTTAAAAAATAAAAGTTGGTTTTCAAGAAAAAAATAAATAAATTTGATAAATGATAGTTCGAGTTTGAGTTTAAGAACTACTTTTCTGCACATTTGATAAAAATTGCTTATTTTGTCAAAAATTTAAAAATTTTTAATTTTTGGAAAAATATCACTTTAATTTGATTCGACAATAATTATCTTTAATTTTTATCTAAAAAATGTTTAACCGTTAGTGGCCTGGGGACAAAAAGTCCCATGGAACTTAATTTTAATTGCGACTACAAGAATGTAAAAGCATTTAAATTGATAAAAAAAATCTCTACTTAACAAAAACAATTATTTTGTGTACATATAGGATTAATTTTTATAATTTTGCCAAAGAAAAACGCATTATGAAATTTACCGATTTACACCTTTCATAATTTTCTGAAAAAACTCAGTTAAATTTTACTTTTATTCAAAAATAACTTTAACCGTTAGTGGGCGGGGGCCAAAAAAGACTAATGTAATGTTATTTAAATTATGACCACAAGAAAATATCATAAAGCTTGTAAATACAACAAAACTAATTTTTACTTTTGATAAAATATATTATTCTAAAATCCATATATTTTATTAGCCATATAGGGCCAATGTTTTCACTATTCGTCATAAAAGACCCCCATGAAATTTACTAAATAACATATTGCAGATTTTTCGTAAGTTCGGGTACTTGGTAGAGGGTACTTAAGTAATGAACAACTGCAATTATTTTTAGCCACAATCTTATTTTTAATGGTTAAAAAGGTGGAGTCAAAAGAAAATTCTACACATGTAGTGTAGTGAATATTTCGTGAATGGTAACACTTAGCTCATGTCTGATTTGACAGATAATTAGTTTTATCCTTCCGCTGAACGAACATGGTCCGTATGTTCGTTATCTGTGAAAAAAGTGAAAGAAACTGGCATCCTCATCGATAAACCAAAGCGTGAAAAGTCAAAAAACAGTGCGTGCACCCGAGAATATTGCTGCTGTGGCAGAAAGTGTGCGTGAAGCGCCATCAACATCAATTCACCGTCGTTCTCAACAATTGAACATTTCGGTGACATCATTGATACGAATTTTGCATAAAGACCACCATACAAAGTCCAATTGGTTCAGGAGTTCAAAAAAAAAAAATAAGTTATTTGGCGGACCCTTTATTTATGAAGTTTTTCATTAATATAATTCCGCTTTTTTCCTGAGTGTAAATTAGGGTATTCAATCGGTTAACCGTTACTCGATTAATCGATGCATTTTATTCAAACAAGTGTTCGAGTAAATTAAAATGGCCAATTTCGAGTAACGAATAACTCGAACAATTTTGGTCGTTTAATAGAGTTATTCGAGTAAATCCAAATATGTATATTTCAGTTTATATTTTATAAAAAAAAACTTCAAATTGTTTTATATTTTTTAATAATTAGTTATTTTTATAAAACTATATTCACACTGAATACCAAATATATATTTCCTTTTTTTTTTTTTTTTGTGCGACTGTCAAATTCCATACAAATTTTAAATCGAAAACATATTTTGACGTTCAATATGAACGGAGTACAAAATATGGCGTAATGTGTCAGTTACCGTGTTAATTTACGTATTATTTATGTATGTGTGGAAGGGCTATAACTTTTTTTACGTTCCAATACGACAAATGCAATACTGTACTGATAAGAAATATTTTTCTTTGTTAAAATATAAAAAAAAAAACCTTTTAAAAATAACCTTAACAATTGCCCTACCCTACTCTTATAATAATCCATGCTAATAATACGAAAATAATGACAAAACAACAAAAACTTCCGTAAAATTAACAAATATTGGTTTATTTACAAAAGTTTTTGTTCTTTTGACATTTAATGGTATTTTTATGCATGGATTATTATCAGTGTAGTATACTCAAATAAAGGATCGAAACTATTAAAAAAATTTAAGGTCAAAAGGTCCAATTTCCATAAGTTAAGCGAAATTTTTAAGTATCTTAATATTCAACAAAAAATAAAAATCCCAACAATCGCAAAACCATTCGATTGTGGTAATTTTTTTGTGCAGGTTTGAATTGTCTTAACTCATCATAATTTTTTGGTGTTACAGCTCGGATTGGGTCGTTCACTCTTTTCTTTAATTCGGATCTTCAGTCACTTAATCAAACAAATTAAGAATTTATGTAATTTATATGATTTTTCCTCTATATTTTCCGAGCCATAGACTGCATGCCATATTATTTTGATCTTTGCAAAAAATTCTAGAATTTATAGCTCTAACGTTTTCTTAAAAACGAAAGATAATAATTTACAAAAATAAAGCAAATCAAACATATTAGCTAGGTTGATACTAGTATTTCGATCTGGCTAAAGATCTCATCAGAACCCGAAGTTTTAGAAAAGCTAGAGCCTATATAATAGGCAGAACTTTAACAAAAAACCTATTAATAATCAATTTTGCTCCATTCTTGTCTTCTTAGTAATCAACCACGTGGTTAGGTCTTTTCCTAACAAGCATCATGACGTTACTAAACTTTGAAGACCAAAAATGTTCTATTTATATAAAAAATTTTTAGTGTGTACTCTGGCTCAAGTAATATTTTTTACAGTTATATTAGTTTTTTGTTTTTATATACATCGAGATTATTTTTATGTTATTTTCAATTTATAACGAGCTTTCAACCTCCGTATATTTACAAAAATAAAGCAAATCAAACATATTAGCTAGGTTGATACTAGTATTTCGATCTGGCTAAAGATCTCATCAGAACCCGAAGTTTTAGAAAAGCTAGAGCCTATATAATAGGCAGAACTTTAACAAAAAACCTATTAATAATCAATTTTGCTCCATTCTTGTCTTCTTAGTAATCAACCACGTGGTTAGGTCTTTTCCTAACAAGCATCATGACGTTACTAAACTTTGAAGACCAAAAATGTTCTATTTATATAAAAATTTTTAGTGTGTACTCTGGCTCAAGTAATATTTTTTACAGTTATATTAGTTTTTTGTTTTTATATACATCGAGATTATTTTTATGTTATTTTCAATTTATAACGAGCTTTCAACCTCCGTATATTTACAAAAATAAAGCAAATCAAACATATTAGCTAGGTTGATACAAGTATTTCGACCTAGCTAATATGCTTGATTTGCTTTATTTTTGTAAATATACGGAGGTTGAAAGCTCGTTATAAATTGAAAATAACATAAAAATAATCTCGATGTATATAAAAACAAAAAACTAATATAACTGTAAAAAATATTACTTGAGCCAGAGTACACACTAAAATTTTTTTATATAAATAGAACATTTTTGGTCTTCAAAGTTTAGTAACATCATGATGCTTGTTAGGAAAAGACCTAACCACGTGGTTGATTACTAAGAAGACAAGAATGGAGCAAAATTGATTATTAATAGGTTTTTTGTTAAAGTTCTGCCTATTATATAGGCTCTAGCTTTTCTAAAACTTCGGGTTCTGATGAGATCTTTAGCCAGATCGAAATACTAGTATCAACCTAGCTAATATGTTTGATTTGCTTTATTTTTGTAAATATACGGAGGTTGAAAGCTCGTTATAATTGAAAATAACATAAAAATAATCTCGATGTATATAAAAACAAAAAACTAATATAACTGTAAAAGATAATAATGTTCAACCCCCAATTGTATAATACTTTAAAAGATTTTTTTATTTTAAATAAATTGCCCAACTTTTTTTTCAAATTTTGATAAAAATGCATTTCGGAACTCCTGATTTTGTATTTTTTTTTTTTTTTAATTTTAAGGAAAAATTAATGAAATAAAACTATTAAAATTATTCGAGTTACTCGAGTAATTTAAGAATCTTACTTGATTAATCGAGTAAGTTAAAAACATTGAAATTGAGTTACTCGTTTACTCGATCATGGGACTATTGCAGAAGGTACAGCGCCTATGCTGTTTGGGCATTAGTGGCGCAATGAGAACCACATCTACTAGGGCTGTCGAGACTATTCTAGCAATTCGCCCAATTGATATACAGGTGAAGTACGAGGCCGCATTGACTATGATGCGGCTGAGGGCTACCGGGGAATGGGACTGTAATGGCCATATTACCGGGCACCGTACTATTTTGGACCAGAATGGGACTGCGACAGGATTTCAGAGAGGTCTGTCACGACGCTCTGTGACACGTTAATCCCCGACAGGGAACCATGGTCAAATGGGACCTTCTGGGGGAACCATCCGGGGATCCACTTTTATACGGATGAATCAAAACTGGATGGGAAAACGGGTCTGGGCTTCTGTGACGATACTCAGGTGTAAAGGGGAAATTAACGATTTCTCTGCACGGGGACGCATTGAGATTATATGGGTGCCTGGACACTGTGGTATAGCGGGGAACGAAGTGGCTAATGATTTGGCTAGGGGAGGATCTTCCCTGGAATTAGTCACTTTGGGGAACGCTAAACCTTTTCGAGCTCTCAAGGCGGAGCTGGTGGACTGGGAAAATTCTGGTGTTGGCAGGACTACAAATATTCTCTGGGGCAACCCGGACAAGGACAAGACGAGGGAAATTCTGAATATCAGTAGGAAGGAACTGAGTCTTTTGATGGAAATCCTCTCGGGACACTCGACACTTAGGGCCCATCTCCACCGTATTGGTAGTGGGGACTCGGAAGTGTGCAGGGCCTGTGGGGAGGACGAGGAGACCTTGGAACACTATCTCTGTGAATGCCCTGCAATTGCCGGGATCCGGTTCGAAATACTATCCAGTGACCCAATATCCACATTGGGGGATCTTAGGGGCATAGGATGGAAGAAGTTGAGGAGTTTCGTCAGTGCGACGGAGTTCCTGGGATAGTAAGGTGACATAGGACATAGAACGGATTGTTTAGAGCGCACAACAAGCCGACATTCTGGCGTAAGTGTAAGTCCTCAGGGACTTGAGTCGGATTAGGGAAGTATTTCCCTTCTCCGAATCCTCTTTTCGACCTAACCTAAACTCGATCCAAAACCAAACCCGAGTAATTTGAATACCCCGGTGTAAAAATAACATGGTTGGGCACTTACTAATTAGCTTGCAACAAACTGAAACCCCGTTTTTGTTCAAGCGAAAATGAAAAAGTTGCATTGTTTCGCTCCATTTTTTATGAAATTCCTAAGTGGAAAGACAAAAACAGAGATAAAGGTTGCATGTTTTATTTTTGTACGCAATGTAATATTTAAAAATTTTCATAGCGATTCGAAAACCCAAAAGAAGAACAACATTGGTAAAAAAAAAATCTACTTTAAAAATCTATGAAAATACAGCAAAATAAAACTATCTAAACTCAAACATTTTACAGTTTCCCGCATTTTGTACCGCTCCTAAACACTTTGCTTTTTGGACTTTATAACCTTGTTCGAGCGAGACATTCAAATGCTATCATTGAATGAACACAACCAGCCATTAGTTTTAATATGCGAATAAATAAACCAACCAAGAAAATTACAAAAAATAAAAAGAAAACTCAAGCAAACAAAAAAAAAAAAAAAAAAAAACAAAAACGACAAGGCGGTACGACTCTCGCAGTCATTAAACGTTTAACGTTAAAGCGAAAAATATTTATTCATTTGGTTGTTTGCGTTAGTTTCTTAAGGGAAACGGATATCATAATAAATTTTTATTACGACATTTATAACTGTATGAATTAAACATTTTGTGCCATAATTTTTGTGGTTTTTGTAAAAGCATTTCTTGTTCTGTTCTGTTGTTTTTTTAGGTTCGTTGTGCAATTGTTCTTCTAAGCCGAACATGTATTTTTGTGGAATTTTATATACAGAACTAAAAAAAAAACAATAAAAGAAAATTTTAATATTGTAAAAAGTGTAGGTATATACATTAAAGTGGATCAAAACACAACAACTTTTTAGTGGGCCCCCTAAATATAAACTTTTACATTTTTTTTGAGGATTCCCAAAATATTTAATTTTTTGCAAACAAGCGCTAGTAAACATTTTGAAAAACGTGTATAATTTTTGTTGAATTATTATTTTTCTTTTAGATGTACCTTCAAAGCATCTTTCATTTGATACCCCAACCCTTTTTTATAGAGTTTCTTGGAACAAAAAAAAAAAAAATATCATGACAAACTAAGAAGTAAACATTTTTTTAAAAAAAGTTCCACTCGCTAATGGAAATAGCAAAACACAAACTTTTTCGGTAATATTCCTACAATATGTCAATGTTTATATTCAGGGGGCCACTAAATTTTTTTTTTTTTTTGCAGCGACCCACCTTAGTATATTTCAAAAATGCTCGACACCTGTAGAAACTGATGCCTCTTATATGTCAAGGTTTTTTGAATTGAGAGAAATAATGGACCGACATAGGTAGACTTTACTTAAAAACTAGAACATTAGAGCGGAGTTTTTTTATATGAAGAAAATCTTTTTTGGGAAAATTTAAATTAATTGTTCCGCTTATTGCAACACTATGTCTTAAAGTTATATGGTGCGACTTTAAGAAAAATCGAAAAGCTTTAACCCGTGGCGCCCTGCGACTAGCATTTTCGATTTTTGAAAACTTTTATTAAATTTCTTAAAAAAAAAAATTGTCTTGCGACACATTATTTTTTCATTACTTTTGGTAAGAGGGCGGATCAAGTTTTTTTTGCAAAAAAAAAAAAAAATATTTTTCAACATAATCTCCTTTTAGCACAATACACTTAGTCCAACGTTTTTCCAATTTTTCCAAAAAATAGGATTTTTTGAGGTCCATAAAATAGGCATTTGTTTGATCAATAATTTCATCGTTGGTGCTAAATCTCTTTTCACCGAGCCATTTCTTTAGGTTTGGAAATAGGAAATAGTCACTGGGTGCTTAATCCGGACAATATGGCGGATGAGGTAGCAATTCGTAGCCCAATTCGTAGCCCAATTCATGGAATTTTGTCATTGAGACGCACACGTGTGCACGCGTGCATTATCTTGATAAAAACTAACTTTTTTCTTGGCCATATGGGGTCGTTTTTTTTTTAAATCCTCGTTAAATCGGTACAATAAGTTGTCATAATATTCGCCGTTTATTGTTTTTCCCTTTTGAAAGTGATCGATGTGGATTATCCCGCGTACATCCCAAAAAAACTGTTGCCATCACCTTATTTGGCCGACAAACTTACCTTTGCCTTCTTCGGAGCCAGTTCACCCGGAGAAACCAATTACTTAGACTGCTGCTGAACAGCTGTTAAACGCAAAGTAAATGTCGGAACTTGCTCAAAATTTGACACTAGTCTATTAACAGGTGGTACTTGATGCGAGCAGTGTTGCATTTTATAACTACGAGGGAAGTTCACGGACTTATTGATCCGCCCTCGTATGATGAACGCGAGTATTTTTTAACTTTTGAAATCGGACTATCGGTTTTCGAAAATTGCAATTAGATTTTTACTAAAAATAGCGTCGTTTTGCACTATTTTTGGTATTTTTTAAATATTGTCTTAGATTTTTTTCTTTTTGCAATCGATAATTGCACAAACGTTCTTTCATTTGATCATAATCATGTCTGGAAGTAGAAATAATTTATCACCAAATATACTTTTCAAAATAAATTTAAATTTTTTTTGTCATGGTTTAAGTTATCCTATTTTTCTTAAATTTTGCACCACATAAATATTGGAACTAGTGGTACAACAATCTAATCGATATTGACATAGTTATTCTCACTTGAAAAGTCTTTTTGTCTACTTTGCTAGTGCAAAAATATTTGTTTTTGGATAAATTTTAGAAAAACTTCTAGAATGGAGGAAACAAACGGCTGTTTAGTAAAAACCAAGTCGCAATATTTCGAAAACCGTTAGTCGGATTTTAAAATATTCAAAAGAGCTGCGTGACTCATGCGCTATAGCACCATAAAAAATCGATTTTTGACCACAACTTCAACCAAATTTGGTATGGAATGTAAGTACCATATAAGTATGAATACACTGAGAGAATTATTTTCACTTCAGAACTGAATGTCTTCATAGTTTTAAAGGAAATTATGACAGGGCCTCGTCCATTAAATGTTTTCATTAAATCTATGAAACAGGTTAAATAAAAGTTAGTTATTATGCAATGCTTCATAGAATTAATGTAAAACTTTATAGACGAATCATTCCAACAATGAATCGTTTCATAGAATTCATGTAATAGTTTCATAAATTTATAAAATACTGTGATCGAATTTTGAGCGTAGTATTAATGAATTTGTTCATTTCCATAAAGAATTTTTCATTGTAATGTTGCCAAATAACGGTTTCATTGAATTAATGAATTTTGTTATTAAACATTTTAATTAAATAAAAAACAAAATTTGTTTGGTATTAAAAATTAAAGTTTTATGTTACGAAAAGCCTAATAAAATTATAGCATACTTTTCATTAATGTTTTAAAAGCATTCATTAGAATTGAGTAAGTAAATGAAATGTGTGTACGAAAAATTATTATAGAGGATGGATTTAGCATGTCTAAACATCGCCTAACATGTTCACAAAATATAACACGGTGCGCCTTAACTAAAATTAAATAAAAAGGTCTTACACCTAGAAAATTAGTAGAGATTCTGAATTTACAATGTTCATAGATGAGAAAAATCAAAAAAACTAAAATAATCTGTGGAGAGATCTTTAAATAAATCCACTTTGAACATTTTGCGCATGAAGTACGATATTTTGGAAAATATGGCATTGTTTTATATGAATAGAAAGGAAAAAAATGACATAATAATAATTTTTAAGTGTTAAATCTATTAAACTTTTATTATTTCAACATTTTAGTACTAATAAAATATAAAAATGTAACATAATTTAATTATAATTACATCAATTTAAACATGTGAAGCATTATATCTACAAACAGCGCTCAAAAGGTGTTTAGGATAATCCGGATGATTCGCAGCAACCTTATTCATTTCCCAGGAAGACTTTAAAAAATCGAAATGTACGGACTCCATCGCCTGCTCCCCAAAAAATGCTAATCCTTCACCGTTTTTTTCACAGAACTGTTCTATGTGAAAAAAAAACTGCATGAACCTTTGGTGTAACGCTGACACCTAAGTCCATGTAGCTCTTTTTGAAAGCTTCTATACATGCTTTGTAATTTTGATCAAGATTATATCCGAAGCATGCAGAAATTATATTTTTGAAGTCGTCAAATACTTTAACATACTTAGGTATTGCTAGGTTTTCAAACTGGCGCAGAAGGTCTACTTTATCCAAAAGTGTTTTGCATGCATTTCCTTTAAACCCAGAACATCCTCGTCTGATTTCACGCTGAACGTGACAAGCTTTTGCCCATGACAGCGACTCATTTTCACACTCTTTCAACATATGCGTGAAAACAGTGTTAACAACACCAAGCATAAGGTGTAATTTTGGCGGGGTGGAATAATATCTAGGAATGTTTTGCCTCCAACAGTTGTAATTAGCGGTGGATGAATGCAGTTGAAATAATCTTTCGCTTTGTTTTTTAAGCCATTTCCTTCAGTCAGCCATTTTGTATAACACAATGAAACATTTTCGGGTGATCTCAATTCGCCACAGCTGCTTAGCTCATCTTTCTTGGCATAACAATAAGTGCACGGGTATGCACTACTGTGCAACATAATACCTGCCAAGATATTCGCTAGCTTCAAATCGGTCGCAATTGTGCCGTGGAAAGGACTTATATTCAACGTTGAAACGAGCTGGGCTACATTCTTATAATTTTCTTGCGCACTTGGAACGGCTGCTAGAATAAATAGTCGTTTAACTCCAGAATCCTTAAATTTTTTTGCTGCTATCCCCTCATCATACTTAGCACGCTTACCGCTGCACTCAAACTGCAACTCATTTGATTGAACAGAAAGACATATTTTTAAAAATCCGCCTCCTCCATCAATACCCATTTTTAAGTGAACATCCAGTGCATCTCGTTTATTTTTCACATACTAAACAAAAGCAGGAACATCTTTGCAGTAAACTCCAAACACAGGAGCATCCGAGACTTCATCACCTTTTACACAAACAAAAGGAAATTCCTTAAAATCAAAATAATCGTCGACAGAATGAGCTGTGTTATTAAGTTTTGATTTTAATCCTGGTTCAATGGCTTTTCTACTTCTTGTACACACACGAATGGAAGCTGCCATTTTTAAAGTTGCACGATCACTTAAATTTAAATTGCTTTTCATTTTCAACATATCATCCGCAGATAATGTAGATGAGTTTGTTGTGGAAAGGTTGTTTTTATTATTGCCTACTGCGATTTGAAGTGGTTTGCCGTGAATTTGTGACAACCGCAAAACTGAAGGCTCTCGACCACCCTTAGAATCTTCTTTTACTTTTTCTTTAATCACACGGGACATGATTTGATCATTCGCTTTTAAAGATCCATCTGATATATGATTTGAAACATTTATTACTCGAGATTTCAACCCACATTTATGTGGTTTGCCTTTTCCAATCTCACTGAAGCACACGTCGCACCGTTTTGTCGCAGACATTTGTTTAGACTTGCCTAAAATAACAAATAAAAACAATAAAATCTGAAACATAAGAACAAACTAACAAAAAAAATATATTTTTTTGCTTTTAAAACTTACCTGGAACTTTTTTTGCAACTTTGCCACAAATTTTAACGGGTATTTCGCGTGCAATTTCACAAATTTTGCATTCACATCTTGATCGCGTAGCCTGCACAGGCTTAAAAATAGACAAATCTGGAGATGCTAATTTCTTTTTTTCAGACTTCGCTTGAAATACCTTTCTCCTGCACGTACAACACACAGCAGCCGGCAATCTGCGCTCGTCATCATAGTTGTCAACGTGGTTTTTCATGTCAATTTTTAACTGATTCTCTATAATATACATTTGTTTTTGTTTTCGAAAACACAGGAAACACACTTTTCCCCGATTTTGATCGTGAGTCAAAGCTTTCGACGACATCATTCACCGAAAAATTCTTAGACGCGTTTTAATAGTTTTTAGATAAAAACCAATTGATAAATAATTCAATCTGCGACGCAACGTTATCGCTAACAACAATATACAATTGATTCAAACCAAAAGAATATAACAGACTTTTTGCCAATTCATACCCAATTAAAAAATTCAAGGTAACTTGATTAGTTTTAAGTTTATAGAGCTCTAAAGTATAATTTCATACATGCGTTATAAAAATGAAACGGACCTTATATTGAATAAAGAAATACATTTTATTTGTAATACTTTTTTTGTCTATTATTAGGTAAAAAATAAGTATACGCATTGGCCTACTGGGTCTAAAAAAACTCAGTCTGTATATCTTAAACCATAAGAGATATAAAAAAACTGTTGCACAATTTTCTTAAAATCGCAAAAATGTTCAAAGTGGATTTATTTAAAAATCTCTCCACAGATTATTTTAGTTTTTTGATTTTTTCTCATCTATGAACATTGTAAATTCAGAATCTCTACTAATTTTCTAGGTGTAAGACCTTTTTATTTAATTTTAGTTAAGGCGCACCGTGATAATTCATGTCATCAAAAAAAAAACATTATTTTATATATTTTACCAACAAAGTGTTCAAAATTTTTGCTATTCCTTACATACAGAGCACAAAAACATTTCAAATAAATAAAAGTAACGCAAAAAACGAAAAAAAAAAAACAATTATTTTACACATGTTAAACTCACCTGTTTTTCTAAGCAACCATTTTTCATACTCATGCGATTATAAGTCATTCCATGATAACAGACTCGCTGAAGCAACTTTTACAAATTTTCCAAAAAGTAGAATTAGAATAATTTTTAATAGGTAAGGGAGTGTTTGCTAAAGAGGTCCATTTATTTTATTTTGTTCTCTGTTGTATGAAAATGTGTGCCATTTATTGGAATTCAATATTCAAATACTTGGTATTTGGGTTATATATAAAAACTAGCAAGTGGAGCATCCCAACCCGAACTCGAGGATTTTAATAAACTTTTTGATATTTTGTAGAGGATCAGAAAAAGAGACACATATTTTTTTGGCAGCTCAATCTCTCCTTATTTGTAAATGAGAAGTTAAAGTAGGGTAAAGGGGTCAACATTCCTCACTTTTTTTTAAAGCACTGTACCCTATGGGGAATGAGGAGTCAATTGACATAAAAGTGACTGGTTAAAGAAGGACTTATCACAGGACTGGTATAATTTAATACTAAAGTGGGTTAAGCAGTGTCAATTGTCCTAAAATTACCAATCCTGTGAGAACATACCCATTGGAAGCTGTTTAGTTTTCGTTTATTTTTATGCCCATCTTTGGTTAGTCCTGTGGCATGCCACTATGTGGTATAAAGCAGGACAAATAACGCCCTCCTATGAGAAGCCCATGTAAAAGTTGCCAGTTGTTTACATAGGGAGCAGAGGACCGGTCTCTGGCACACGGAAAACCGGTCCCATTCCCCATAGGGTAATTACTCAACCAATTTTTTTTTTTTTGAACAATTGTTCTTTATTAAATAATAAATAAAGAAATATTAATAGCTGTAATTACATCACAAAAATTAGCTTTCTTTGAATTTGTTGCAAGAAAATTAAGTCTGATCCGTGCAGCAAATATAAGCACCATATTGCACACCTACACTCAAAAAATAAGTCAGTACAAAAGTTAGTAAAACGTCTTGTAAATCAGGTGTACTATTTTTTAGCAAATTTTTTGCTAAAATCGTGTTTTCAGCTAAAATTTTTGTTATACTTATTCAGCACTTAACTGTTTTATACTAATGCTTTACTAATATAGAAATGCTTTACTAATTAATTTTACTAAAAAAATTGTGCTGATAAGCACATTAATAGTGTGGACGACAACCAGATTGAAAGACATACGCAAAATGAAGCAGATGTCGCGGCATGTCAAGATGTAAAGGGTCCGCCAAACAACTTTTTTTTTTTTGAACTCCTGAACCAATTGGACTTTGTATGGCGTCCTACCAAGGTCTTTATGCAAAATTCGTCTCAAAGATGTCTCCGAAATGTTCAATTGTTGAGAACGACGGTGAATTGATGTTGATGGCGCTTCACGCACACTTTTTGCCGCAGCAGCAATATTCTAGGGTGTACGCACTGTTTTTGGCTTTTCACGTTTTGCCTTATCGATGAGGATGCCAGTTTCTTTCACTTTTTTCACAAGATAACGAACATACAGACCATATTAGTTCAGCGGAAGGATACAACTAATTAACTATCAAATCAGACATGAGCTAAGTGTTACCATTCACAAAATAAGCACTAGTTGAAAAAAAAACGTTAGATGGCGGACCCTTTAGTAGAGAAGAGGAAAATGATACTAAAAAGTACAACTCTAATAAGACATATAAAAAAATCAACCACTGAAGACTTTTGTATCTGTTTTTCATACATAAAACAAAATTGAGGATTAAAACAACTTAAATTTTGCGTTGTCACCGGCTTGTGAAAATAATTGTCTTTTAATTAAATAAAAGACAAAATAAAATATTTAAATTAAATATGTATTTCTAAACTAAATGTTTATGGATTAATAATCTAGTGTGGTCAAATTGCAAACAAACATATACAGACATGTAGACAGAGTAAACCGAAAGACAAAGACAATCTTAGGTAGATTTTTATGGTTTATTTTTCTTATTCCAAAAAAAGGGTTGTTTTTTTCGTTTCGTTTGTTTTTTGTTTATTTTTTCGTTTCTATAATTATCCTCGGCAGTTGCGTCCTTTAAAAGAAAGCATCATTTAGACAACCATTGATGTAAGTAGTTGAAAGAAAGTTTTTGTTATGTTATATATATTTATTTCTATATATTTTCAGATATTAAATTAATTCATGTCGTCAATGCGGGAAAATGAAATTTTTTATTTTTTTAAAAGAATCACAAAATATGTTTTATGATTTTCAGCAAATAAATTAACTAAATTACAAATTTTTCTACAAATTTTTTGCGTTTTGTCAATACACTTGTTTTTCTATAAAAAAAAGATCTGTGTATTTTGTTGTTGTTGTTAACTGTTGCTCAGTTATGTCTTTCTTTATGTTTCAATTGGTATACAGTTGCAAATATTTTTTTTCGATTTCTGAAAAATGAAAAATTTTGAGTTGAGTCATTTTTGAAGTACACTCAAAAAAAAAGTTTGTAAAGTCAGCAAAAAATTTTGCTGAGTCAGCAAAATTTTAGTCAGGAGGGTGCTTGCAAAAAAATTTCTAATGTCAGCAAAATCTTTCGCTGAAAATCAGCGAGCTGATTTTTAGCAACAAAATTAGTAGATACAGCAAAAGTTCTGCTAACACTTAGTAGATTAGAAATAAAAATGCCTTGCTAAAAATTAATAAATTTTCTGCTGAATTTTAGTAGACTGAAAAAAACGCAAAAAAATTGTAGAAAAATTGTAATTAAATTAATTTATTTGCTGAAAATAAAAAAACATATTTTTGTGATTCTTTTAAAAATAATTCACAATAATTACGAAATGTAAAAATTTTCCTTTTCACACATTGACGACATGAACTAATTTAATATCTGAAAATATATAGAAATAAATATATGTATATAACATAACAAGAATTTTCTTTTAACTACTTACATCAATTTTAAAGGACGCAACTGCCGAAGATAATTATAGAAACGAAACCAAAAAATAAACAAAAACAAATGAAACGGCAAAAACACCCCCTTTTTGCAATAATAAAAGGAACCATAAAATCTACCTAAGATGTGTGTCTTTGCCTTTCGCTTTACTCTGTCTACATGTCTGTATATGTTTGTTTGCAATTTGACCACACTAGATTATTAATCTATAAACATTTAATTTAGAAATACATATTAAATTTAAATATTTTATTTTGTCTTTTATTTAATTAATAGACAATTATTTCCACTAGCCGGTGATAACGCAAAATTTAAGTTGTTTTAATCCTCAATTTTGTTTTATGTATGAAAAACAGATACAAAAATCTTCCATGGTTGATTTTTTTTATATGTCTTACTAGAGTTGTACTGTTTGGTATAATGTTCCTCATCACTACTACATCGTGACATCTAATTAATTCTGCGTATAATTTTTAATCTGGTTGTCGTTCATACTATTGATGTGCTAATCAGCACATTTTTTTTTTAGCAAAATAAATTAGTAAAACATTAGTATAATATTAATAAAACATTAGTTCAAAACAGTTAAGTGCGGAATAAGTATAACTAAAATTTTAGCTTAAAACAGAATTTTAGCAAAAAATTTGCTAACAAATGGTATACCTGATTTACAAGACGTTTTACTAACTTTTCTACTAACTTATTTTTTTGAGTGGATTAACTCTGTATTATTTTTTTTTTTGCAACCCAAAAAAAAAAAAAAACACAAAAAAGTGTATATTCTCGACCACGTGTGAAGAACAAATGTAAAATGTGGTAACATAAAAGATTATCAATAACTGAACACATTCTGGGAATAATATCAAATACAGCCAAAATGTGGATGACATATGTACCCCAGTGGCGTACCTCGCTTTCTACCATACCCAAGAAGCAAACATTTTGGTACCCGTATTGCCTACATTGTGGACACAGTGTGGTCACATTTTTGAATTATTTCAAATATAGGGGAAATTTCTTCTGGGAAAGTCGGATAAAAAAAAACCGATTTAGAATATCCGAAAGAGCTCAGACACCCGCTCGATATAATTACATAGGCATTACTTTGGAATATTTTTAGCTAAACACATCCAGAATTCTTTGATAAAACGGCAGATTTAATGTTACTCAAAGCACTTAAGAGGTTTTACACACACTCTAATAATTATTGTAAATTTACAACTACACTGATGAAAATCCATGCATAAAAACACCAATAAATGTCAAAATAAACAAATATTGGCTTTGTTTTGGACATTATTTTCGTATTTTTAGCATGGCTTATTATGAGTGTATAAAATGAGTAAAATTTTATGTAATGTTTAGCAAATTCAGTATAACGCAATTTCGTTTTTAAAAATCCGTTTAAAATTGACTGAGTTATGAAACTTTTTATTAAAACAAAATTTTTGCATAAATGCCTGCATAATGCTTTTCGTTTTCTATTTATGCGCTTTCTATCTAGTGAAGCTGCTTGTATGATGCAGGTACTATTTTATAGTTACACAAATTGGAACATAATAGAAAATTAGTACAATAGTGTTCGCCAAACTTTTTTGCTTGAGATCCAGATTTTTCATTTATACAAAACTTTACATTCCGGTAAATTAAAATGTATTTTATTGGGGATATCGTAGTTCTCTCTCATTAACGCCCAAATTAAATTTGCTAAAGAGAATCTGACTAAAGATAAATTAATCAAAGGTGCCAAACAGGATAAAGCGAAATCAAATTTAAGAAAAGTTGAAAGGTGTTCTTGTAAAAAAGCGATCCCCTAATCGAGCCGTTTCGAAATTCGGAATTGTAACATTTGTTTCAAGGGACTACAATTGTGCCTAAATAAATAATAAATAGTAAATATTAACAATACATATCATATTACTATTGTTAAAAATTTTAAAATTATCAAAAATTTTTAAAGCTAGTGTTTTCCACTCAATTGTTTAGGCGTAATGGTCTGTTTTTTTTTTTTTTTACTTATTTAATAAACTTTATTTTATTTTTAAACTTTATAACACAGATCACTTGTGCTAAGTTCCAAGTTTTTCTTCATTGAGTTAATGAAATGCTTTGGGCCAAGTTTCAATGTTCTACTAGCTCTTCTTATACTTTTTACCAAGAAATGTATGAAGCAATCCCACTGTGTAGCGCTTCACCGACTTGCGAACAATAAAGCAATTATTCACCGCTTTGAAGCGGTGAATAATGGTTACAATGAAGCAATAAAATATGCATATCACTAAGTATTAATGTTGTCAACAAACAAAAAAGTGCTTCTTATAAATTAATTAGTTAATTGAAAACTAATTTTGAGTCTACAAATATTAAGTAAATTAGCAAAAAAAATTTTACTTAATATTTGTAGACTCAAAATAGCAAACAAAAACCGGAATATTAACAAAATGTTTGTTACATTTGCCTGAAATTTCCACAGAAATGTTTGCCAAATAATTGTAGATTGCTGATTGATTTTTTTGTCTACTTACATTTTGTAAATGTTTCTGCTGGTCTTAGCATATTATTTTGTTACTTTCAATTTACTAAAATTTAGCTGCAATATAACTAATTTTAATTTAATGTGTATATGTAAAATTTTAACAGGGTATGTAACGTTTCTGTTTTTGCGAGATATTTGTAGGTAATAATTTACCTTTTAAATATGTAGTGCAGAAATAATAAAAAAAATTAAAATAATTTTTAAATAATTTCTAGAATGGAGGAATTTTTTGTAAAAATCAAATCGAAATATTTCAAAAACGGTTAGCCGATTTAAAAAAAAAATTAAATATTCTTGCTCAGCATTCCAAAATAAATACAAAATTATTTGTTGCAAGTTATATTTTTATTAAAGCAATTAAAGAAAAGTTTTAAAAAATACAGAAATTTGATCGTGGGGCGACACGGGTTAAAATATTCCGATTTTTCTCAAATTTGCACAACATAACTTTTTGCCATAGTGCTACAATAACCGCAACAATAATTGATCAAAATCGGAAGTGTAGAAAAAAGCCCTCCAATGTACTTATATAATCACTTATATGGTAATGCTTTTCAATACTGGGTGATTCTGTTCTGGCGAAATTTTCGTCAGTATCTTAACAAAATTTTGGGTTTTGTACAATTGTTTTAAAATGTTTACTTTGATTGTCTGTTTATTATTTATTTCTTTATTTCATCTATCGGGTTAAAGCCTATTACAGATTATATTTAAATACAGATTTTATACAAAAAAAGAAAAATAACAATAATTTTAATCATCAGCAAAAATTAAAGAATAGTCACGCAAGTTTAACGCATATCCTCGTCCAGCAAGTTCGATACTACCCTCTTCAATTGATGTCTACCAATATTAAAATCAATTCGATCAGATACCGAATTAAATAAAATAATACATCTATATATTGGCTCATTTATTCCATAGTTAGTTCTATGGAAAGAAGGCACAAAAAAGTGGTTTACCCTTAAAAGCCTAACTGGGACATGAATTGGTAAACTAGATAACAAAGAAGAGCAATCTATTTTACAATCTATTATATTCTTTACAAAAATAACGCGTTTGTAAATTAAGAGATTGACATCTCTCCTTGTAGTTAGGAATGTTATCAAAAGTATACTGCTTTTTGAGAGCAAACCTCGAAAAGCATTTTTGGATTTTTTCAATCCGATTAATATTCACGTCGTAAAAAGGATTCCAAATTACACTTAAATATTCTAAATGAGACCTTACCAAGGACTCAAAAAGTGCTTTAAATGTGTTCACATTTGAAAAAATCTTTGAATTTCTTTTCAAAAAACCAAATTGTGAGTTTGATTTAGAAATAATGTAATCAATATGATCCTTAAACATTAATGTTGAATCAAGATAAATGCCCAAATATTTTATGATATTATGACGCAAAAATGTAATATTATTTTCACCTTCATAATTATAAATGATAGGAGAATGCTTACGAGTATAACTTATTACTTTACATTTAGAAAAATTAAGAAAGAGATGTTTGTCTTGACACCAATCCAGGAAGCAACCAATGTCCTGTTGAAAGTCTTTACAATCATCAGCTGATTAAATATTGTGAAACAGTTTAAGATCATCTGCGTATAACAAGCATTCACAGTTTTTAATACATAAACGATATTGTTTATAAACAAAAGAAATATCAATTAACCCAAATGGCTACCTTGTGGTATGGCATAACAAATATTAATCGGATTTGACAAAAAAGTTCCAATTTTTACAAAGAGGACTCTTCCGGATAAATAGGAGGAAACCCAGTTCAAAAAATTAGAGAGAAAACCCATTTAAGAAAGTTTTTTTTATTAATATTGGATGTAAAAGTTTATCGAAAGCCTTTCCGTAATCGGTATAAAGGGTATCTACTTGAAGACAATTCTCGATTGAAGATATACAAGAATGTGTGAACAATGTTAGATTAGTGTAAGTGGATCTTCCTTTAAAAACCCATGCTGACGATCTGTTATGTGATTTTTAAGTTCATAAAATAGTTTTACATTTATGATCTTAGCAAAAATTTTAGGAATAATCGACAATTTTACTATAGGTCGGTAGTTGGTAACCAGATTTCTACGAACTGATTTGAATATAGGTGTGACGTAGGCAGTTTTCCATTCTTCCAGAAAATGGCCTTAGAAAAGCGACTTGTTAGAGATTAATGTTAAAGCGAAGCAAAGCGAATTCGCACAGTTTTTTAATAAAATTGGTGGCATAAGATCAAAACCAGCACTCTTATTGGTGTCTAAATGGATTAAAGCTTCAAAAACATCAGGTACATCAACTTGTATTTTGCCAATATTAACTTTATCCTTTACATTGGCTAAATAGCCAGAGTCACTACTTGGTATATTGATGTCCTGATAAACGGATGAGAAAAATGTTTCAAATAAGGCTGCAATCCTCTTTTCGCCATATTGGCAACATAGATCTTATACAAAAAATTTGATAAAAATTAAAATTCACGACGTAGGTGAACGAAGTTATCCTTATCATCATCCGAATCTGTTGATTTTTATATTTTGGGAGCTTTATTTCCTAAATTTTTTGAATAAACCAGGCTGCCTATTGTACCACGGTAATTTCATTTTTGGTTTCTTCCTCTTTACAGGAACATACAAGTAAAAACGCTCATTTAATAGTTTCTCTTATGCTCAACTTTCGATAACGTGTTTTAAAGGCTTATTTTATACATATATTTCTTTAAAAATGCTCCTCTTTAAAAAGTCCCTGGCTGTACACAATTTTTTGTTTCCCTTAAACATAAAAGTTTTTGTTCAATGTATGACACTCAATAAGAGTTATATATTTTAAATAATCAATCTTCAAGAGTCTCATGATGTAGAATGTGTCCCATAACTTACGAATTGACGAATATCCATGTTAACAAATAAAAGTAAACTTTAACCCGTGCGGAATTGCGTGAACATTTTATAATTTCATGTTTTCGCGTTATATATAAAAAAAAAACATTTTAAAATTTTAAAGAAGTTTAAAAACTTCAGAACTTGTACATAATTTGGCACGGGTTAGTGATTTAAAAGTGTCTCATAGCTGTTAAGTAATGATTACTAATCATAATAATTAGTCATTAGATTATTTTTTTTTGAAAGGTGAAGTAATGATTATATTACGATTATTTTTAGATTTGTACGATTACTAATTGATTACGATTACAGATAATCCAAAAATATTCAAGATTAATAAAAATTACGAGAAAATAATCAAAATAATAAAAAGTAATCAAAAAATAATTCGACTACTTTCAAAGATTACTTTTGATTCTTTTAAATTATTTTTTTTATTTTGCGAAATTATGGCAATACTGTCGCAAATACATTTTTCTATATGAAATTCTACCATTATTTAATGTTAGTTCTTTTTCAATTTTTGGTTTGATATTTAATAACCTGTTTGCATTCTTCTTAATTTCTTTTATATGGGTCATTCCATGTCAGACCGTAAGATTTTTGCTAAAAATTGACTTTGATGTCTCCGATGTCTTTAAAAATTTTAGTACGTATTCTTCATTAAAAAATATTTTATACCTACGTGTAACAAAAATGTTAATGAATGCATGTATGCAAAAACACACGCTAACAAATTCATATTGGTTTTGAGCATTATTTGTTTTGCTTTTTCTATGTGCAGTTAGAATTTTTTTGTATGTTCTACTTGAAAATGTAACTTTTCGTTCGGTCTGACATGGAATGACTCATATGCATATGAAAGCAATTGCTTGTTGCTTTGTTTGTTATACCCTCCACTTATACGACAGACACTATTTGAATAAAGTATATATTTCGTTTACGTATATTTTTTGGTGAGTATTAAACATAATTGTTGTAAACTCTTAATAATAAAATTTATTTTTAGGTCAAAATGTCTGAATATGTTTCCGAAACAGATTTTTCCGCAGACGACAGTATTGGAGATTCGGACGTTAATCCTACTACAAGTTAACGAAAAAGCCCATTAAGTGAGGAGTCAGGACCGGCCCTAAAAAAAGTCTGTGACAATTCACGAAAAATAATTTTCAAAGACGAATTTTACACAGAAGTAGAAAAAGTGAGTTTTAAAGTTTTTAAATTAAAGCATATGTATTTATAATTTTTATTGTTAGATTTCCGATAAGAAAACTTGTGCTAAGTGTGTTGCATGTCATCGTGTGATAAGAGGAAGCGGTGAAGTGACTTCAAATTTCATCAAACATTTGCAAGTCAAGCATAGTCAAAATTATTAAAAATCGTCAAAGTTATTAAAAATCATCAAAATTTGAAAAAATCGTCAAAGTTATTAAAAATCATCAAAGTTTGAAAAAATCGTCAAAATTTGAAAAAATAGTAAAAAAATTTAAAAAAAAATCGTTAAAATTTAAAATAATAAAAAACAATTTTTTTTTGATTACTTTTGATTATTTTTGATTATTTTCTCGTAATCCTAAATAATCTTGATTATTTGTAATCATAATTAATTACCAATCAGGAATTGTTCAAAAGAGAATTATGTAATCAATACGATTTTTTTTTAAAATGTAACCTAATTGATTACTAATCGTAATCCAAATTTAACAGATCTGAAGTGTCTTTTGTTTTATTCATACACTTGGAAGAAAATGTAACATATATTAGCATACAAATTCAATAATTCGTAATTTAAGGGACACTAACATTTACTTTGAAAACTTTTACTAGGGCTTTATGTCGACAATATGTAGCAGAAAATAAAAAAAAAAAATAGTTTGTGCTACTTACTTTAGCAATAAGTAAAAAAATAAACGAAAAATATTGACTATATTGATAATGTGGTTTCATTACTTTTTTTTTTGAAATACAATCGTTTGTTTAAACAACAAACCAACCATCAAAACTAGTAAACGACCGATGCCACAATCAAGTACATACTTCATGCACATACAATACGTTTACATATATGTATGTGTTACCTACACATATAAATGAAGAAATTTTGTGGAAAATTGAAAAAAGGACTTGAAACAAAACTATGTTGAAAATTTGTTAGAAATTGTAAAGTGAAACGAACAAAAAAGTAACTTTATAAGTGTAGAAAATAAATGACAGATGGTTTGTTTGGTTTGAACAAATGTGGAAAAATATAGAAAATATGTTGTTAGAATTCTGCAGGGAGTATACCCAGTTGCACAAGCACTCAAACAAATACTTACTCGAACAAAAGTCAAATGCAATATTTTTCATATTCTCATTTTCTGTGGTAAACTGCTTTTAGTTTGTTCTTTAATATTATTTCGTACTATGGGATGAAAATTCGCTAACTGTGACTAACTCTGACAATTTAGCTTTTGAGTTCATGTAATAAATGAGTCATTAATTACACACTGCTACAAAAAAAACACTTTATGTCAGAACTTGAAAACCGAGCTAGTGGGGGTTGTAGGCCTAGGTGAGGACATACAAAAACCGTTTTCAAAAATTTTTAAACACCCTCAAAATTTTGAGTTATTTTTAAAAAAACTGTTTTAATGTAGGTCGTAGCACTTTTGTACCTCTAACTCACACATTTTTTGACCGATTTCAAAATTTTAAACAGTTTTGGAATTGCAGAACAGAGGTAATCTGTTATTTCCATTTTTTCTATGAAACCCTACCTTTTTTGTACTGTATTTTAAAGACAATTTTATATAGAAAAAAACCAGATATCATTTGTTAAAATCGGTTTATATTTGCAAAAGTTACTAAACTTTTTCTAAAGTAAAAATTTTGGGATTGCAGACTTTTCTTTTGGTAAACCACTTTTGCTTGTTTGCTTTGTTTAGTTAATTGTTCTTTTTTTTTATTCATATGTTTTGCGCTGGGGGAGAAAATACTAAAAACATGTGTTAATGAAAAGTTGAATAACTTTTACAATTTTCATCCGATTTGAAAAATGAAAACCATGTTTTGCTAAAAACTAAATTTTCTTTATACGTTGGTATAAATTTTTATAAGCTTTCATATTAAAATAAGCAATGAAAAGCTACTAAAATCAAAAAAGTTTATAATTTTCGTTTTTTTTTTTGTGTAGATATTCTTAACAAAAACAATACTTATAGCTTACAAATGTATCAAAAAATGTACGCCATTTTAAAGCGTATTCAGTTTTCTTTCCAATCGGACAAAAACTGACTGAGTTACAGGTCGATAAGTTGATGAACATCACTGAAAGCGGCCTTTTTACTACTTAGATAGTATTCTGAGAACATCTGTTGGATTTAATGAGGATATCGCAAACAGAATAAAATTAGTGAAACAAGAATTTGGTCGTTTCAGGAACGTCTGGAGATCAACAACACTATTTTGGAATGTAAAAATAAAAATATTCTAGTCCAACGTTAAGTCCTGTAAAGCCGCACCTGACGTAAACACAATGCAAGTCTTTATTAACAGGTGATTGCGCAGCATTATAAACGTTTTCCGGCCAGCTACGGTCTCTCACACAACAAACAGCAATTTACCTTGAAATACGTAGCCGAAAATCGAATTGGATTGGTCACAGCCTACGGAAATATCTTGTGGACATAGCTCGAACTGCAATCGAGTGTAACCCCCAAGGCAGCCGTAGAAGCCTGCGCGCACATGGAGTAGACAGGTCAAGAAGGTAGTAACGATTTCTAGAAAAGTTAGGGTGAAATTATGAACCTGACACCGAGTAAATCTGAATGGAGAAAATTTGTTAGGGTCATATGTACGTTATTGACTATTGACTTTTCTTCAAATTTTACTCTCAGAATCGCTTCCAATAAGCCCAATATACCGTTTGCCAAATTTGTTCATAATGCTTTTAAAAACCGAATACCGGCAACAAGTATTTCCTGGCCGAACACTAGATCTTCGGTCGGACACTAGATATTAATTGCATTTTTTTTTCAGGAATAATTTTGGTTGTGTTGTTCTTTCTTGGCTAGCACAGTTTTCGAGAAAGTTAAAAAATTAAAATTTTTGAAATGCAAAACAGATTTTTGCAGTTCGATCGAAGATTTTTGTCACAAGAGTGTCTTGAGACAACCCTAGTACATAATTAAGAAGAAGATTTCTTGAGTTCGCATTTTTGGGTTAATGCCTCTCCGACGGATTATGAATTTAATAAGACTCTAATTCATAGTGAAACGTATCGTATGCTTTACATTTTTAATGCTACTTGCTGCAACTCATTCTGCTTCTATATATATATTTTGCGACATGATAAATGATGATAGTATTTGAACCTGCATCATGAACTTGTGATTTATAAAAATAAATTTTTAACATTTAACTTTGACTTGTATACTATACATGTACGTGTGTATACTATGCATGTAAGTGTGTGTAAGTGTATGGATGAACATTCAATATGGCATTACGAACAATTGTTAATGTATCCTCAAATGAGTGAATGTGGGTTGCAGGCAGAGGAGATGTTCTTAGAACTTGACGCTATCGATGATTTGGCAATAGTGTGGAAACGATAGTTTATACTTACTTGGTTTAAACCCTGTTATTTTAAAGTTTTGCCATAATAATAATTGAGCTTTAATCAGCTGTTTAAGGATGTTATGAACATTGATAAATGCATTATAAATATATTTTGTTTTAGAACATCTTTTCGTTTTTGTGAACATGTCGGTTATGTTTAATAAAGTGCTTTAAAAAATCAGTGAACTGTTAAGGATATTTTAACTTAAGGAGTTAACCAGCTTAAATTTTATTTATTTATTTTTTATTTCACATTTCGGTAGTTTATATTTTTTTCTGTATATTGTGTAAATTTTGGCGAAACATTTGTACACTCAGGAAACTTCTGCTTTAAAAATTAATAATTGTTTGGGTTGTAATACAGTTTCTTTATTTTTAATGCATATGTCAGCCATTTGCAGAACAAATTTAATTTTTTACTAACCTTGTAGTTTATTTAAAAAAACAAACCATATAAAATGACTGTTTTATGATTTTACATTCATTTTTTAACAGTCGTTTTTTGTTATTTAAAAAAAAAAATGTTTGTTTATTTGTTACTAACATATGTGGTTAATTTTTCCTACAATTGTTAGTAATTTTATGAACAGTAAACACAAATGGCAAATGTTAGTTGAATTTAATGAAATGTTAGTCGTTCTTTCTTCAAGTGAAATTTCATTTGTTTTTGATTACAATTGCTGTCGTCTTTACCTACACAATATCCGTAGTGTAGAAATAAAAAAAAACAGCTAGTAAAACAAACTCCTTGCCCTACCTGCATCATATTTACTTTATATGCCCTTTTCTCAGAACAATATATTGAAACTCGGGTGGGTGATCGAGATTGTCAAACAACTTTTTGTTTGTTTTGTGGATGATTTTAAAATTAATTTCCTGACGTAGAGACATTTTTGAATGTTTGAATAATTTTCTATTTATTTTTTTTTTTTTGAAAAATAAAACAAAACGATATTTTTGGGAGAGATAGGCGTGGTAGAGAAGATTAAGCATACTTTTCTAATAATCATAACTACATTGTAAATTTTTTATTGAATTAGACTGCGCAGTTTCTGGTAACACAACCTTCATCAGTAATCCTTTTTGACAATACTGTAATTATTTGTTATGGTTTTTATTGTTTGATTGCATCTATATGAAATGTTTATTTATTAAATGCAATCCTGACCGTGGCTTGAACCTGCTTTCTTTGCCACATGCACTACACTTTAGACAGGCACTCTAACCACTTGATCTAAAGTCAGGTCGATTTTTGCTGTGGCTTAAAATCAGTTTCAATTACACGGGGTCGATTTTACATTTAATTGTAATTGCAGAAGATAGCTAAGACAAACACTACAACAATTCACAATTCGTAGAAAATCATATGTAATCTAATTTCCACTATTTTCCCAAATTTTGTGAGTTAGCGACAACTATGATGTATTTTTTGTACATACTGTAGTTTGGCTATTCACGTAGTTAGGGAAGAGTTGCCAGGGAGCAAATTTTTGATATATTTTATTGGGGATTTTTTGAATTTTATTCATCGTCTTCTTAGACAGTGTCCAATTAATACTATAATTAATATGCACATATTTTTCAATTGTTTGAGATAGGCGTGGTAGAGAAGATTAAGCATACTTTTCTAAAAATCATAACTACATTGTAAATTTTTTATTGAATAAGACTGCGCAGTTTCTGGTAACACAACCTTCATCAGTAATCCTTTTTGATTTTGAAACTTACCCTCGTAAGATTTTATTGCAGATTAAAAATTTAGAAATCCGGTTACTTTAAGGACTCAGAAAAAAACTATACATTTCATTCTCAAGGTGAGTACCCATGGTTCCATGATGTCATCCGATTTTGTCTTAAAAAAACTGGTCCAAAATAAAATGGCCAAAAGAGTTGATACGGTGGTATGAATTTTAAAATATAATTTTTAGAATAATAATTTATATTGTGTCTTTCTATCAGAAAAATAAATTTTTTTAACAAACCATTTGTTTATTTTTTATAATTAAGAAACAATTTTTGTAAATATTGCTTTCTGAATATGGTGGGTATATTCAGTAATAAGTACCCGGTAATAAGTTTGGGAATAGGAAATTAAGGTCGGTAAATGGTTACTTTTCTATTACAAACCCTATTATTTTAACAAGGACATGTTAATTCTGGTAACACCTTACAACACACATATTACATTCAGTATAGATGTAATAATTTTTTTTTTTAATTTTTATTATTTTTAATATTGGTTATTACATGAGAATGAATTTACTGAAATGTAAGTCGTCTTTACTTCAAGTGAAATTTCAGATGTTTTAAACTACATATACAGCAGACTACTGGAAGGATGTCATCCTAAGGCTACTCTATAACCTTTAACAAATAACCAAAAAATGTTTGAAATGTTTTGCGTTTTAAAAGCGCTAGTTACCTTAAAAGTCAAAAACTTATATCAGACTTATTACTTCGAGAGTAAACTTTATATACATATGAGTTCACAGCATTTAATATATTTGAAATAATTTTATGGAATTTTGTAGTTCACAAAACCACATGCAAACATAACTTACAAAAAAAGCAAACAACAAAATAACAATTTTCTAATTTTACTTATTAAATGTTTATTTTTGGTCTATTCTTTAAGTTGTTTATATTAATACAAGTTACAAGTTAGTATAATACCTTCATTATTGTGTCCCTTAAAACTAAATTTGTCATTAAACACTCCAGTTTTATTGCAAATGGTTTCAAATGGTAGGAATCGATTTTTTTTTTTTCAAAATGTTTACCCGTGCCGAAATTTGGCCAAGAGTAGCCCATTTGTAAATAACGCGTTTTTCTGTTAAAAATTCGAAATTTTGAAAAATTATTTTTTTCATTTCATTTAAGAGGCTTAGAGTACATGGGGTTCAGGTGACTAATGTTTAGTATTGAGAAAAAAGAGCTTAACACAGTGTTTCAACTAGTTAAACAAAAAATTACACAACCGTAGTGCAAAAATTATCCAAAACCATATGAAATTACACCAAAAAATTATGATTTTTTTTTTTTAAATAATTTCATTTGTTTTTAACATGAAAATTCAAACAAAAACAGTTGAGACCCTTTCGACTAACTCTCCTGCCTTAACAAAATGTTTGTCTAATCAATGGCAATGTTTCGATTAGTTATTCTCTCTCATGATCACAACAGAGAACAAATTGCAAAATATGGGATTTAAAATATAAATGGAACATAAATTAAAGTTAATATAAATATTGAAAAATCGTTTTCTTATTAACCAGCTCTCTGCCTCATATTTCCTGCATTCGTGAAAGTTACACATTTTTTTAATGTGCTTAATGTGCAAATAAGCAGTTATTAGCCCGAAATTAGCAATAATTACGAAAATTCTCGTTTAACCCATCTTGTACCAAGCTACGTAAATGATTTTATTTCTTAATGAAATTTTCATGGCAAGTTGGAAATAGGCCAAAAATGATTCTTGGATTTTTTTTTTTTTACCTGGTATTACCTGAGAAAACGACTGGTCGAGATCTCGACCGCTGGGATAATTAGAGCAATAAATTTTCTCTCTGATATGAAAAGTTATGATGAAATATAATAAACTAATGGTTAGTAATGCTACATATAAATAAAAAGATCGATGAATTTAGTTATTATTTTTATTTAAAAAAAAATTATTTTAAATCTTTGTGGTATTCCTTGAAGCAATTACCCACATGGAATGGGCCATGTTGGTGGGCGGTCTCTGAAGTCGTCGTCACTTCCATTTTCTTCGTCAGACAAAGTTGATTCGGTGTTAGTTTCCGGTTCAGCGGATAACAACAGAGATTTTGTTATGAAGTTTTTAAAATCAATTTGACTCATGGGCATCTCCTTCTTTTGTTCAGCAATCATGCAATGCAATTTCCATGCGTTGACAGTGGCGCTGTCCAAGCTGGTAACCCAAAGTGGCCACCACCACTTTTTGCCTCTGATTCCAATTCGATAATTTGCGATAGCATTATCATGCAAGTCAACTCCGCCCATATACCTATTGTAATTAGCAATAAGGTTGGCTTGGGGTACAGCGATCCGTTTTTTTTTTTTTGTTTTCTATGGTATCGCATTACGTTTCTCATCGGCTCCATTTGGTCACAGTTCGTAGCCAAAGTGACCTCTGCATTGTCTCTCCATCTAACCAATGAAATCTTATGTTCTTGGTCGAAGGCGTAATCAGTGTCATGTGGAGATAATTTTGTTTTTAGGCCTGCACCTACCAGTCTGTTTGCGCGGATTGTGCCAGTTGCACAAAAACCTTTTTCTTTTAGAAGGCAACGGTGAAAAAGTTATCGAAATGAACAGTATGTTGCCTAGGATACTCACAAGCCGACATTCGTTTCATAACCACGTTAGCGCCTAGGCCAAGTTGTTTATCATATGTATCCGATGCTCCAGCATATGGTAGGAATTGAAACAGATACCCTTTTGAGGAACACAAACACCAATATTTGTATCCGAATCGAATTGGTTTTCCCCTTATAAACATCTTGCAGCTATAATGTATGGTAGAGTAGAACACGGTTATAGCGAACACCAGTTATAACGAACTTTTTATATAACGAACCATTTTTTTTTGTCCCAACGCATTTACTACAATATGTGTTTACCCCGTTTATAGCGAGTCCTACGAGTTCGTTATAATCGTGTTCCACTCTGTTTCACATTAGAAACCCAATAATTGACTCCAAAAAATATAAATAACTTTTATTGAAAAATATACCCCTTTTTTAATTATTTCTCAAAAAAAAAAATAGTACTTATAGATAAGTATTAAAATAAATTGAGTGCACTAATTATCCCAGCGGTCGATATCTCGACCAGCCATGTTCAAGGCTGTCTGGCGATAAGCTAGAGTAGTAGTGCAAAATATTTTGTATACATTAAATTGTATTTGAAAGGTTGGCTATTTAAATCATTAACCCTTTTATATTTTTTTTTTTTGTAACTGATAAGAAGTAGTTTAAAAATATGCTATTTTTAGTATATTTTTGTGTCCCCCCAGGGGGAACTATAAAAGGGGCGGGGGGAGGTAAAAAAATGCAGGTCGGAAAGCCAATACATGAAACTTAATTATAAATTAAAAAAAATAATAAATTCCATTACCAAATATTTTTAATTATTTAATGAAAAAGAGCAAAAGTTTGTGGTCGAGATCTCGACCAATGGTACAAAATGGGTTAAAGTAAAATTACATAGAAATTACACAAAAACGTTATTATTCAATAATTATCCAACGAATGTCCAAACTATGCGGTTTTTTTAATTAATTATTCAAAAAGTGGCAACACTGGCTTAAAGTTAAATTGCAATACAAAATGTTAGTTGTTAGTTAGAAAGTAACTTTTGTACTAAAAGAGATCCTAAGATATATTTTAATCTAACAAGCTAACAAAATATCCACTTTTACATATTGAAATACCTGATGTGGGTTTTGTTAGAATGAAAAAGTCATGATTGTTTTGTTTTAGCTCTACTGAGCGACTGTTTTATTATTATTTATTATACTTATAATTTACCTTAATTATATTTCGTGGGTAACCATCAAATGAGTGGTTCCCACGGTTCATATAATGAAGGTGTCAGATTAATCAACCAAAAAAGTACGGCTTTTAGCCAATCACAATTAAGTGTCAAGTTTATGACAGTGATTGCTATTGAACGACAATGTTGACTTATTAATCACACTACACCTCCTTTTTTTGGGAAAAAGATTGATCAGTAGCTAATTGATCAATCTTTTTATATAACTTAGTTAAATAAAAATTAATTTTAGTTTAAAAATTAATTTATATATTATATTTCTATTTTATTTAATATTTATTTTAACATTTTTTTTTTTTTAAAAAAAAATTAAATATTTTTCTTTTATTTTATTTATTTTTTAATTATTATTTTTAATTTTTTAAAAGTTTAAAATTTATAATTTAAGGTGTAATTTTATTAGAAAAATTTTATTCTAGAAATTTTTTCTTATAATGTATAAAAATATATTAGAATTTAATTAAATAATTTACAATATTTACAATTGGAATTTTCTAAGACGATTTTTATGGACTTTCATAATCCTTGTATCGTCGATTGCTAATAAACAATTGCCATGGTCATCCACGTCTTTGATCTCAAAGGGACCCTTAAAGAGTGGTTCTAATTTATGACCGGCATTGTCCTCCAAAAGAACTAGATCTCCAATTTTTACGCTTATCGGCCTTGTTGACTCATCATATAGGCCTTTGTTGGTCAATTTTGCCTTTTCGAGCATCAATGCAGCCCTCTTCTGTGCTGTCTGGAGTCTATACTTCACTTCTTTCTCATATGAATCTATGTTATAAAGTGGACTAATTTTATCCGACTTTAAAGCGTCTATGGATGGTGGTATTTTACCAAAGACTAGTTCATATGGACAGTAATTATGTACTGTTAAAGGTGTTGTATTGAAGCAATACGTGAAGTAAGCTAACCATTCATCCCAATCAGTTCTACCTGAGGATATGTACGAACGTACGTACTCATTGAATGTTCTATGGGATCGTTCTATGGTACCCAGTGTTTGATGATGATAGGCTGTTGAAGTGACGAAGTCGATATTCAACAATTGACATAATTCCATTATGGTCTGATTTTTATATTCTGTTCCCATATCAGAAATCATTTTCCGCATGGGACCGTAAATCAAAACAAAACCCTCAAAAATCGCTTTGGCGACTGTTCGAGCCGATTTGTCAGGAATTGGTACTGTGACTAAGTATTTGGTCAAGTCACATATTATTGTTATAGCGTATTCATTACCTTTGTTCGATCTCATAAAAGGATAAATTGTATCGATAATGATGGTATCAAATGCACGCGTTGGCGTTTGCGTTTCGATCATCGGTTCTCTTGTTTTCGGTAATGACTTGTTCTTTTGGCACTCTACACAAGATTTCACATAACGGGTAATGTCCCTCGTCATGTTCTTCCAGTGGTATTGCAATCTTATTTTCCTGAGCATTCTTGTAATGCCAGGGTGACCTCCAAACAATGGGTTGTTATGGTACAATTCCATAATTCTTAGTTTTTCAGAATTCGTTACGATTTTTGTAATTGGTGGTGTGAGTACGATTTTTAATCTTCGAAGCTTTTCATTTCCTACTTTCTTGAAGTGGTCTAATTTTACGTTGGCCAACAACACACTGTCCAAAGACATGCGAAGAGTCGTGATTTTCAAATTACTGGCTACTTTTTCAAGCCTTGGAAAAAGGTGACCTAAATCTACCTTTACATTAGTAATAAAATCTCGTAACTCAAATTGGAAAAGCTTGGTTTTCCCTTTTTGGATAACCAGCCTATCTTTAGTAAAATGCAATCTTGCATTTTTGTTGTACTCATGGGCGTTTATTGCCTCATATATCCGGATATCCACCGATTCTGTGTTTGGTTTTGTACTGGTCACTTTTTCCAAATTTTTTGAAGACTGAAGTCTTGTAGTTACCTTCAGTATTTTTCTATTGTCTGCATTTCTAATGTCTTCGAATTCTAATCGAGACAAAGCATCTGCAGCATGGTTTTCCTTACCCCTGATATATTCCACTGTAAAATCATACTCCTCTAGATCTAATCTCATCCTCGTAAGTTTCGACGATGGATTTTTCATGGAAAATAGATACGTTAAGGGACGGTGATCACTTCGGATCAAAAATTTACGACCATAAATATATGGTCTGAAGTATTTAATTGCCCAATGTATAGCTGCTAATTCTTGTTCAATTGTAGACTTATTACTTTCGCCCTTTGTGAAGGAACGTGAAGCATAAGCCACAGGTAGCTGCTTATCAAAGTATTGCTGACTTAAAACTGCACCGCAAGCAAATTTGCTTGCATCTGTTGTTATGCAGAATTCTTTTTCAAAGTCAGGATACTGTAAAATTGTTGGGTTTAATAATTGGTTTTTAAGGTAGGTGAATGCTTTTTCACATTCAGTACTCCAATCGAATGGTATATTTTTCCTACATAACCTTGTTATGTGCCTTGAATGTTCGGCAAAATTAGGAATGAATCTTCGATAATAGTTACAAAAAGCTACGAAGCGTTTAGCTTCATCACCATTCTTTGGTGTTGGGTAATTTAAAATTACTGAAAATTTACCATCATCAGGCAATATGCCCTTATCCGTACACTTATGTCCCAAAAATGTGACTTCGTTACAGAAAAAGGTACATTTGTCTGGATGTAATTTCAGGTTATATTTTCGACAAGTTTCGAAAACATCTCTTAAATTTTGCAACATGTGTTGTTCGGAGCAACCAATTACTACTAAATCATCCATATAAAGAAATGCTTGTTCGGATGATAACCCCGAAAAAGCTAGCGACATCATTCGCTGAAATGAGTTTGGAGCAATTTTTATACCGTAGGGTAATCGTTTGAAACGAAACGAACCCTTATCCGTTGAGAAAGATGTTACGTCCCTAGAGCCTTCTTCTAATTCAATTTGATGGAAACCTGACATTAAGTCAAGGCAAGAAAAGAATTTGGCTCTGCCCAGTTGGTCTAGAATATCGTCTATTCTAGGGAGTGGAAATTTGTCTGCTACGAGTTTTTTATTAATTCCTCTGTAGTCAACGACCAATCTCCATCTCTTTTGATCTGTACCAGGTAAAGATTTTTTCGGTACTAATAAAATTGGGCTGTTGTATTCTGATATGGAGGGTTCTACAATGTCATCTTCTATAAGCTTATCAACTTGTGTACGCACCTCTGCTTTGTGAGAGTGTGGTATTCTGTATGATTTCATGTAAACAGGTTCATTATCTCTTAATCTGAGCTTCTGTTTGTAGAAGTTATTGGTTGTCATTTTTTCAGATTCTAATCCAAAAATGTCAACATATTCAGAACATAAGTTCCTCAGATTGGCCTTTGCAAATTCTGGAAAATTTTTCGATAATCTATTTAATTTTTCCTGATCTTTGCGAGGGTCTCTAGTTGGATGGACAATTTTATAATCGTTAAGACCTTCGGTTTTAACTTTAGTATTCAAAATGACAACATCCCTATTGGTTGTGTTGACAATTTTGACTAGTGGTCTTGACCTTGAGACTATTGTGCTTGCTATAAATATCCCATTCTGAATTATCTGACTTGGAATTAATACATTTTCCTCATCAGTTTGAATGTTAACGTGGCGAATTACCTCTGATCTTGCTGGTAATGAGATCGCGTTAATCTGTGGAGCGCTGCGCATTGCTATTGCAATATGTTGTGGAAGGTCGTTGGATCTCAGGACTAACCAATCTTGGTCATCCTGGTAATCCAAAAGGCACTTATATTTTCGCAAAAAATCCATACCAATGATTCCATCAGAAGGAATCTGGAAATCATCCTCGACCACATGAAATGTATGTGGTATTAGGAGTTCTTCAAATTTTAAATCAGTATGAATTTCACCAAGGGTAGTTGTTAATCCTTGGCCGACTCCACTTAATTGGGTAGTTATAGTCTTGTCTATGTATCCGTTAAGGATTTGTCCAATTTTTAATAAAGAAATATCTGCACCCGTGTCAACTAAAAATGTTGACTTTCCATTATTCAAAGATGTTCTACAGGGAAGATAGCTATAGAGACTTAAATTTATGTTGTATATTCTCTTATATTCAGGGGAACTAACTCGTTTCCCGAAACATTTTCGGTAACGTGTCGTATATTGTGGCGATTTCCGTTATTATTTGAACGGTTCCGGCCACGGTTGTTATTATAATTATTATTATTGTTATTATTATTATTGCCATTGTAATTATTATTACGGCCATTTCCGCGATTATTGTCATTTCTATAGCCGGATCTATTGCTATTTGGCTGATTTTGGCGATTATTGCCATTACGGATTTGAGATTTATTTTTCATAAATAGAACGGAGTTTTGCTGCCCGTAAGCTTCCGTGCAGCTATTGACGAATTTAGCCGTCACTTCGTTCATATTTGAAAAGGTTCCTGATTCCATGACCAGTTTAACCCTTTCGTTTGTCGCATTTTTTGTAATTGCTTTAACTGCCGCTTGGGTCGAGTACCTCTGGGCTAGTTGTTGTGGGAGGCCATCTGTAATATAGGCACTCTCCAATGATTTGGTTAAGGAGTCTATTTCTGCCACGTAGGTATTGGCGTTTTTGCCACCTTGACGGACATTCATTAATTTGGCTGATATGACTTCGACCGACTCACCTTTGACAGTTCCTTTTAATGTAGTTATAACCGCATTAATTGTGGTTTCATTCGAAATTAAATTTCTGGCTGAGCCCTTTAGTTTTGTTTTAATTAAATTTACCGCCACGACCTCATGGGTATCCTTTACGGAATCCAAGAGTGTCAGTGCGTCGAGAAAACTCTGTAAGTTTTCCGGTTTACCATCGAAATCTGGTAAAAGTTTCGATGCCAAACTGAGAAATTCAGTTATTGATTGAGGCATTGTGTTTTCTATATTGGACACTATGCCACCACTATTCAGGTTAGATATGGTTTTCGTGGTTTGAATAACTGGTTTTTCGGATTCTACATTTAAATCTTGGCTAGTCCAAGCATTAACAAGAGCAGGGTCGTAGACCACTCTCTCATGGATAGTTTTTGGTAATTCCGCTTTCAAATTCCTTTTGTTAAGAGGTTTGAAAGTTTATTACGAATGTCATCGAAGAATGCATTCGCTGCCAACTGATGATTATTGGTGAGACGAGAATAATTTTCGTCAAATAACGACCTAACTTCTTCAAGACTGTTGAACAAATTCTTAATGTGTTTTTCTACCGTTTCGTTCCTTGAAGGTCCTTTGTAGGTATTTAAACACTTAAAGGATTTGTCGAAATCCTCTCTCAGAAGTCTTGCTTTGGCAACTATGTCTATCCAATCCATATAATTGCATGATTAATTTAAGTTGAGAAAAAAAAAATGTAGGACAAAAATGAAGTGTTAATAGAGAAAAAAAATTAGACTCTATCAAGACCGTTTCCTAAGGACGCGGTTCTGATATAGTTTTTTCTCAACGACCTCTTATGTAATTGATACATGGTCGTGAGTAATTGCAATGCCAATATACATATTATTATTATTAAGTATATCACTGGAAGGTGCACTTCTACAGTGATTTCATTTATAACATTAGCGTTGGGGTTCTCGATTTTCGAATCGTGATTCCCCATCTTTAATTTTCGTTAAAAAAATATAATTCATAAAAAATTTTGTTAGTATGAATTCAAAACAAAAATTCAGTTATGTCACATCATCCCCTATCCGTTTCCTTCAGGACAACAGATTGAGGTGGATGTGGCATAAATCAGTCACTCATTATTTGGTGACTGTATGATTTCTGTCGCGCTGTGAGAGTGTCCCTTGAGAATCATCCCAGCCGACGGAAATTAAAAAAAAATTTGGTTAGTAATTAAAAGGAAAATTAATTATAATTAATTAATTTTTTAAAAAATTATTCACAATAATGGACTATTAAAAAACATTATTAATTCTGTTTTAGTTATTTTTAAATTTATTTTAATTCTTATATATATATTTTTTTTTTTGACTGATTTTTTTTTTTTAAAAAAAACTTTATAATTGAAATATTTAAATTATTTTTTTTTTTTTTTATTGTGCAATATGAATTGTTAATTTAAAACAAAAAAAAATTGTAGTTGGAAAAAACAAATTTAATATTTGACATCTGTACTGCACTTTACGGAATAGACGACGCTATATCTTAAAATATGTTACCTTGGTTAAATCTGTTATTATCTGTTGTTGTATTAGCATTTTTCTTCTTCCAAACCATTATTGAAGAACATTAATATGGGTTGATTTTGTCCATTAGTTTCACGATATTCAAACATATCAATCATACCATTGAAGAATTGGAAGTTCTTGAAGTGACCCACTTGTTTTCCTGGTGGTGTTTTGGCCACACCACCCTTGGAGCACTTGGCGTGTGTCTCCGGCAATACTCATCCGCATTGCTTCTTCATTGACGGACGGCAACAACTTTTATTCTTAATTATTTGTAGGGTTGAAAGCAATTTTTTTTTTTGTGTTTTAGAGCAAACATATTAAAATTTTGTTAACGACATCATAATTTTTTATATTTCACTAACAAACAGTATTTTTGTTTTCACTAACAAACTAAAATTTATTTTAGTTTTAAAATTTTTATTTTTTTTTTAAAATTGTATATATTAGTTTAGGCACATATTTTAATATATTAGTTTAGGCACAAATTGTTTTTATTTTGAAGTTATTTTTAATGTTTTAATGTTTCATATATTTTAATGTTTTTAAGTATCCAAAATTTTTTTTTTTTTAGTTTCACTGCAACTTTTTAATTAAAAAAAATTTTTGGCAGGATCGCCATGATGTGGGTTTTGTTAGAATGAAAAAGTCATGATTGTTTTGTTTTAGCTCTACTGAGCGACTGTTTTATTATTATTTATTATACTTATAATTTACCTTAATTATATTTCGTGGGTAACCATCAAATGAGTGGTTCCCACGGTTCATATAATGAAGGTGTCAGATTAATCAACCAAAAAAGTACGGCTTTTAGCCAATCACAATTAAGTGTCAAGTTTATGACAGTGATTGCTATTGCACGACAATGTTGACTTATTAATCACACTACATACCCAAAAATAATTAAAGAATTTATTGAATCAATTAATATTTTTATTGATTTTTTACATAACACGGCAAACTTAAACTTAAACTCTATGATCTTCTTTTATTTAATTCTTCTTTGTTTAAACGAGCTTAAGGTCATTTATTTATTAATTACTTATTTCCAATATTTCGTTTTAACATTGGATAACTTCTTCAGGGAACACTTACTACAATTTGAAAAACTTATTTTATTAAGTAAAAACTTATATACATAACACAATTTTTTTTTAAAAGGTGGGAAATTAAAAATATTTTCTGTCAGTATAAAAAAATAAAAACATCCCAGAAATCAAAATTAAATAAAAATAAAAAAATAACACACAAAACAAAAATAATTATAAAAATATTTAAAATCTTAACTAGAATATTGAAATACATATGCTATTAAACATTATAATAATTATCTTAGTTTCTATTAACTAAATTTCTGTAATTTAGTGCAACATTTGCTATGCCTGTCTTATAGTTAAAGCGTTGTTCAAATGGTACACTCGGGGAACTTCTGCTTTAAAAATATGTAGTTGTTTGGGTTGTAATACAGTTTCATTATTTTTAATGTAAATGTAAGTCATTTGTAGAACAAATAAAATTTTTAACTAACCTTGTAGTTCATTTAAAAAAACAACTCACATCAAATGACTGTTTTATGATTTTACATTCATTTTTTACAGTTGTTTTTTGTTATTTAAAAAAATAAAAAAAAAAAAATGTTGGTTTATTTTTTACTACTATGTGGTTCATTTTTACTACAATTGTTAGTCATTTTTTGAACATTAAAAAACAAATGACAATGTTAGTTGAATTTAATGAAATGTAAGTCGTCCTTTTTTTGAATGAAATTTCATTTCTTTTTGACTGCAATTGCTGTCGTCTTTACCAACATAATTTCCTAAGTGTACTGTCATTATTTGTAACATTTCTAACATTTATCTGAGTTTGTAATTATTCTCTGTGTTCAAAATTGATGTATTATCAAAATCTGGATAATGATTAGAATTAGAATTATTACAGTGTAATACTAATGCTGTTTTCTGTGTAGAAGTACTTTTATTGTGTTTCTGATCAGATTTTTGTCCTGAAATTCTAGTCTTTAGTTTATTTTTTGTTGTACAACTTGTACCCACACATACTTTGTTACAATTTCTTACTACCATTACCCTTACATGGTATCTTATAAACTAAATTATAAGATACCATGGATACCTGTAGGACCGCGAGACTTACGTGGCCCAACTACGACCTAGGGCGTACAAACTCTCTCCTGAGCAGGAGCAGGAGGGATGTCTCGAGGCTGACGGCTGTCCTGACCGGTCATTGGCTGATTGGTAGGCATGGCATTATACTTGGGATTGTACGCGGTTCGCATTGTCGCAGCTGCGGCATACCGGGTGAGGAGGAGACTGTGGAGCATCTTCTCTGCGATTGTCCGGCGCTGCAGAATATTCGACTCCGGATCTTGGGTGACCATATACTGGACGACCTCTCGGTAATATCACGTGTGGGATTCGGTGATCTCATACGTTATATTAACCAAACGGGATGGGTCTAGTACTCCGGATATTAGTTCCTTACGGGTAGTGTGGTCTCTTCAAAACGGAGTCGCTTTTTGACTCTACTTGATGCTCACGAGTAGCGTGAGCTGCCACTTAAACCAACCAACCAACCAAATTACGCATTTCTAATGTAATATGTTCTATGTGCCACTAAATATTTCTTATCATTATAAATTTTTGATTTTTCTAATCTTTCAGATATGAGAGGAAAATAAGTTAGAGGTTTATAAATTTTAGGCTCAGTAACCGTTCTTGTATTTAAATTATTTCGGGTTTTATATTGTCTTATTATCTTACAGCTAAGTTGAATAGGGTAATTATTATCATACAAAACATGTTTAATCCGTGAAAACTCTTCAAAACTCTTTCAATCAGATTCCTTGCATTATTAATTATAATTCTCTTAGGGTGTTGTGAATAATAGTTAATAATTCTTCCAGAAGCTGTGGGTTTTTGATACATTATTCCTTCCTTCTTATTTTTAATGTATCTAAATAAGGAATTTATATATTTAAAAGTCAATTAAAATATTAATTGATGCAATTAAATATTTGCCTAAAAACAAATTTAATTCAAATCAATTCTTTAACTAGATATTTTAGGTTAATAATTTTTTCTGTGTAAGATTTTTCTGGTGTGATGACTCTACCAATTTTTGGGCTATACCTTTTGGAAAGCTGTGCTACCTTTCTAAACTGGCCGTGGTCAGGGACATATGGATGGTGTTCTTGTCTCCGTGGAGATATTTTAAGAGGCGAAAACAATAAAATTTGAATGTAACTTTACCTAGAAACCAGATCACCAGAAGGGAAAAGGATAGAACCAGAAGAAAAATAAATAAAAATTTAAAGAGAAGAAAAGATGGTGGAGTATTGTAATTAAAGTGGAAAAGGATGGACGAAGTTAGTTTCCCTTCCCTATTCTATACCCGCCCATGCCTTTGCTATTGTACAAACTTCCCTCGATAGCCCATTAAATTCGCAACTACAATTAAACAAATGTTTCGCGAAATAATGAAAATTTAATATTCCACAATTAATGTTTTATTTTAATAAATTATAAAGTGAACAAACAATGAATAATCTATTAAGAAATTTAACCGAAATTGAAATACGTTTTTGTTAAAGAAAAATAAAAATTTATTTAATTAAAATATTCGAGTGTGTTGTAAAACTACACAAAAATGTGCAAAGTATAATTGTTTAATAACTGATAAAATATTCTATTATCTAGAGCGAAGTGCAATTGTATTTTTAAATGTTTGAAATTAATAGAAATTATAATATATATATTAGGCCGGGTCGATTAGTATGGAGGCAAAAAAATCGCTCAACGTTCAAGGAAAATCGTATTCTAGGGATCAAAATAAGAAACTTTGCCGAAGGGACCATACCTCTAAACGAATTCTGATGTCCCGGCTTTCGAATATAATTTATACATTCATCTGCTAGAGCGTCTTCTGGAGAAGAAATAGAGACCCTAATCTTGAAAAGACTCTTCCTACTTTCTTAAATATCTCTATCCCGAGATTTGTACATTTTGCTATAAAAACTAAAAAGGCCCTAATCTTGGAAAGACTCCTCCTACTTTCTGAAATATCTCTATCCCGAGATTTGTACATTTTGCTATAAAAACACGGCTAAAAAGACCTCTTTCAACTTAAATTTTAACCCCTAAACGGTCACCTAGAATGATGATTTATGCATTAATCTGCTAGCGTGTCTCCCGGAGAAGAAGCAGCTCCCATAATCTTTTAGATATTCCTCCTACTTTCTGAAATATTAAAGTGGGCTTTTTCAAAATTTTACCCTACGGGTCAAAAGTCGGGACATCAGAATTCGTTTTAGAGGTATGGTTCCTTCGGCAAAGTTTCTTATTTTGATCCCTAGAACACGATTTTCCTTGAACGTTGAGCGATTTTTAAATCGACCCGCCCTAATATATATATAATAATAAACCTCATTAATTTAAATTTAAAAATGTTTCGAACTTATTTTAGATATATAAAATAAACATAGTCTTGAACGATGTAAAATTTGTAATATTTAGATAAGGTAAAGTATCTGACAATATTTTTCTGTTACTATTATATTAACGGATAAATACTCTTCTTTATTTGCCAATTCCTTTTCCGAATGTTAGCGACCAATACAATTGAAGTAGATTATATTACATTGCATGATAAATCATTTAATAATTTTTTCATAATTTCTGCAAAAGCGTCCCTATTTCTCGCCTCGCTCAGGAGATTCCCCAGATCTTGGATACCAGTTCATTCTTGTGTGTTATTAAGCCACGTAATTTCTTTTCTTCCTTCCGGATAAATATAAGTAATGCTTTTCTAAAGTTATTTATTATTAAAAAATATATTTTAAGAATTTAATTTTATGAGTTCACCATTACAACGTCCCCTGATGACTGCCGGCCTGTAGTCTTGGAAGCTTTGACCAAATTCAATTTTGTGTATCCAATAAATAACTCTAAGTTAAAAGTAAATCCTGATTTGTATTTTATTTTTTTTTGTTTTTTAAGTGGAATGGAGTGTAATTTGAAGTGGAATGTATGTCAAAAGTACATTATGTGTGATTGAAGATTTTATTAGTGTAAGTAGAGTGAAGTTGTGTGTGCTGAAAGTGTGAATGAAGCACTCTGTACATAAAAGCGAACGTCGCTAATTTTGTAGTTGATACTTATAATAAGTTAAATTGATTTTACAGTTATTAACGAAATTGAATTTTCTTAGATTGAAGTTTGTCAAAATTTAACGATGAAGTCTGTAGGGTTTAAGATTTCTTAAAATTGAGTTTGATGGACGATCACAGCAAAAAATTAGTGCTTACCCATAAGCGCTTCCGGAATGCATTATTCAATTGCTAAGCGCTTCCAAAGCAATTCCGGAAGGCATGAGATTTTTGTTGGCGATGTTCCACTTTTTAGGTGTTAAGCAGTTGCAAATAGCTTCTTTCATGTGCTCTTAGAAGCAATAAATTCATGACTTTTTATGCAATAAGAAGCGCTTATTTTTGTATGTTGACAACATTAATGCTTGATAGTATGCATTATTTATTGCTTCATCGAAGGCATTAATCACTATTTCAAAGAAGGCATTTTGGGAACCACAGCATAATGCCTTCCCTAATTGCTTTATTGTATGCAAAGCGGTGAAGCGCTATTTTGGAAACATTCAAATGTAGTTACTGCTTACCAAATCCAGGTTATTTTTTTGCTGGGATGTCAAATTTTCGGTCCAACACAATATCGATTCAATTAAATCACGTATATATTGCTTAAATTCGAGTACCATTGTAGAATTTCAATGATAGTAATGACTTCTCAGATTGTAAACGTTTTATGAGATTCGTATTATTAATTATCAATTTCGACTTCACAAATTGTTTCAGTAGTATCAATAGTTTGGTTATTAAACACAACCAAAATCAGATTATCACATTCGCTGTAAAAGTATAAGTCTCAATACATTATTTTCTAATGAATTCATCAACTAAATGACAATTACATTAACTTTTAAAGATTTGGTCAAAACACGGATGCCATTACCTGACGGGCGCCCATTAAACTGTTTGTAAATATGTTAACACTAGTGATATTATGTTTTAATGAAATTACTGTTGAACAAATATACACCATGTTTCTTTTTCTTTTAAAATTTATATTTGTTCGCTTCCCAATTTTTACCAGAGAACAGAATGAGACAATTCATTTTTGTTGTCCATTCATACATTCATTGCTTTTGCATTGCTTTTATTCAACAACAGCAGCGTATGCTGTTGCTGTTAATTCCATTTATTGTTTTTGTTGAATGCCTTTTTAACATTCATTTTTATAATGCCGTTACATGTCAAGCAACGAAATGATGACAATGAATAACATGAAATCAATCACAACATTCGCGTAGTATTCGTTGACCTGTAGCAATAATAATATTTTTTTTTTAGTTTTATTAAACATGAAATATGTATAAATTTTTGTTTAATTTTATTAAACATGAAATATGCATACAATTTTTTTAATTTTCTTAATACAGTAATATGTTTCACAACAAAATTTGTTAACATTGAGACCATTCATACCAATCGTTGTGTATTCGTTGTTTTCGTGAGTGTTAAGTGAGGTTAACACTAGACAAGCAATGCAAAGCATGGTTTTCGTTACACTCACTTTTCTCCATTCTGTCGATTGTGGCTTTATTGAAATGATGTGAGTTGACAACAATGTACTCATTTTTTGTGATTGCTTTCAAAAGCATGAAATAAGGCACTCAAACCGTTCTCTGTTTTGTACATATTTTGCAAAATTGAAATTTGTTTAAACAATTTTCCAAAAGTTTTCAAATATAGATTCAAAACATAATAGATTTTTTTGATTTGAGAAATTATAAAGTAAAATACAGTAAATAAAAATTATATAAACACATGGCCTCACACTGGTATTAGAAGTTAAAGGGGTTATCTTTCCCAAAGTGTAACCATTGCATATTTCGGATGTCCGGTTCACTATTTCTGAAAAATCTTTGAAATTGACTTGCAATATTAAGTCATATAGTTGTATATTCGAATTTTAATTATACATATTTTTAAACAATTTTGTAATTTACAAATTGTATTTGGAAGTTATGGACAAATAAAAAAGTAAATTTGTTACTTGAATTTGCCATAAAGATTTTACCAATCTTGAGGTACATACATTTTACAGAAATTTTTTTATTTTTTTAAATTCTATAATTCTAAAATTTTGGTCACACTTCAGATACACTCAGAATATTATGTAGTTTAATAGAAAAGTTTTCAGTTGAGTTAAAAATAAAGGAACATGCATTTATTTTTCAAATAAATATTTTTTTCAGTATTTCTATACGTATGCTTAAAATAATTTACTACCATTTAAATAATAAAATATAAGATTTGTTAATAAATGTGTTGTTTAAAAACAAAAATAAATGTACTTTTAGCCTTTTAAAAATTAGATACATAAATATTAGGGTCCCTGATTCACATATTATATCATAATTAAATAAATAATAAAACTGTACCCATACAGATTCAGATCCCAAGTAAAAACGTTTGTAAAGGGTGTTTTTTATAGAGCAATATAACTTAGAAATGGAATAAAACAAATATGATTTTTTTAAATTGACTTTAAGCTTATTTTGTTCGAAAAATAATCTTCTGGCATTATAATTTAAATATGACTTCTGACATATGGCTCGGACGTATGACTTCGATGACTTTTTCCAACACTTGTGGCCGAATAGTGGCAATAACGCGGCGAATGTTGTCCTCCAAGTGATCAATCGCTTTGGGTATAGGCGTAGACTAGCGACTTCGCAAAATCCCAACAGAAAGTAGTCCAGCGTCGTTAAATCGCACGATCTTGGAGGCAAATTCACGGGTCCGAAACGTGAAACTATGCTGTTACCAAGCGTTTCCTGCAACAAATCAATTGTGGCACGAGCTGTGTGTCATGTTGCGCCATATTTTTGAAACCACAGCTCCTGCACATCATGGTTGATCAATTGATGAACGAAAAAGTCAGTAATCATGACTCTATAGGGGTCACCATTGACTGTAACGTTCTGACCAACATCGTTATTTATATTTATCAGATATGTATATTAAATATTCATAAAATATACTGGAAAGGAGTCGCTAAACATAAATACGAACAATAATTTTTTTTTAATTTATTACAATTTTTCTTAATTACTACAGTTATATTATAAAAATAGTAATCGACATCTCCAAATTAGGTATTTTAAAAAGTTGTTAAATTTAATTTTAAAAAACAAGTTTTTTTTCATTTTTATTAGATTTTTGTGTAATTTTTAATTTCAAACTAAAGTAGGTTAATGATATCCGATAAAGTTAGAATTCCATATCTGAATAAATTTTTAGTATATTGAAGGAATAAATAAGAAAAAAAAAATTAACTTTTAAATTTTTTAATATTTCGAATTTGTGCAATTTTTAATAAAAATGAAATTAGTCAAAATCTATTTCCACCAGTTAGAACCATTTGCAGTAAAAGTGGCGGGTGTAATGAACAAAATCGAAAAATCGTTATTTTAAGGGACAGCCTAACATACATACAAGATTTTATATCTGTACTATGCTCAAAAATCTTCTATGTTCTATGGTTGTATAAGTAGAAATGACTTAAAGTTGTCGTTTACTTTCTTGTTAAGAACAACAGAAACAATTTTAATATTTTATGTATTGCTATATTCCGTACCTTGTAATTAAATGCTTGAGTATTTACACCACTCCCTCTCAAAAACTCGTAGATATAATCATGTAAAGGTAGAAAAAGCTATTGTAAATTTGTTAATAAAGTACGTAGCAGAAAAAAATGCTGAAATTTCGCGAATTCTTTTTCTTTTCTAAAGTCTAGTAAGATAACAGGCGCGGTTTCAACTGGGGGAAAATGAGAAATACCCCCCCCCCCCCCCCCCCCCCACCATATAATATTTTTCAATACAAAAATGGAAAGAAGATTAAAAAATTAATTAAAAATACGCTAATACCCCCCTTATAAAACCTTTTCCTGGATCCACGCCTGAAGATAGAAACAGCAAAAGTAAACTGTTACATATGGGTCTGTCCAATCCAATTGCCACCCTATAGGAAGAGTATATCGTAACGCATTTGTTGACATCTATGATGCGAATATGAAATGAAATAACATTTAAAATATTTCTAAAAAGTTGTCAATTTTGATTATTTTTCGTTTGGTTTTAACATATTAATTAAGGGCATTTAAAAACAAATGCGGCCAAAAAACAACAGTTTTAATTTTACCTTTTCTGATTTTAGTAAAACTTGTTATAAACATTCTCCTAGTTAATGGGGTGTTTGCTTATTTTTTCTTTTTCCAAAATTCGAGTAGTTCGAGTTTAGTGGCTGCTCAAAGTGAGGTGTTTTTTTTTTTTTTTCTTCTTTTTAAAAAGAGAAGCAACATTCAGGAAATTCTTCCTATTTATTAATGTGTTGCTTTTTTTTGGAAATTGGATAATGGAGAGACGAAAGGTGGGGAAAGATGAAGGGCTTCAAACATGGCAATACTGTAATTGTTCGTGCTGATAAGTCTTAGAACAGTTGGTGCTCGCCACCTGATGGAGAGTTGGCGAACTTATTGAAGCTTTTTGGTTCATTGCGCTGAGGGATAGAAAAACTCATACATATTATTTTTCTAAATTGATGTTGCCGTCACCGGGAATCAAACCCGGGAAGTTGGGAATCAGATGGGTTCTAAAATAAACGAAATTTTTTCGAAGGTAACTTTAAAATTTAATATAAAATTTTGTATATTCACACAGTACTCTGCGACTAATGTCAACATTTTTTGCCACGCATGTTATAATATATAAACATGTTAAACATTTTCACTGTCACATCCTATGTCCCTTCAGAATGACATTTAAAGTTAAGTTTTTAAACAAATTATTACAATATTTTTACTCGTTAAATGATGCCAGTATGGATAATAGATGAAATGTAATAATCTCTGCTAAACCACAGAAGCATTAGCCATAAAACTGTGATCCTTCCCTATCATTGACTGTTTTAAATATGTTCGTCAAAAAAAAAAATCAAGTTTAAGATGTGACTACACTGTAATTAATACATATTCAAATGTCCTTCTAGTTTTATTAGTTTAGCAATACATGTGGTCCCTTGTTTAACATGAGATATTCCCGAGGTGGGGCAAAAATTATTGAAATTTGTTCTGCGAATAACAAAATTAAATCTCAAGCATACTTCCGGAAAAAATCCGTTTACTTTTGAATCCCTCTGATTCGCAACTTGAAATTTGTATATGTTGCAAGTGATACTTTGAGTTAATTGCACAATAAATTTCAGGTAAACTAATTATACGGGTTTTGAAAAAGGCGCACATTTTTCCCATTTCGTTATAATTATAGCGTAAAAAAATAATAATTTTGATATAATTTTTATTAAAAATAAAAATTATGTTTTTTTCGACATTTAATTGTGCAATGAAAATGAAAATTATTCAAGTTCGAGGCCATACTCTATATTTCTCTATTAGGATACTGTCCTAACAAATAATCTATAGAGTTTTTTGTTTTCAAATTTATTATTTGACCCTTTCAGGAATGTGTTGATAGATCTATTTCGTGTTCTGATGATGGGAACCTTGAAAATTCCCGAAATAGATCTATCAACACATTAGTGAAAGGTCAAATAATAAATTTTAAAACAGAAACTCTATAGATTATTTGTTAGAACAATATCCTAATAAAGAAATATAGAGTATGGCGTCGAACTTAAATAATTTTCATTTTCATTGTAAAAAAATAATTTTTGTGCATTGCTGTTAAAAGAATAGGATTCGATTTTTAAAATGACTTGAAGTTCTTAATTTTCTTTTGACGCGGTGAAAAGTTATTATGATTCAAATATTGGTGATTTATTACACATTTCTTCAAAACCGCCAACTTCGAAAACAGAAAAAAACATATTAACTAGGAGAATATAAATACCAAGTTAAATGAAATTTGAAATACCATTATCTGGAAGGTGTGTCGGAAGTTTTTAAAACATCTCTTTATAATAATTTAACTATATTTGGAAAATGCTAGAAATTTTATTAAATATATAGAGAAATTAAAATAAATAATTTAATAATAAAAATTTAGAACTGGTTCTAAATTTTTAGTGTATCTCAATTTATTTAAATATCAACAAAATTTTTTGATTTTTTTTTTTTTTTGTTTACCAAAAAGTGGTAAAATAGGTAAGAATGTAATAATATGTAATAAAGGTACGAAGGTCTCTCTATCCTGAAAGTTTCATTGTGTAAGTCGGATTGGTTTTGGAGAAAATATTCGTTGAATATTGTCCTTCTTAAATATTTGAATATTTCAAAACGATCTATAAGCTTAACTTAAAAATTTAGAAATGTTGAAGTTAAGAAGAAGAATAAACGTTTTTCTCTAAAAAAATATAAACACCATTAATTTTTTTTTTAGTGAAAAACATTTTTTCTTCTTCTTAACCCCATCATTTCTAAATTAAATTTGTTAAATGCATATTAATTAAAAATTAATTGCGACTGTCTATATGACGTTAATATAACACTGTACTAAAATACATTAACATAAAATATTAAAGTATTTAATTAGGACAATATTCAACGAATATTTTATGCAAAACTTATTATTACAATGTCTCAACCTTACCCTACCGAGCCAGTCAACGAGTCATCGAGTCACCAAGCCAAAGAAGGTGACAGATGAGAACTTGTTTAAAAAGAGTGCATTAAAGCAGTGCATTGATGGCCCATTGTATCCGTTGGTTAAACGGTGAAAGTTTCTGTAAACACAAATTGCAAATAAAAAATATTTAAAAATCTTTGCCACTTTTAAATAATACCTCTGTGTCATATTATGGTATACATTTCTATAAATTCGTTGGTATTTTGAAGGGTTTTAAAAATATATAAAGGGTCCGTCATCTAACGTTTTTTTTTCAACTAGTGCTTATTTCGTGAATGGTAACACTTAGCTCATGTCTGATTTGACAGATAATTAGTTTTATCCTTCCGCTGAACGAATATGGTCCGTATGTTCGTTATCTTGTGAAAAAAGTGAAAGAAACTGGCATCCTCATCGATAAACCAAAGCGCGAAAAGCCAAAAACAGTGCGTACACCCGAGAGTATTGCTGCTGTGGCAGAAAGTGTGCGTGAAGCGCCATCGACATCAATTTACCGTCGTTCTCAACAATTGAACATTTCGGAGACATCATTGAGACGAATTTTGCATAAAGACCTTGGTATGAAATACAAAGTCCAATTGGTTCAGGAGTTCAAAAAGAAAAAAAGTTATTTGGCGGACCCTTTGTATATTCTTATGTATAAAAACTGTTTTGCGATTTTTTGTTTTCTTATTAATTAATAAGTCGTCAAAGTTGAATAATATTTTAAGAATATTTTCTATACAAATGTTTTTTCTGAATTTTTACAATCGAAAATATTTTACCAGCTTTCAGGAGTAAATTTCTTGTTTCTTATATACCTAGAACATTTGTGGTCTTTAACGTTCAGTAACGTCATGATGCTTGTTAAGAAAAGACATTAACCACGTGTTTGATTACCAAGTTAAAGCTCTGAATATTCAGAAAGCTTTAGCTTTTTCTATAACTTCGGGTTCTGTGGAGATATTTAGCCACATAGAAATACTAGTATCAAACTACCTAATATGTTTGATTTGATTTATTTTTGTAAATATGTGGAGATTGAAATCTCGTTGTAAATAAAAAATTACATTAAAATAATATCGATGTATATAAAAACAAAAAACTAATAAAACTGTACAAAAAATACAATGCAAAGCCACATTCCAAAAGAGGCGACGAAATTTTGGTACACTCATGAAAAAAGTCCGTACATATAATTGAAAATTCAGCTACGACAACAGAAAAAGTGTACCTGAATTTGCGACAGCAGAATTTTCAATGAAGTAGAGAATTTTATTCAGCTAAATTTAGGTTACCTAAATTTTATCAAAAAATGTTACTTAAAAATTTTAAGTAACTACACTGTTTGCAATATCAGGTAAATAAGCTAAGACTTTAACTAAATCAGCAGAATATTAAAGCAAAAGAATGGTTCATTTAAAATCTGGGCAAAAGTAAACAGACATATCAGCGCCTCAGATGTAATTACGAAATTAAATTTTATATATGTTTTAAAAAGTATTTCACACATTTCTCACTCCCATTCTGAACACATTCCGGTAAGAACTGCAGAAAATGTATGGAATAAAAAATTATGGATATGAAAAAAATTGCACAAAAAACGGTGTTTTTGCATGCAAGTGGTTATTTAATGACACTTTTCAAAAAAGCCGTTAAGCTAAATTTTAGTAGCATACTTAAATATTTTTTAGGATTTGGGAGTTGTTTACTAAAATTCTCTTTTAAAATAATTGGTATGTTGGGAAAATTCATACTGCTCAAAACACCTATATACGGTGTGAAATTCGTGCAAAATATTTAGTTTTCGAAAGACTTTGTCAACGCCATTTGGCGTTTTTTCACAAAACGGACGATCAATAATAAAACCTCACCCTGACCCATCACAAATGAAGACGTTGTATGTAGTGTTTCCAAAACCGACTTTTTTTATAAACCGGTGTTTCGGTTTACCTATTGTGAGAAAACCTGTTAACCGATTAACGGCCAATAAATAAAGTAGATTTTTTTCTCACATCAAATATAAGAACTGCTTATAAAAATATAAAAAAAGATACTTTTGAATGTGGATTGAATGGTTTAAACAATTAAATCTTTTTATAATTTATTAAATTCCTCAAATAAAATATCTCTTGAATTTACAAGATATTACCAAAACTGAACTGGAAATGTATTCCAGTATTTCCCGTCTTGGAATTAACGGAAAACTTGGGCCTATTTGACGGGAGGAATCCCGTATTTTGCTGATATTCGAAAATTTTTCCATTATACAAATTTGTCCAAACACTTTTTATTTATTTATTTTTTTATTTCTTTTCTTCATTTTCAATGACCTAGCCTATTGGCCATAAACTTCTACTCAAAAACAAGTTACAATATTTCTGTATTTTTATAACAAGAGATAAATAATTAAAATTCATTAATAAATTAATAATAAAATATTAAAAAATATTAAATATTTTTGTATGTTGACAACATTAGTGGTTCATGGCATGCATACTTCATTGCTTCATTTTAAGAATTATTCACTGCTTCAAAGAAGGCATTCTGGGAAGCACGACTTCCCTAATTGCTTTATAGTATGCAAGGCAGTAAAGCGCTATTTTGGAAGAATACAAATGTAGTAAAATGTAAGCATTCTGGGAAGCACGCCTTCCCTAATTGCTCTATAGTATGCAAGGCGGTGAAGCGCTATTTTGGAAGCATACAAATGTAGTAAATGCTTACCAAATCCAGGTTATTTTTTGCTGGGATAAAAACCTCTTCTATCTTCTAATAGAAAAATTTTGAATTAATTTTCTTTTGAATGTATTAATCGAATCACAAAACTCTCGCCTTAAAGTATTTGGCAAATGATTAAAAGCCCGTACAACTCTCACCTGGAACGATTGTTACACAATTTGGTTTAATTTTGAAAAATTTATCTGCCTGTTCCTGGCAGTTCTACCAATTTCAAACATGTCTACTATGAAAACAGGTGATTTAATTTTCAAAACTTTATAAAAATATAATAGGCATCTAATACTATTAACAAACTCAGAAAACGAACAACCTAAAAACTTTGAACCAAATGAGGAAATATGTTGATGTATGTGCGCCCCGGTAGGCTAGTTGGTAGCGTGCTGGCTTATCAGTGCGGGGGTCGTGGGTTCGATTCCTACCAGAGGCACTGGTCTCTTTTCGCTACAACGCGCCGAAGGCCATAGTAGCTAGTGCTCGGTTAGGGTAATAGTATATAATTTGTAATTATATGATTATTAATTAATAAAAAAAAAAAAAAAAATGTTGGTGTAACCTTATAGAATATTATTAACCTAATATTGTCGAAATGCCATTGTATATAGATTTCCCGTTTTTATTTACTTTTTTGTTTAATTTATTTTTTGAGCAATATTCTGGGAAAATGCGAAATTTTGCATGAAATTTGGGTTCAAAAAAAGTTAAAGCAAATCTTCGCTTATGTTAAGTAGCGTATTGAGGGGTTAGGAAATAAAAAATACAAAATCGTAATTTTTGCAATCTTTCGGATTTTTACGTTGCGTTGCAAAGTTACCATACACACAGAGAAAATTCAGCCATTTGCCAACTGAAATTCAGTTACAACGACCCAAATTCGGTTTTTACGAATTTCAGTAGGTTGGTACAACTAGGCATTAGTTTTCACAACAAAGTTCGGTTACTTCAACAGAATTTTAGTTAAAACACCCAAAATATTTAGAAATCTAAGGTAAATATTGTTTCACCAACTGAATTAATAAGTCGTTACCATTAAAATACACTTTTCAATTCGGTTGACGCTTTATTTCTCTGTGTGTAGGAAACCAGATATTAAAAGAAAGGTATATAAGAAGTTTGAAACGAAACTTAGTATAAATCTAGTTATAGTCTTCCTTGTTATTTTGTGTTTGAAAACAATTTCCTAAAAAATAAAGTGTAGCTTCTTTTTAAAATTAAAAACCCAGTTTTTGAATAACAAATTGAGAAATTTAAAACATTTAAACATAAACAATAGAAAAAATTAGTTCAACTGAATTAGATCCCGTTTAATAGACTAACTTTTTTTTATGAGTGTAACAAAAGTTTCTAGAGACGGATTTAGCATGAAGATTTAAATGTGCTAGAACTTGATTTTTCTCAATTAGATCCAGTCTCTTCAAGATCAAGTAATACTAAAACTTATTGATGATTTGATTGATGCGTTGAAAATGCATTTAATTAATTAATTCAGTTCAGAAAATGTGGGTAATGTTTTTTTACTGTGTAACCTTGCATGAAGTCAACAATATCAGCAATTAATAATTACTAAATTCCGCACGTAAATATTGAAATTCTTCTCCGAAATGTTGTAATTGTAATTGCACAATGGACCCAAAATATTATTATTTCTTATTTTCTTATTTTACTTCTTATTTATTGTTTGTTTCTTTATTTATTATTTATGGCCGTTTCAAAATTCTAATATTAATTTTTCATGAAACGTATGCCATATTATGAAACAAAAAAAAAGCACTCCTAGTGTATAACATAATTACGCTACGGACAAAGTGATATGTCCCGGACGACATATGGGATATGTCCCTATAAAAACAAGGATATGTCTCATCAAAAGTATTAATTGAAGAAGACGATCTGTGCTAGCACTGTGTATTTTATAATTATTTTCGTTTATTTAACCTTATTTCTTATTTTTCAATTTTCTAATTATTTGAGTTAAGGTTTGTTGTTTTTATTTTATAAAAGTTTTTTATTTTCAATATTTCGCTACTCCTTTGTGTAGCATCTTCAGGAAAATAATTAAATTAATAAATTTTCAAAAAATTTTAAAGTTTGAAAAAATTTTTGAAAGTTTGAAAACATATTTAAAATACTCGACAAATATTTCTAAAACAAAAAATATAAATAATTAACACTTAAAAAATCTATTGATGTAATATTTGTTATAAATTAATGTAGTATGTGTTATTTCTTTTGTAATAAATATTTATAATTCTGAGCTAAATTTTCAATATCTATCTTAAAATTAATTCTATTTGTTAGTGGTGTATTAATTATCTGTAACATTTCTAATAAATAACGACGTTTGTAATTTTGTTCTGTATTTAAAATTGAAACATTTTCAAAGTCTGGATAGTGATTATATCTTGAACAATGAGAAGATAATGCTGTTTTTTGTGAATTAATATTCCTACATTTCTGATCTGATCTATGTCCAGCTAATCTAGTTCTCAATTTATTTTTCGTTGTACCTATATATACTTTATCACAATTTTCTACATTATTTCCACTACATGGTATTTTATACACTATATTTGCCATGTCTAATTTCCATTATCAAATTGTTATCTCTTCTAACTACCAAAGTATCTAAATAAGAAAGTCTTGAGTCGCGTTCCTTTTCCATGGTAAATTTAATATCCGTATTAAATTCATTTAATGCAATCAACATATTATCTATTGCATTCTCAGAAATAACACAAGTCGTCAACATATTTTGTTATTATATTTGGTTTGAATCAAGTTTCTCAATACATGTGTCCAAATTTAATAACAAAATATGTTGACGACATATTTTGTGTTATTTCTGAGAATGCAATAGATAATATGTTGATTGCATTAAATGAATTTAATACGGATATTAAATTTACCATGGAAAAGGAACGTGACTCAAGACTTTCTTATTTAGATACTTTGGTAGTTAGAAGAGATAACAATTTGATAATGGATTGGTATCAAAAACCAACGGCATCAGGTAGAATTATTAATTTTTATTCAAAACATAATAGGAGAATTATCATTTATACTGCAAAGAATTTAATAGAAAGGGTTTTAACTATTAGTGACAGAGAATTTCACAGGAAGAATGAGGAAATTATTAAGAATTTATTAATGGATAATGATTTTCCAATAAAATTAATCTGTTCATTAATAAATCAGTATAAATTTAGAAGGAATAACAGCACAAATAACTTGAATGAACAGCGAATTTACAAGTCTATGGTTTATGTACCGGTATTATCAGAATGTTTAGAAAGATCGAATATCATCGATACTAATAGATATAGAATAGCTTTTAAATCGTTCAATACAGTTAATAAATTATATAATAGGACAAAGGATAGGATACAGAAATTAGACATGGCAAATATAGTGTATAAAATACCATGTAGTGGAAATAATGTAGAAAATTGTGATAAAGTATATATAGGTACAACGAAAAATAAATTGAGAACTAGATTAGCTGGACATAGATCAGATCAGAAATGTAGGAATATTAATTCACAAAAAACAGCATTATCTTCTCATTGTTCAAGATATAATCACTATCCAGACTTTGAAAATGTTTCAATTTTAAATACAGAACAAAATTACAAACGTCGTTATTTATTAGAAATGTTACAGATAATTAATACACCACTAACAAATAGAATTAATTTTAAGATATATATTGAAAATTTAGCTCAGAATTATAAATATTTATTACAAAAGAAATAACACATACTACATTAATTTATAACAAATATTACATCAATAGATTTTTTAAGTGTTAATTATTTATATTTTTTGTTTTAGAAATATTTGTCGAGTATTTTAAATATGTTTTCAAACTTTCAAAAATTTTTTCAAACTTTAAAATTTTTTGAAAATTTATTAATTTATTTAATTATTTTCGTTTATTTAACCTTATTTCTTATTTTTCAATTTTCTAATTATTTGAGTTAAGGTTTGTTGTTTTTATTTTATAAAAATTTTTTTATTTCAATATTTCGCTACTCCTTTGTGTAGCATCTTCAGGAAATAAATAAATTAATAAATTAATAAATTTTCAAAAATTTTTTTTTTTTTTTATTTTCCTGAAGATGCTACACAAAGGAGTAGTAGCGAAATATTGAAAATAAAAAACTTTTATAAAATAAAAACAACAAACCTTAACTCAAATAATTAGAAAATTGAAAAAAAAAACTGTGTATTTTATATGTAAAATATATTTAAATCATTTTGGACACACTGTTATGTTTTTAAAACCACTAAATTTAAACGATTCCAAAGGGCATAAGTTACTTTCACATTTTGATTACTATTTTAAGCCGTTTTACTAGGGTGTCATGCGTGTTTTTTGTACATGCTAGTAATATTAGTTCTCTATTATTACTAGGGTCACCAAAAAAAGACTCTACAAAAAATAAAAATTACAAAATAAATTTGAACAATGAGCAGTTACATTTTAATAAGTTTTTATTAAAATTGTTATTGCAAAGAAATTTTGCATATATTTGAAGGATTAGGGTTTATAACATTGAGCCTTTTTTTAGAATGTATAGTATACATTAGATCGACTCATCTTGTAAAGAAAACAAAAAAGTGTTTTTTGTCCTTGGTTGGTTTTATAATGATTCCCAAAATTGTTAGTGTATAGCATAGATCCCGCGAGATAAAACGTTTTTAAAAACTTTTGAGTATAATATACAATAACTGAAAAAGCTATTGGGAAAGAAAACTGCAATTTAGCTGCATTAGATTCGAGGCTATACTTGGGTGTGATCGCTAAACGGTCATGACTTGGTATTGTTACGTTTGTAATGTAAGATGAGCGCAGGTTTGATTCTTACAGCCGCAGGTTGTCATATAGAGACAATCTGACAATTATAAGACACAAATAATAATACAATTTGAATGGAAAATCACTGATGAGCCTGTTCATAAAAAGGCAGAAACTAGTCTAGTCTGATTTAAAGATTAATAGTGTTTATAATTTTTAGAGAAAAATGTTTATTCTTCTTCTTAACCTCAACATTTCTAAAATATTTTTTTTTTTAGTTTTTCATAGAATTTTGTACTTTCACTAAAACCAATGTATATAATACACTGACAATAATCCATACATAAAAATACGGAAAAAATGTCAAAATAACAAAAACTTTCGTAAAACACACGAAAAGTTGTTTATTTTACAGAACATTCCATTGTATTGACATTTTTTCGTATTTTTAGCATGGATTATTATGACTGTAATAGTATCATATGAAATGTTTTTTTAAGGCGCATCCAACTATATATAAAACGTGTCAAATATGCTTTTTCAGTTTTTGTACAGAGATTTTTGTGATATAAATGTCAAATTTTTATATTTTTATTTTTAGTTGATTTTCAGCTTAAACTAAAAATTCCAACACTCGCTTCTTTTGGCAACATAATTTTTTTTCGCGAATTAAGAATTGTACAAAGATTTATGTTTTAAAAATGCAACAATTTAAGCTCGATATATATAAAAATAAAAAAGTGCATACATTTTGTTAATTCACGAAAAAAGTTATGCCGCGTAAAAAACGAGTAATGGATTTTTATCCTTACAACAACTAGAAACCGAATACATTTGTAGATTTACATTGTAGATTTTCTCAAACTTTTGTCCAAATTTGAAAGTTCTAAAAGATTCCGTACTAAAGGGTGGTTAAATTGTAAGGGCCGATGTTGAATGTGAACCACACCTAAACGCCAAGTTTTTTTTCCGAATTTTATTTGACATTTCTCTATTTCAGACTTACTCAATTTGAACCATGGAGAGATACACAATCCAACAACGTGTTAAAGTTATCAGACTTATTATGAAAATGGGCGTTCAAATCAAAATGCATATCGTGCACTTCGTGATTTTGTTGGTCAATTTGATCGTCCAAATGTGCGTACAATCGCAAAAATCGTGGAAAAATTCGAGCAAACCGGGTCTGTAGAAGATGTGAGAACACCAGTGCATGCTCGTACAGCTCGTACTGCAGAAAATATTGCTGCTGTTCGCAATAGTGTGGCTGAAGAGCCGTCCACCTCAACTCGTCGTCGTGCCCAACAATTGCACCTCTCACGCTCGTCGTTGATGAACATTATGCATAAAGACTTGCATTTACACGCTTACAAGGTGCAATTGGCTCAAGAACTAAAGCCTCTTGACCATTCCAAACGTCGTGAATGGGCAGAATGGTGGCAAGAAATGGCAACAGTGGATGATCAATTTTCGAAGAAAATCATCTTCAGTGATGAGGCACATTTTCACCTCAGTGGATTCGTCAATAAACAGAATTGCCGCATTTGGGCGAATGAGAATCCAAGAGTGATTGTCGAAAAACCAATGCACCCACAAAGAGTGACTGTTTGGTGCGGTTTATGGGCGGCATCATCGGGCCGTATTTTTTCCAAAATGAGGCCGGTCAGGCAGTTACTGTGAATGGTGTTCGCTATCGTGAGATGATAACGAACTTTTTATGGCCCGAATTGGAAGATATGGATGTGGACGATATTTGGTTTCAGCAGGACGGTGCCACTTGCCACACAGCTAACGAAACAATGGCTCTTTTGCGCAACAAATTCAATGGCCGTGTTATCTCACGTAATGGCGATGTCAATTGGCCGCCAAGATCATGTGATTTGACACCGTTGGACTTTTTTCTTTGGGGTTATTTGAAAGAAAAGGTGTACGTCGATAAGCCAGCAACAATTCAAGAGCTAAAGGATGAGATAATTCGGCACATTAACGGCATAGAACCTCCATTATGCCTCAGCGTCATCGAAAATTTGGACCATCGGATGGAGGTGTGCCGCCGTGGTCGCGGCGCCCTTTTGGCCGATATTTTGTTCCATACATAATTGAGTAATACCAATATATCATAATAAAATAAAATTACAATAATTTCCTAACTAGTTTGTGTTTTATTCAAAATCAACATCGGCCCTTGAAATTTAACCACCCTTTAGTATATTAATACATGTACGCCTCAAGAAAACCAATATTACATTTTTGGTAAAACTCGAACTAGAGCGAATTTTAAAAAAACCTGAAACATATAATTACTTAAATCGTCTTAGGATTAAAATATGTAAATTTTAGATTTAAATAACAAAAATCTCTGTACAAAGAACTTAATAAAATAATTTGTTATACAGTATATCCCCGAAAAAGGGATATGTCTGGACAAGCGTTGACATATTTTATAAACCGTTAGACGCGCCTTAAAAAAACACTTTTCTAATGATACTGATATTAAATACGTTGCCTTTAGTTAGAATACAAAATTCTTTGAAAAAAAAACTTTTTTTTTTTAAAACGGTCCAGTTCACGGAATCTCAATGAAAAATGTTGGAAATCATCATAAAACAAACCAAAGTACATTTTGAGGGATGGACAAAGGAAACTTTTTTTCGTGAGTCAATGTAGCTGAGATTAATAAAGCTAATTAGAAGAAATTAAAACTTAGAACTAAAATGTAATATCCTGATTGAAATAAATGAGGACAGCAACGGATTTACACAAATTTGTTAAAATTTAAATAAATAATTAATAGAATTGGTAGGAAAAATTACGCCCTTGCTCTCGTTAATTAATATGATTTGAGAACTTCGATTATAAAATAAAGGCTTAATAAAAAAAAGATTTTTATTATTCTGTGGAACTTTCAATTTATTTTTTTAAAAAGTCGATTGAAAAGCCCTCAAAAACAAAACCGTTCAAATATGAAAGAAAATCTATTTTCATAGAAAAAATCTTGATTAAACTAATATAAATAAACTAATATTTGCAAAATACGGAAAAATAAGTATATATTGAAAGAGAAGATAAAAAAGTTCTAACAAATAAAGCTTCTACTCAATTTTTAGCCCCGGTAGGCTAGTTGGTAGCGTGCTGGCTTTTTTTTTTTTTTTTTTTTTTTTTTAAAAAAGAGAGGCAACACTCAGGAAATACTTCCTATATTTAGCGTGTTGCTTTCTTTGGAAAGGGACAGTACAGAGATGAAAGGTGGGGAAAGATGAAGGGCTTCAGACATGGCAACACTGTAATTGCGCGAGATGATAAGTCTTAGAACAGTTGTTGCTCGCCACCTGATGGAGAGTTGGCGAACTTATTGAAGCTTTTTGGTTCATAGCCCTGATTCATTATTTTACCTCGGTGGGGTTAATTGCTATGGGAACACCGAAGGTGGACATTGCGATACCTATGAGGGATAGAAAAAACTCATACATATTATTTTGATGTTGCCGGCACCGGGGATCGAACCCGGGACCTTCTGTATAATAGTCCAACGCGCTAACCATTACACCACAACGCCCATAATTTCTAATTATATGGTTACTAACTAATAAAATAAAAAATAAATAAAAATAAGCACTGGCATATTTTTGGTTGCCCTTCTTTTTACTTTTTGCACATTAAAAACTATCACTATTGTGCTAACTTCTTTGTTTTCTCTAAAGAATGTTTAAGTAAATAATGAATGTTAAATCATTGGCCCCTTGGGTAAAAAATTGAGTTTTTTAACAAGTTTCTTATTTTAAATCGACACAATTAACAATATTTAAATTAATAAAACAATTAATAAATGTTTTAATTTTTGTATTACAATTACAAAAATGGTTTTTTCGGACTTTTTATATTTTTTAAATATTTAGTTAGAATATTGTTCTTCTATCCAAAAACAAAAAAAGGCAAAAAACTTAATATGATATGGTCATATTAGATTTTATTTGTTGCTTTTCAAAAAGTTTGACCATTTTCATGATAGATAATACAGTTGTCACATTTGCATCACCTTTCAGTTGTCTGCTATAGAAAAATATAACTGGCTTAACTGAAATCGATACATTACATTTATTTTATAATTGGGGTTACCAGATTAGGCAGTTTATATACTAAGGCAGACAAAATGATTCTCATTTTGTGATGTGATGTCTCGGTTTGAGTTAAGCCAATTAAATATTCCTATTGCTAACGACTGAAGATTTGGGTGATGCCAATGAAACAATTGTATTGTGTACCTTTTAAAAAGCTACGAATAAAATCTAATATGACTATATTATATTAGACTTTTGGATTTGAGTTAGAGCATTATTCTAATTATTCTAATTAAATTAATAAAACAATTTTGATATAATTTTTGTTAAAAAATAAAGCTCTATAGATTATTAGTTAGGACAAAATCCTAATAAAGAAATATAGAGTATGGCCTCGAACTTGAATAATTTTCATTTTCATTGCACAATTAATAGTCGAAAAAACACAATTTTTATTTTTTTAATAAAAATTATATCAAACTTGTATAAAAGACAAAGTACGGTCTCGTTTACTACTCCCACTGTATATTTTGTTTTTAAACAAAACAAAGAGAACAAAAGGGAAAAACTCAAAAAACGTGTACAGAATATCTACCAACGGTAGACCTTACACACAAACAATAAGTTTTCAATTTATTTTTGATCAATGGTGGTAAACTTTAGCTTCGAGCTTATATAGTTCTAATGTAGTGAGAAAACTAGTTTATATGAATGCTTGATGTTTTTCATGTGATTGTTACCTCTTTCAAAACGTGTTCTGATGATGGGAACCTAGAAAATTCCCGAAAAAGGTCAATTAATAGAGGGTCAATTAATAAATTTGAAAACAAAAAACCCTATAGATTATTTGTTAGGACAAAATCCTAATAAAGAAATATGGAGTATGGCCTCGAACTTGAATGAGAAATGAGAATCATTTTGTCATTTTCATTTATACAATAATTTTAGGTTTTCGATTTATGCATGCGTAAACTATTTTTAGGGCGAAGAACCATTTAAAGATATTATGTCAGAAATTTGGGGTTTTTCTGTGTTATCTGATGGTTTTCATGATATTCAAAATCACAACTTATATTTAATGAAAATTTCTCTAACAATTCAAACAAAATACAGGTACTGGATGATTTAAACGCATATCAAAAAAAAATATTGTTGGTCCTCCTTATTAAAAAAGGTTGTACTTTCCAATTGTTATAAAGTTTTTCTCATATAAGTTTTGATTTTGTTTGTTTATTTTGCCAACATTATTTTCATTTAAGATAAAATATTAAATTAAGTGTAATTTTTTCACTTTACACCAGTTTTATTTTTTGTTATTTGTATGTTGTAGTTCTTGATGTTTGCAACATGTTGTTGACAATAATTAGATTTACTTAGTTATGCACACAGTCTATAAGTCTATGCAAGAATAATGCAGAATGTTTAAAATGTTAGTTGGTTCGGGTGTCCCGAAGTTTTTTTGTTTGGAAATATTGCTACAGGAAAGCACTTACACAGACCTCATCAAGAAGCTTATAATGCGAAAACAAATATTAAAATATTCTAAAGGGAAAAAGTTTGGTATAGCCTAATGTGATGCCCTTAAGCCAGTTTTATTGCTAATGATGAAATACATTTTTTGTTTTTGGACAAGGCCCAATTTTGGCCCAAAATAGTGGATTTTTAAAAAAATATAATTTTATTGCAAATACCCTTAATTCAAATTTTAAAAAATTAAATTTTGTATGCTTTAATATACTCGAAATTATTGAGATATGGAACTCTGACGTCATCGGATATTTTTAATGCCCTTTAGCCTGGAATCTGAATATGACGTAAAAATTTGGTAAAAATACCACCGCTCACAAAACAATAAAATCAGTAGCATACTTAGCATTACTTATTTCAAAGACTTAAATTTTTTTTATATAAAAAATTTCATTAACTTTTGTTAACTTTTTTGTTTAAAATTTATTACACAAGTGGTCAAAATATTTTATAAATTATTTTAATCTAGCCTTTGATTAATTTTGGACTTCTTGGAAATTGTTTAGAAAAATCATATGAAGCGGTTCATTGGTGTAGCTCCAATGCATTTATGAAGAGTTTTATTAATTCAAAGAACTTCTTAACATTAAAAAAATGTATTAAACTGTTTCATAAATTCTATAAACGCTTCATTGTTGTAATAATCATTAGTTTTATGAAGATTTTCATTAATTCTACAAACATTTCATAAACACCGACTTTAAGGAAACGAGTTTTTTTTTTTTTTTTTTTTTTGTTTGTTTTCTATAGAAAAAACTTTTCTACAGAAAAAATTTTATTTGTACAAAATATTTTAAATACATTTCAATTGCGGCCTCAGCGCCGTAAGGCATTATTGAGGCAAGTTGGCAAATTAATTCATTTTCAGAAGTACAAATAAAATATTTAACTTAATGTTAAAAGATTATTTAATTACAATAAATATGTATAAAAAACTGTTTTACAAAAAAAAAAATATATTTACAAAAGCGTTTCAAAGTTGTTAAATAAATGTTGTTTACAAGACGATTTAAATAATGAAATTCGAGTAATTGATTTCAAATCTATATGTAAATTATTGAATTTTACAGCACCTAGGTAATCAATGCGTTGCTTGGTAGTTTCTAGTCTACATCGAGGAATTCTTAAATTGGTTCTGTTCCGTGTGTTAATATTAAATTGCTGTTGAGAAAATGTTATGCTTTGGTGACCAATATGGTTAATGCATTTAAAAACAAACATTAACACCTGATACTCATGCAATCCATAAATTGGTAAAATTGTTTTGCTTATATCTTTATACAATGTGACAGTTGAATACAGTATTGGTAGTTTGTAAATAATTTTTAATGCTTTGTTTTGCATGCATTGAAGCGATTTCAGTGAAATGTTATTTTTATTGTAAGCATATATAATTGCTAGGTAATTCAAATGCGATTGAATCAAAGATTGAAATATCATCATCTTTGATTTAACATCCAGTTTATTTTTCAATTTATATAAAATTCCAATAGCTGGAGCTATTTTCCTTTTTAAATCGTTCATATGTAAATCCCATGACAAGTTACTTTGCAATATGATTCCCAAATACTTAACGGAATGGGTTTCATAAACAACTTTCCCATTAATAAACACGTTGAAATCACTATTTCTACTTAAAGCATGTGGTCTAAAGCGTATTAATTTTGTTTTATCAGGGTTAAGAACTAATAAATTTAATCGCGCAAATTCAAATATCAAAGCAGCATCTCTTTGAATTCTTGTTTTAAGTGATAAATCATACTTGTAGGGGTAAAACAAGCACACATCATCTGCAAACATAAAAAGTTGCCCATCTAAATTCAGATTTTTTAAATCATTTAAATAAATAGAGAACAATAGAGGACCCAGTCCACTACCCTGCGGCACACCGTAATCAACAGAGAGAAGAAAACTGTTCGTGTTATTTATATTAACATATTGTTTCCTATTAACGAAATAATTTTTAAACAATAAAAGTTCTCGTCCCTGAATACCATATTTCATCAATTTCCGTAACATTATTTCATGATCTACTAAATCAAAAGCTTTAGTAAAATCAAAAAATATTCCGGCAACTCCACTAGAACCTCCATCAAGCCCACTACAAATAAACTGCACTACATTCAGCACAGCATCTTCAGTACTACATCCCCTTCGAAATCCAAATTGGTACTTGTATAAAAAAGTATTTTCGTCCATGTAAAATAAAAGTTTATCATAAAGAATCTTCTCAAAAATTTTATCAATTGTAGAAAGAACAGCAATAGGTCTAAATTTATCTATATTTGTTGCATTAACTTCTTTTGGAATTGGAACTATTTTGTGCACTTTTAAGATGTCAGGGTACACTGAATCGTTAACGATTTTATTAAAAATATCTCTTAATATTGGGATTATAATATCTCTACATTCTTTTACAAATTTAGGCGAAATACCATCAAAACCTGGACTTTTATTATCTTTTAAATTTTGAATTATTTCATACATATCATTATCATTAACGTTACAAAGTGTAAAACGATGAGGTGACTGAGAAAGAGTCCGTAAAGAATTGAACACTTCACCAGGATAAATTTCAATTTCCCTTTTAAGATTTGCCACACTTGTAATAAAATAATTATTAAGGCAATTTACTTTGTCTTGCTCACATATTATTGGTTGCCCTTGAAAATCGTTAAGGTTATTGACGTTACTTTTTGTTCGACCAAGAGTACTATTTATAAATTTCCACGATTTCTTAGGATCATTACCTGCCTTTAATAAATTTCCAGCGTAATAATCATCTCTACATTTTTTTGTAGAAATTTTTATAACTTTTCTGATTCGCTTTAAGATATCATTAACGTTTTGTTTGTTTTTGGATTTATGTCTTTTCCTTAAAAGTTTTTCTTTAAATAAAATTAAATCTTGAAGATTCTTGTTAACCCATGGAGTTAGCTCAAAACGCAACGGTTTTTTACATTTAGTTACTACAGTTGAATTATTTATAGCACCTTTAATACAATGCACCAATACGTTTGTTAATTCTGAAGAATTAAATGACGCATAGTTGTCAGGTAAATTATTAAGCAAGTATTCTCTAGCCTTTTCATAGTCACAGTGTGTCTTTTCAATCTCTACATATCCATTTTTCATTACCTCTTTCTTAAATTTACAGCAAATTATATTGTGATCAGGTAAATTACATTCAACTGAATCAATATAAATTTCTTCAGAAAAATTGCTAAAAACATGATCAATACACGTTCTACTGACAGGTCTTGTTATTAAATTATGAGCACTGTCACAATCATAATTTTGAAAAACGGTTAACAAATCAATAAAATGAGGATTTTGAATGAGATCAATGTTAGAATCTCCAACTATAATTATTGGACTCCGAGCATGTTCGCTTAAAATACCGTCAAAAATATTAATAAAGTCATTTACGATACACTTTTGCGATCGATAAAAAGACACTATCTTCAAAGGTTTCCTTTCAACTTTAACACTGTTCAAAGTCACAACTATAAGCTCAACAAAATTACTACTCTTGCATATTTCAACACTAAATTGTATGTTTTTATTAATATATATACTCGTACCACCGTAAGCATCTTCTCTACAACAATGTATATTATTAAAACCTGGAAGTTTGTAAATTTGCGTAATATCCTTCTGAAACCAAGTTTCTTGGACAGCTATTATATCCGGTAACTTAGGAAAGCTTGCTATCGATTTAAATTTATTAAATTTATCAACAGACGAAACGCTTCTGATATTTATACTAATAATATTAAGAAAATTTAAATTCAAATTACAAAAATAAGTTTTAAAATTTGCAAATTGTTGGAAATATTGATTTTTAATCATAAAAAAATAGAAAATTATAAAAAATTATACAAATTAAATATATACATTCCTTTTTAAGGGGACACGTAAGCAGCACCATCATCGCCATCATCACTTGAATTAGCATCATCAACTCTTCTACTATTAACCATAGATCTTCTCTTCCAATGTTTATTTGTAGTTGCTTCTAATAACATATTATCAACATCATCTTCATCTCTGATAAGCTGTTGTTTTGCAATATCACTTTTTCTACAATAGACTCTGCCATTTCTTACATAAATATGTTGATAACCAATAGTTTTTAATGATTTGGCATAATAAAAAAGGTTCATAGTTTCCTTGCTATGAAAATCATTTACAAACACCTCACTTGTACTTTCTTTTTCTTTCAGTTTGGATTTGGAAGCCATCAGCCGTTCCTTATGAAATTTGGAAGAAAATTTAACCACAACAGTTTTTTTTCCATCCTCAGATTCTTTTTTAGTTCTAAGAAAATATGCAGCATTAACAGCATTCGGTTCAAAATGAACACCAACATCCTTAGACAGATTAACTACAGCATCCATTGCATTATCTTTGGCATCAACTTTCAATCCTCTTATTACACAATCATTTTGAACTCGATAATCATTCAGTATTTTTACAGATGTCTTTAAAGTTTTTATTTCAGTTTTCAATTTTTTATTTTCTTTTTGCACTTCTGCTATCTTCTTCTTATTTTCTGCAACATCTTTAAATACTTCATCGAACTTCGCTGACATGAAATTTATCGATTCAGTCAGCTGATCCAATTTTTCTAACTTCTCTAGTTTTCTAAGCTCAGTTTTAATTGTATTTAGTTCTTTCCTGATTTCGCCATCTCCTTCTTTACACAAATGACAGTTGAAAGTTTCTTTTTCATTTTTTAATAGACTCTCAAACTCTCTTTTACTCAATTGAGTGCATTGAAAATGAAAATTTTTCCCGCACTTGTCACACTCTATAAAATCATCTGATTCCTCTTTGATCTCATCTTCGCAATGATTACAAAGCATTATTATTTTTTTATTTGCCAAACTACGGCGAGCATAGGCATATTTTATTTTTTTCAAACACCTTATGATTTATTTTATATGTTTACAACTTTGTGAAATATATAGCACAGTTTTTAATACAAAATTTTAATTTTTTCTAAGAACGATTAAGCACTGACAAAAAAGTACGTTTTATTCAAAGGGTTGCCAACTCTTTTTTTACAGTGACATTTTGCAGTACAGCTATGAAAAAATTAATTACTGAAGTGAAAATAGTTCTCTCAGTGTATTGCTATTTTTTAGAAGTGAATTCAAAAATAAAATAATGATAAAAAATTAAAAATATTTATTATGAACGCGACGTATTAAATCGAATGTATTTTTTTTTTATTTTTTTTTTTTTAATTTAACCAATACTCAGGGGATGCCCCCTACTCATGCAGTGCGTTGTATTGATCAGGAAAATAGGGTATGGGAAGGAGGAAAGAGGGAGTAGTGTTTGTGGATATTTGATTTAAAATTTTCTAAATTGTAAGTAACAGAAAAGACTTCTGCGGGAAGTGTGTTCCACATACGAATCGTTCGACTAAAAAAGAATTTTCTCTCTGTAATGCATTGTGCGAAACACATTATAATCAACTACAAACGGATGTGCTCTACTAGATAAGCGAGTATTACGAATAAAAACTCAGGCTCGAGGAATAAGTTCACTTATCTCAGATGAGCACCTCCCATGGTAATATCGGTAGAACAGTGTCACACAACCCACATTCCGACGATGCTCCAATGAATCAATAGAGTTGGATACACTACTGTCATTGATAAGCTTCACCGCAATCCCCTGAACACGGTCCAGAAGCTTCAGAATAGATACTGAAGCCCCTGCCCATATATGGAAGTTGTATTCAGAGTCGCGGAATTAACGAAGACTAAAAATTTCATACCAAAAAGTGTTCAAATTTTATTAAGAGGTTTTCATGAAAAATTCTTTCTTGCATGAATATATTTCTCTGGAATATCCTCTATGGGGAGATAAAAATCTTACATAACGAATAAATTTTATTAAGCGAAATATTAGCGAAATGCAAATTCATAATCTTCGTTAAAACTAAGCTCAGATTTGAGAAACTTGCTATATAAGACGTAAATAATTTGGATTCTTACTTAAATTTTTTCAGAAAATTTTACAATTTTAGCAACAACATGTATTTTTAAAAACCGCTTATAACTTTAACGCTATTTAAATTTTTTTTTTTAATTTTGATTTCATAGTCCTTTTCTGCACATAGATTTGGATTTGATTGGGAAATTTTGTTAATTGACATTGAATAGGTTAAAAAGAGAAGTCAATTAAAGTCAACCCTAAATTTGTGAAAAATTTCTTTGAGAGACAGCCCTATTGGGAATGGGATGGGTTCTGCGTGTGCCACAGGATCGGTCCCTTCGTGCCAGAGACCGGTCCTCTTTAACATTGGCTTGCCATAGGAGGGCGTCATTTGTGCTGATTTAAACCACATAGTGGCATGCCACATTACTAACCAAAGATGTGCATACCACAAGACTTTCGCCATGTCGTATAAAATTTTTGTGAATTTTTTTTAACCATTTCAGGTGCGCGCACCTCAACTAGCCTACCACTACGGTATTCGTCTTGGCAGCTAATATGGTCTTGTTTAAACTGTGCCACCCAATATGTTATAGTCGGAAACGAAGAAGCAGACTGCCCCAGAGTAGAATCTAGCTCGGCTTAATGTTGGTTGGCCTGCGACCCTTCAAATTAAAGTGTTAAATTGCATAACGGTGAGCAATTTGTTTATTGCTTACAAATTCAATGAGATCGTTTATTTATGATGGCTCGAAAAAAATACTTAAAAACCTTACCTTGGAACTTAAAACATTTGTTTTAAAACATTGCCACAAAGTAGCTTTTTCTAACTACAAGTCGGCTAATTTTGGGACCCACCATACAAGGTCGGTCCCAAAATATGGCAAAAATATGGTATACAACATATCGGCTAATTTTGGAACGGCCCTAGTAGATTAAAAACATATATGTCCCAAATCCATGGAGTGTCAGGAAGTGCGAATTAGTATTGTGTACTTCAATTAGTCATAATTTTGTAATGTCCTTTAAATAGAAAATAAAGCCGACGTGTAATTGAAAAGAAAAAAATATTTCCTAAAGTTATTTTTTACATTGCTTACTTTGCAACTATTTCCCTTCCCTGGTATTTTGAATAAAACTGGACACGATTATAAGTTATACAAATTATTTAAAAAGTTTTTATTAGATTCAAATCATTTTAAAGTATGACAAATCTTTAACATTAATTAAAAAAAAAAAAGCTTGTTTGACAACTCGTGGATCATTTTGGATTTCAGCATAAAGTGGGTTAGTAATATCCGATAAAGTCAGAATTCCAAATCTGAACGATTTCGAGTATATTAATAAAATATATATAAAAAATTAAATGATACAAAATTTCGAATTTTTGGGAGTTGGTAATAACAATGCAATATTTTCTCAAATGATACTTTTTCGGCCGAAACTCGGAACGTGTTAACGTTTTTCAAACCAAAGCGGTATCTTCCATTTGAAACCATTTGCAACATAACTGGTGGACGTCATGACAAATCTATTTTTTAAGGGACTGCCTGATAATGATATAATTGTAGTTTAAAATTCTTAAACAGAGATTGTGATTAAAAATGTATTTGCCATTTAAACCTTGTATGAATCAGGGCTATGAAACAAAAAGCTTCAATGAATTCGTCAACTGTACATCAAGTGTCGAGCAACAACTGTTCTAAGACTTATCATAGCGTGCAATTACAGTGTTGCCATGTTTGAAGCCCTTCATCTTTCACCACCTTTCATCTCTCCACTATCCTATTTCCAAAGAAAGCAACACATTAATTAATAGGAAGAATTTCCTTAGTATTGCTTCTCTTAAAAAAATAAGTGTATACTATTTATAACCTATGGGTAAATACCAATACTAATATCTGTACATATTTACAAACTAAAAATATATTTTATTCTCTGAAAGGTGGGTCCAAAATATGATACCTTTTCAGTCTATAAATTGCTTCGCTATCATATAGGCAGGTGGGTTGGAGTGATTGCTAAGTCTTTGAACATATTTTGAGCTAAATCTACTAATTTCCTGTTTTACTTTTGGGATCACTAAGTCTTTGTGTATATTTTCATTTGCTACAAGCCATGGAGCGTCTAAAATCATTCGAAGGGTTTTTGAAGGATAACGTTGGAGAATTTCAATACTGAAATTACTTGCGGTACCCCAAATCTGTATGCCATACGTCCAAACGGGTTTCAATATAGTTTTGTAAAGTAGAACTTTATTTTCTAATAACCAATACATTATCTGAGTTTTTATTTTTAAGTGAAAAAAAAAATATTAAAAATTGATCTTAATAATTTCGAAATATTTTCAATAAATAAATGTATAAAGTTTTATAAAATTACAGTACACAACTAATTTAAATTCTTTGCACAACTAGTATTATAGCCTTAGGCATGCTGAATACAAATCTCTCAGTTTTTTTTCTCGGTAGCAGCTTTTTAAATTTCGTCGTGGTTTTTATATTTAAATCATTCAGCCAATTTTTTCATACAATTTTTTAAAAATTTCGAAATGTAACCCCAAAATCATAATTTATTTTTTTTTTAAATATAAATCTTCACCAAATTATCTTTTATTTGAGCATAATCAGGCAGGTGTTTGTTCCAGTATGTCTTACCGGTATTGCAGGGAAGTTAAAAATTTTGAATGTACACTAAGTGCATAAGACGACAGCAAATGTAGTCAAAAACAAATAAAATTTCACTTAAAGAAAAGACGACTAACATTTCAGTAAATTCAACTAACTTTTGTAATTTGTTTTTACTGTACAAAAAATTAATAACAATTGTAGTAAAAATTAACCACATATGTTAGTAAAAAATAAGCAAATATTTTTTTTTTTTTAAATAACAAAAAAACGAATGTAAAAAATGAATGTACATATAACAGTCATTTGGTGTGTTTTGTTTTTTTTTTTTTTTAAATGTACTACAAGGTCAGTAAAAAATTAAATTTGTTTTACAAATACCTGATATTAACATTAAAAATGAAGAAACTGTGTTACAACCCAAAGAACTACATATTTTTTAAGCAGAAGTTTCCTTAGTGTATAAGTGTGTCCTTTAAATTTTCTCACAATGCGTAAACTTAATATTCAATTGAATGCATTTTTGTATTAAAATTGCAAATCCATGCAAAATATCCGGAAATATTTAGAAAATAATAAAACTTTTATATAAACAAAAAGAGAGTGTATTTATAGTAATTAAATGTGCTAAAGTCCCAAAACTTACTTAACAAATTGTGAAAAGCAATCTGCTGTAGGCGTGTCCCTATCCGGATTTCATTCCTGCCTAAGGAAATCTTCAGGGGACTTTGTTATTAGAATTTCTAGAGATATTTGTTATGTTAAATCACAAACTCAATGAGAATTTCTTGTCCTCGTCTAGGAGCGAGATTCAAAACTTAAAATATCAAAGAAAAAACAACAACAAAAAATTGTCACAATTGGCTTTGTCATCTTCCAAATACTACTCTGTTTTTTTGACAGACCTAGCAATGTAGTGACGTTTATTCAAGTAAATCAACAATAGAAAATCATATGTTTTCTATTAGTGTCAGTTACATTTAAATTTGCACAAGCACCTGCATATTTGTTATTTAAATTTATTTTCATCGGGATAAACATTAATTGCATTTATAGTAATTAAATGTGCTAAAGTCCCAAAACTTATTTAACAAATTGTGAAAAGCAATCTAATGTAGGCGTGTCCCTATCCGGATTTCATTCCTGCCTAAGGAAATCTTCAGGGGACTTTGTTAAATACATATGACAAACCTCGAAGTGGAAAATTCTGCGGTAGTAATGTTACTAATGCTATTCTCAAAAATATTTGATAATGGAGTTAAATTTTTTTTAACAGGATTTCACACGATAATAAACAATTATTTAAGGACTATAAATCCATTTGCGTGAATCACTCTCTGCAAGGGCACAAATGCTATGGCGGTTTAAATTTAAAAAAAATAATAAAATTACATTTTTTGATTGAATTTTAAAAAATTTCGCACATGTATACCATTTTTTAATATATTTGGCCATTTTTAATTTACTCAATTGTTTTTTTTTTGCTTTCAAAAAATCTTTGCCAAAAACTGTAATTTTTTACTTAGAATCGTGGTGTACACGATATTTAACGATAAAAATAATGTGCAACAAATTTTGGGTCATCGCCGTCAGCCTCAAAGGTTCCAACGCGAACTTATGGATGAACAAAGTCTCAAGTAGAAAATCTGATATGCAGTCAAAAATAAATGATTTAGTCCGGATTGCTGATCCAGTTGGATTAAAAATCAACATAGGCAAGACAAGGTATATGAGCAACAAACAGGAAGAACAATCATTTAATGTAGCAGGGCAACCCATCGAATCAACCCACGAATTCACCTACCTGGGAAGCCAAATAACATCCGATGGCGGAGCACTTACTGACATTCTACAAAGAATTAAAAAAGCTAAAGGGGCTTTTGCAGCATTGTATAACATTTCGCGCTCCAATTCTATCTCTGCAAGCACCAAAATCCGTCTATTTAGCACAAACGTAAAATCTGTACTGCTTTACGGTTGTGAAACTTGGCTGTCTTCAACAGAAATGAACAACAAGTTGCAATGCTTCGTAAACAGATGCCTCCGATATATTCTTCGAATATGGTGGCCTAACAACTGGATCTCTAACGAAGAGCTATACCGCAGATGCAAACAAAACGAATAGAAGTCGAAATCACAGAACGAAGATGGAAATGGCTAGGCCACACATTGCGCAAACCTACTGACGAAGACCAAGGGGAAGTTGGCGACGCAGCTTGTTAGAAGAACTAAGACAACAGCTCTCATGGCCACAACTAAGACAATGGCACAGAACAGACAAGAATGGAGAAACTTTGTAATGGCACTATGCGCCGATAATTTGGCGTAAAAGCATTTAATAATAAATAAATAATAATGTCGAAAAATATATAATAGGGTATTCAGACCACAAAGTAAATTGATCAGGAGACGACAAAAAATTTAATAAACGGTCAAAACTTGATATTTTGTTTAGCAAATCTGCAGATATAGAACACATTTAGCAATATGCAAAATTTTATATACAAAAACTAATTAAAATTTGCAAAACATTTAACTTGAAAATTAACAAAATATAGAAAAAGGACATACGGACCAATTTAATTTTGAAAGCATGTTGGAAAAATTATGATTTAGAATGGTATTTATCATGCAATGTTAGCGAAAATTTAAACGTATTACCAGAACAAATTTATTTATAAGTTAGAAAAGCTTCAAGGACTTCATTGTTTTTAAGAAATGTTAGGATAATATATAAATGTATTAGTATTTAAAAGATTTTATTAGTCAGTAATGTAAGTTTAACAAACAAATTGAATGCGATGCAATAATGCTTTATTCATAACACAGTACAACACATGATTTTGGGTCTAAATTCTGAGAATTGCACGTGAAAGTAGCCCCAAAAATAAGAACTTCTGTATCATTCGTTTTGTCAAGTTGGCTGCATGAACAATTTAATAGCCATACGAATTTTTTGGCTCAAGGTGGGTTTTTAGCACTTTTTCTGAATTTGAACACGGTTATATCTCGGTTTATCGTACCGAATATCTCTTTTGTGTCTGAATCATAGTTGTAGATATTGGACAGGAGCAAAAAATGCGGAACAAAACTACCCGGAAAAAGTGCATCCAATGCCTTAAAAATCGCAAAAATTTCCATTTTTACAATTTCCCCCCCTATTTTTCGGAATTTTTGCTTAATAACTGGATTACAAATCCAAAAATATGCTGGTTTTTTATTTTAAAGTGCCTCTTCACAATGCCTCTTCTGGTGTTTACACACCAACAAGAGTCTACACACCAGCAAACGTATACACAATGACAAGTGTATATTCCGTAACTGTAGATGAAATTAACATAACTAATTTTTTCGACCAAAAGATTTAAAATAATAAAATTTAATTTCAGGATATTTTTTTTTAGGTATACCCTTTTGTTTAGAGTGAATTACATTTTAAGACCGGAAGAACAGTGAATATTGAATGTACACAAATGGAAGATGTGTTGTGATCTAAAGGTGTTAACATAATACAAGTCATCATTTGTAATTGGGAATCCCCCCGATACACAATGAATCAATAACAATATAAAGACTGGAAAGCAAGAACTCAAGATCTCCAGAAACAATTAAAGGACCTAGATGATATTTTGTTGCCATCGCTCCACATGAAATTAGGAATAGCTAGGAAATTTGTTGAAGTGGTAGTCAAAGATATTGATGACGCCTTTGAAATCCATCTTTCCACAACTCAGTGAAGCTAAAATTAGAAACGGTACGTAACGTTGTCTGTATTTAAATATTGTCATATCTTAATTTGTTCACATCGATATATTCGCATTACCAATAATGAAGCTAAAGAAAATGCATTTTTTTATTTCAATCAGGTACTCTCAATTGAACGGACATAAGAAAATTAACGAAAAGCGAATCTTTCCCAAATATGCTTTCGAACCATTATAACCACATATGTGGATGGGACGCATTGAAACAAGTCATCGAAGGCATTTTGGGAAAGAACCCTGTACAGCGAGATGACATACAGACACTAGTGGACAACTCGCTGTATTATTTTGAAAATATCAATGCATCCATGACAGTTAAAATTACATTTCATGCATTTCCACCTTGATACCTTTTTGGTACAAACACCTCAGGAATCGGACGAATACGGAGACAGGTTCCACCAGGTGACCATGCCAATGTAAAAGCGATTGAAAGGCAAAAATTAGATGCATTGCTTGCGGAGGTTTGTTGGTGGAGTTCTAAAATTATGCAGTTTGAAAATGAAAGCAGCGAAGATAAAGCTGACACTGAAATTGTCGGACACACTGAACAAAACATGTCCTTGAATATTAGGTCTAACTCGGATATTGATGCAGACTCAGAACATGAATATGAACCACCTACGAAGAAAACAAGATAATCAGAACCAAAAGCGTCAACTTCAATGAGGATGGATATTGACAATAATTGTAAATGTTCTAAATTTTGTTTCCATGCATAACTAACATATAAAAATCTTATATTTTCTGTGTAAGAATATCTGTAATATGAATCGGAATTTTTATTTTCATGCAAAATAAAGTTTATAAAGAATAAAAAAAGCAGCATATTTGTGGATTTGAAGTTCAGTTATTGAGCAAAAAATGTGATAAATAGGGAACAAATAGTAAAAAAAAATGGTCACTTTTGCTATTTTTAAGGCAGTGGATGCACTTTTTTAGGGTAGGTTTGTTGTGCATTTTTTTCTCCAATCCAATATCTTCAACTTTGCTTCAGACACAAAAGAGATATTCCGTACGGAATACTCAGATATAACCTTGATAAAATATAGAAAAAGTGCTAAAATTTCACCTTGAGCCAAAAAAATTCGTTTAGCCATTAAATTGTTAATGCACCCAACTTTACGAAACGAATGATGCAGAAGTACTTATTTTTGAGTCTAATTTCACGTCCAATTCTCAGAATTTAGTCCCAAAACCATGTGTTGAAAAATGTTGTTCTGTGAAATTTGCTTTTAACCATATTCCAAAAGTTGAAAATCCCAAACAAAAAAAAATAAAGAGAACAGAAAATATTGAGCTTGTTTCAAATGATTTTTTGAAACTTTTCAACTTTGCGTAGCGATAAAATAGAAAGCTTCTACGATCTAAAACGGAGTTCCGCTTTACTAATTGCGGAAGTTATTGAAATACAATATCAGTTTCTAAAAATTTAAACATTTTTGACATAATAACACATATTTTATTAAATTTTAACAATTTATTACGAAAAAGTTTTAAAACTTTTGTTATCAATTACTTAAGTACATGATAATTTAATATATTTGTTGAAGTCTTTAATTCCAAGCTAAGTTATTTTACATCTAATTAAAATTCAAATAATAAACATGTATTTACAACTTCTAAAGATACATTTTTTGGTTTAAAGCATGACAAAGCAAATTTTATTTCCCACAAAAAAAAAATATTGTTACAAAATTCACAAAATTTTCTCCAACATTTTTACTTTTTTTTCTTTTTCCACAACAATATTTTATTTCGTAATCTACACTTTGTTGGCACGTAAGAAAATAACTTTTCTTTAAGCTGATTTTTTTTTTTTTTTTGTAATTTCAAACGTGTCTTGATTTTGAGACTGTTAAAGTTCTTTAAATCTTTTCGAGTATTGTTTGTTGTTATATTAATTGTTGTTTTTGTTATCATTGTTGTTTGAAAAGTAATAGCCCAGAAATGTGCTTTGCAAGAATTATAGAACTTTGACAGCTTGTTAAAACAGTGAAATAAGAATACCAATCATGAGAAAAGAAAAAACTTTATGAAATATATATCGCTCATTTACTGCAATAACGTCATAACTCAAAAATTTTTAACTCAAAAATAATGTTTATTGGGTTGTGACGTTCTTGCAGTAAATGAGCGATATGTATTACTAAAAGGAATAATAAAAATTTGGGCTCATTCAAAACGAAATATGTAGTACGCTTTAAACCAGTAACGCGCAAACACTTGTTGAAACAACGAAGACTAATCGTTTTTCACACACACACAACCCGAACGTAAATAAAAATAAAAAGAGAAACCGAAAAAAACCAAAAAAAGTTGTTTAGTTGCTTGCCAGCATTGGTTGGAGTATGTTTATGTCGCTTTGTTTAATAAAATAAGTACAGAGGTAATATTTGACAGCAACCAATGATATTTTAATTAATAAAGCCAAGCGTACTATAATTTTTTTTAATTGTATTTGTTTTCATTCATTATGTGGGATTTTGTTTGGGAAAACGCATTTTTATTTAGCTTAAATATATCTTGATTTATTTATTCATTCGTAACTTAATTTGAACACACAAAACCTAAAATATTAAAACAATCTATATGTTAAAAAATTTAAAAAATCTCTGAACTATAATTGTTTATATTAAAAACAATTACAACGCAGATATTTTTAATTTTGTTGTATTTTATAAGAATTAGTATAAAATATCTTTTTTTGCTTTTTGTTTTTTTAATTTAATAATCCATATTTATAACATTATTATATATATTTGTTTGCCCAGTACATTATTGGCAAAGAGCTCATGTGCCTATTTTCTTGAAGAACATTTTTTTATTACCTATTAATTTCCTCTTATGTATACTTCTTTTTTATTCGCCTCATAGCTGAAATTTATCACGTAAGGACATAAATAGTAAAACAATACAACAATGTTAACAAACAAAACAAACCAAGTGATTTTGCTCAGTGCAATAGCACCAATACAATCTCATTTTTTGTAAAATAACTAATACATTCTCATTTCTCTTTGTGCCCAAGATTGCTTTAAACTATTATTTAAGGTTCATACAAAACGTATGAGTGATATTTAATTTATAAATATCACGTATACGTCACGGTGTGCACACATTTAATCATTTTAATGCCCAAATCTTGTACAAAGTGGTCTTAAAAATAGTATATCGGCTCTATATAAAAATTCGCCAAAAAAAGAATCTATAATTTTAAAGCGAAATTAAAATCTATACAAATAAATCTCTGAAAGGTATTTTACAAAGCTCGCTCGTACTTTTATTTCATATCATCTTTAAATGACTGTATGTTGAACATGTGATTCCGGCTCGAATATGTAAGAAAGGTTCCTCATTTTTACTAAATGAGAACTAATAATTGAAAGTTCATGAAATTGGCTCGGAGGCTAAAAGGTTTTGGGTAAAATAAAAATAAATCAAGTTTGATATAATTCTTATTAAAAAAAAAATATGTTTTTTTCGACCTTTAATTGTGCACTGAAAATGAAAACTATTCAAGTTCAAGGCCATACCCAACAAACCAAACGATATCATAACGATATTATAACGATATCATTTGTATGATAAGTTGGCCCGAGAATGATATCATTATAGACTCATAAGCAATAGGTACTGTGGAGAAAAATACACACTCCATAAAGATATCGTTATTCCATGAAATAACGATATCGTTATGATATCGAAAATTTAAGGCAGCGGGATAAAAATTTCGAAATATTCCAGAATATTTGTCGTTATTTTATCGTTAAATTTATCACATATGATATCTTCAACGATTTCTAAAGCAATGTCTGTAATGATATTTTAAATAATATTAATTACGATATTTTTTAAATAAAAAAATGGTTTATTGAATATTTGAATATGCGTTTTATTTTTTCGAAACAATGAAATAACTAAAACTAAGTTATAAAAATAAACTAAAATGAAGTAATAAATCGGTTAAATGAGTATTTAAACGGGGAAAAATAGTCAAACAAGGAAGTTTTTTAAACATAATTAATTCAAGGGCAATTAAAAATAGAAAACACATAAGAACAGATTATGGGTATTTTAAACGGGATAAAAAGCAACAAAAAATTACATATCATGTAAAAATTCACATACATGTAATACAATAACATATCAATATAAAGTTTTGAATGAATTTAAGTCTATAAACGTTATTAACAAAACAAATATGTATTTTTCATTTAAGATTTTGAAATGTATTTTTCTTGCTTAGATAAACGATCATTGGCATATGTAAAGTGTTTTTTGGTTATAAATTTGCAATTCTTCAGGATATTTTGTTAAAAAAGCATCTGCAATTTAAATAAAACTTAGTTCAGTTTAAATTTTATTATATTATTTATGTTAAAATACCTTGTAGAGCTGCAGTAGTTGCTAATTTTGAGACACAAGTTTTATTATTCAAGCCGCTCCAATTAAAATCTTTGGCTGTACTGTCAGCTACTAATAATCTCCATGATTTAAACACAAAATCTTTGTTGCATGTAGCAGATACTCGTCTTATGACGTTTGCTGCCTAAAAATATTAAATATACAATTTTAAATTTTATTGCGCGGCCTAACTGTAGAATATATAGTTCGCAATATACTTTTGTATAGGAAATTTCATAGAATTTTAAAATCTATTTTCTGTACAAAAGTAAAAGGTATCAGCTGATCGCAATCCAGTTTAAATTAGATTTCGTGGGTAATGCAACCAAAACTGTGGTAATGAAAAAAGTCGTGTTGTCTTCAAAGAGTCGCGATATTCAAACAGTTTCTTAACAAAATTGCATATCGTCGCTACGCCTATCGAATTAGGTATGTGTAATTGATTTTTTTGGAGCAGTCCAATAAAATGGCTTAATTTTGACCTTTGCAACGGATAAAATTAAGGTATTTTGTTGGTACCTTAAAACAAAAATAAAAACACTTTTTAAAAACATCGCAAAAAGATAAAATGAATGATTTTTTTCAACTTTAAGAAATACATGGCTTGTTTCGCAAGCGTAGCGGCGACAGATATTTTATGCGAGGGAATGCATAATCCAATTTACTTTAAGGATACCAAAAAGTCATCCCATGCTTTAAATGGTGTTTCTGTTTGTTATATTGTTAAAAAAAACTTATCGCTGGTGTCAGGAAACGGTGGTAGTATTAAATGTATCCTCTTTCCAAAACAAAATCTTTATCGCTGGGGCCAACAAACGTACAAATAACGATCTAAAAAGAAATATTCACCGTTAAAACAGCATTGGATTCTTTGTTAAACTTTACTTACCAAAATTGTTTAAGAAGATATTGTTTTTTCTTGTATAAAGGTTATTTACCTTTATTTTATTTTAAAAATTAATGAAAATTTTTAAAGTTTGTTTTTATTTGTTTTGAAATAACTTTGAAGTTTTTTCGAAAAACAAAAATATATCGTAAAAACGTTCACATATTTTTTTAAAAATGATATCATAAATGATACAGTATCATTTCTTGGTTTATTGGGTACAGTATATTTCTATATTAGGCATAATTTTCATTGCTCAATTAAAGGTCGAAAAAAACATAAATTTTATTTTTAATATAAATTATATAAAACTTGTCTAAAAGACAAAGTACGGTCTTGTTTACTACTCCTCTGTACATTTTGTTTTGTTTTAAAACAAAAAAATTAACAAATAAAAAGGAAAAAGGAAAGAAACAAAGACGTGTAAGGTAGACCTTACATACAAAAAACAAGTTTTCAATTTATCTTTTGATCAATGGTGATAATTTTTAACTTCGAGTTCATATAATAGTTCTCATTTAGTGAGAAAACTAGTTTATTTGAATGCTTGATGTTTTGCATGGGATTGGTTGCATCTCTCAAAACGTTTTCTGATGATGGAAACCTAGAAAATTTCCGAAATAGATCTATCAACACATTCCCGAAAGTAATCAATTAATAAATTTGAAAACAAAAACTCTATAGATTATTTGTTAAACAAAATATCCTTATACAGAAATATAGAGTATGGCCTCGAACTTGAATCATTTTTATAAAAATAAATCTCTTAATGTTTTCTGTGAAAAACTTCACCACACTGATAACAATTTATGCACAAAAATTCTAAAAAATTTCAATAAAATAAAAACTTTCCTAATATGAATAAAATTTTGTACATTTTAATAAGGCTTTCGCTGTTTTTATAAGAATTTCGTATTTTTATACATGAATTATCATGAATAATGGATTGTTATATGAGAGGATGAATTGATGTCTGTGACGTGTCAGAGGACTAGCGCAAAAAACTAACACAAACGAACGAGCAAATCTTGTTTACCTTCTTGGTTCACTGTCCCATTTTATATTAAAAATTTGAAACTTGTCTTATTAAAAGAGAAAAGTGATTTGTTAATTATTTTGAGACTGGTCTTGTTTGGACCAGTCACTTGGTAAGTCATATGAGACTGGTCCGTTTGAAAATATCACTGGGTAGATCATGAGGTAGCTACATTCAGACCATTTTGATTGAAGTCGGTTCTGTTTCCATTGTCAACAAGATATTGTATAATTTATTTATTATCGAGAATTTATTTGGTAAAATAACTATTATCATATTATAAAAATTAGCCTTGATTTGGTACCGCTATTTGCAAATAACTTGACCTGACTAGGACAAAATTTGGAATTTCAGATTTTCAAATGGAAATATCTCGGAGTATGTTATTTCTATTAAAATCGGAAAAAAACAAAAAAGGCGAGCACTCAAATTTTTAAAGCAAAAAACGAACTACTTTGGGGAGTCATATTGCCGCTCTCGGGGGTATGCGAGGTTCAACGTCAAAACCACTGATCGATATTAAGCAATCGGACCACTAAGAAAAAAATAGCTGAATTAGTTCCAAAAATTTTGTGATATATTTCAACACTCATAGAAATAAAACTGAAAAAACAGCATATTAACCTATTGAAAATTAGTTTCAAATGACGTTACAAAACAAAAACTGCAAAAACTAGCAGATTTTTTTTTACTAAATATTAATAAAATAAGAATAGCAAAAATAAAACTTTTAAATTAACAAAATTTTAGTTATAGTCGAAATGAATTTTAATTAATTGAAACTAGCAATTTACTAGGCTAAAATTACCAAAAACTTTTACTAATTATTTGTAGATTAAAAACAGCAACCAAAAACTTTAATATCAACAAAAATGTTGGTATATTTACCTTAAATTTAGTAGAATGTAAATAACAGCATATTTTGCTTAAATCAACAGAAACTGATTTTAGCAGATTATTTTGTAAATTTCAAAAAAAAGAACTAAAAATTCGTTGATTCTACTCATTTATTTTTACAATTCTCATCTTACTAATATTTATTAAAAAAATCGGCTAAATTTACCAGTTTTTTTCTTCAACGTCATTTTTCAGTAATTTTTAGTAGGTTTAGTAAAAATTTTTACTAACTTTTTTCTACTAGTGAATGTGGGCTGGAGTTTGTCATTCCTTTTTGAACCCATTGAAAAAAATACTAAATATATTAAAACGCAAAGTTGTCATCACTGAACTTAAAAACCATACGTCAATCTGGTAACATTGTGAAATAGAGACGGAGGAAATTAGAAAAATAAACAAAAATTCTAAAAATAGAATATTTGTGTTGTTAGTGTTGTCACTTCTGAGTATAATATACAATAACAGCAAAACCTAATAGGAAAGAAAACTGCAATTTAGCTGTATTAGATTCGAGGCCATACTTGGATGTGATCGCTAAAAGTTCACGACTTGGTATTGTTACGTTTGTAATATAAGAAGAGCGCAGGTTTGATTCTTACAGCCGCAGGTTGTTGAACAATTTTTCATATAGAGACAATCTGACAATTATAAGATACAAATAAAATAATACAATTTAAACGGAAAGTCACTGATGACGTGTTTATAATTTTTAGAGAAAAGCGTATATTGTTCTTCTTAACCTCAACATTTCTTAACATATTTTTGTTTAGCATGAATTTCGATGTTCATCTTTCCGCCGCTTGAAAACATAAGAGGGAATGTTAGCTCTTATGGGCTGTCGGGTAAAGGGGTCAATTAGTTTTTTTTTTAATTTCAAACCCATCAGCTCCTATCTCTATTTTAAAAAATATTTGAAGTGACTACACACTTTAGTTATTATTTTTGACTTTTTTTGCAATTTTCAAAATTTACCTATCTTCGGCGTAAACTCCACATTCAAAAAAGTTTGTTTCGACATTAACCGAAATAGAGGCGATTAATCGAGGAATCGGTTAATCGATTAACCCAATTGGAAATGCTACTATTTTATGATCTCTATTTGGATTCGCCATTTTAGTAATCTCAATATTCATTTCAGATTTGTGTTTAGCAACCAAAACAATCTCTATAGGTACAATTTTTACTGAATAAGACCATACGGTATATAAAGGTGGCGCAAAAGTAATCCTCCTATCAGAAAATGCTATAAATTTTGCGATTGGCCTCTAATGTCAGTTCTGTTTTGACATTTGTGTAGTAAACACATGCGAAATATACGTTAGTAAACAATGTTACGCTACACTGCTCCAGAATTATTTATTTGACCAATAATCGGTCGGTGACTTTGGCACAACGTGAATTTCGTCGCAGATTTCCTAGCCGTCCAACGCCTACAGGTGCAACACTGCGACGTTTAGCCGCTCGCCTCGAAGAGACTGGCACAACACGAGATGCTGCCAGGCGTGGCAGACCCCAGAGTAGCCGTTCTGCAGAGAATATTGCTGCTGTAGCCGAGGATGTCATGGAAGCGCCGTCGACATCGACCAGACGACGTGCCACGCAAATGGGTATCAGTCGACGGTATTTACAGCAAATTTTGGTACAAGATTCGAAGATGTTTCCGTACAAAGTCCAGACGGTGCATCAGCTGTTAGCTGCTGACCGCCAATCGCGTGTAACATACGCTCAAGCCATCCTTAATCACCACCAAGAGAAAGATGATTTTTCATCAAAAATAATCATGAGTGATGAGGCCCATTTCCATCTTAGCGGGTACGTAAATAAGCAAAATGTACGCTTCTGGGGCACTGAAAATCCGCGTGTAACCCACGAAGAGCCATTACACCCGCTCAAAGTCACTGTATGGTGTGCTGTTTTCGCTGGAGGAGTCATTGGACCTTTTTTCTTCGAAGACGTCGAGGGCCAAACGGTTACTGTGAATGGTGAGCGCTACAGAGCAATGATCAACGAGTTCTTTTTGCCGCAACTTGATGAATTAGGATTGGAAAACATGTGGTTCCAACAGGACGGTGAAACGGCACACACTGCACGTGCCACAACCGATATGCTGAAGGATGCATTTCCCGGGCGCCTAATCTCCCGTTTTGGCGATTTGCACTGGCCAGCAAGATCGCCTGATTTGACCGCTCCAGACTTCTTTTTGTGGGGCTTTTTGAAGTCGCGGGTTATATGTCAACAAGCCTCAGACTCTTGCAGCTCTTAAAGACAATATCCGTCAAGAATGTGAGGACCTATCGCCGGAAGTTTTGGCTAAAGTGATGGAAAATGCCATAAAAAGGGCTCAAATGACAATCAACTGTGGCGGCGGCCATTTACATGACATCATATTCTCGACTTGATGTAAAAAAAATTAAAATACCAAATAAAAATAATCCACAAGAAGAATCAAAGTTTTTAATTTTTTTTTTAAATTACAGCCAAAAAACATCGGAAGGTTATTATTGCGCCACATTGTATTATGATAAGAAAATTTCCTCCATTTTCAATATAAATTTTTTTATTACACACTCTTAATCCGTTATAGAAAGTTATTAATATGCTAAATATTAGTATTCTACATTTATGATCGCCATTTTGGATCCACCATTTTGAGTTTTAAATTTCAGATATCAGATTCGTAGTAACCAACCGTGAGAAGCTCTTTAGTGAAAATTTCAATAAAACAGATAACACAAAAAAATTTATTGAAATAATTTCGCGTCTATATTCGGTATCACACTGATAGAATTTTCTTTCATAGTATTAATGAAACGATTTCATTAAAATCGATTCACTGGTTTAATGAAAAATTTCATTAACTGAATGAAAATTCATTAATATTGCTATTTTTTCATTAAAATTTTTTATGAATTTTTTATAACTTCATAAAAAAAAAATTATTAAATCAATGAAAAATTTTCAAAATTTTCAATAAAAATTTTGACTTGTAATAAGAAAAAAAAAAATTTTTTTTGTACTATCATTTTGAAATAAAAAAAAAAACTGAAAAAATTTCTTTTAAACAGAATTAACCAAAACTTTGATATAAATAAATTTGTTTTATTAAATTTGCCTAGAGCTAACAGTTTTTGACGAATTTGAATAGTTGGTCACTAAATTCCAGGGAACAGATTCTCTAAGAAAAACGATATAGTTTTGTTCAAAACGAGACCTAAATTGTTATCGTTTTGACGATATTACACAAAAACGTTATGCTAAACGATAATAAATGTTTGTTTTTAACAACACTGCTAACAATATTTAACATTTTGTTCTAACTACAAAAAGCGGACTATAATCGTCGATCGTTCCACAGAATTCCAAGCCAGATCGATAAAAAATTACATATTTTGTACAGACATATAAGACAATATGTCATCTTTTAACACAAATTATAAAAAATGTAAAGAAAGATTGACCAATTTTGTAAAAACAAAAATAAATTAAAATTGGACCAGACCCGACCTTATAAATAATATCAACGAATGATAATTTCTCAATAACCACCAAATTAATGCTATGCTAAAATAATCATAAAAAGTGCAAATTATTAAATATCAACGAAAACATTTAATACACACCATGAATCTTATTCATTAATCACATGAAACTTTCATAACGATTAGGCTAGGATGAATGAAAAATATTTCATATACTTTGGGTCAATGAAACCATTCATTAAAATTGATTTAATGGAACACCTTTCATTGACTCAATGTAACGTTTCTTTCGGGATTTTTTTATGAAAAAATTCATTGGATTAATGAAGGAATTCATTAATACTACGCACAAATTTCTATCAGTGCAGCAACCGCAAATCCTTTAAACAAAACTGATTAAAATTAAATATATCGAAAATTTTAAAAATTATGGCTGCCATATTTGATCCACCATTTTCCATTTTTAAATTCCGATTCTGAATTCGTGACCTCCCATAGGATACTTTTTAGACCCCTATCTATCATATACAAGTTTTGACCAAAACTCAGTCTTGTTGGCCCACTGTGCACTACCGAGGCACAAAATTATTACCTTTATTACTAATGGGTGTCTTCATTTAAAATATCATAAATTTGATTTTGTGGTGTAGAGCTAACACAAACAAAAAACATACAGAAAAACATGCCTTCTCTTCCAAAAGTGGATTGTAATAACAAATCTTGATATAAAAGTTTACTCTTACCTTTGCTGTAACACCAAATATATTTGTTGGTATTTATTAAATTTACACTTAATAATATAAAATTGTTAGGCGAAGTGAAAAAAAATTTTAATAAAAATCTATAAAAATACATATTTGCATCTAGTTAAAAAAAAAGTATTACTAATTTTCGTAAACTATGATACTTTTCGTAAATGTTGTGCACATTTCCTTATAACAATAAATAATGTCCGACCGAACAGTTCGGCCAGAAAATACATTCCTTATATATTCGGAATTTAAAAGCATTATGGAAAAATTTGCCTATTGAAAAAATGTTTATTGGGCTGATTAAATGCGATTTTGAGTGTCAAAGTTAAAGAAAAGTCCGTAGTTAAGCAATTAATTGAATGTTCGTCTCCCCAAACTTCGGACAAATCGAAAATATTTCGAAGACCGAACTTTTTACTTTATATCTAAACTTCGACTTTTTACTTGAATTTTATACACAAAATCGAAATAACTCGGCGCAGCAAACAGCATTGCCTCTAGATACCGATGGCCGAACTGTGCTGTCGGACACTAACAAAAGGTATCAATATAAATGCAAATAGCTAACATAATTCCTTTGTCAAGATTAAATACACACTTAGAATACTATGTACGTAACGACCACTGCAATTGTAGTTGAAAACAAATGAAATCTAACTTAAAGAAAGGACGACTTACATTACAGTAAATTCAACTAACATTGTCATTTGTTTTAAATGTTAGAAAAATTACTAACAATTGTAGTCAAAATGAACCACATGGTAGTAAAAAATAAATAAACATTTATTTTTTAAATAACAAAAAACAACTGTAAAAAATGAATGTAAAATCATAAAACAGTCATTTGATGTGGTTTGTTTTTTTAAATGAACTACAAGGTTATGACTGACATTTACATTAAAAATAAAGAAACTGTATTACAACCCAAACAACTACATATTTTTAAAGCAGAAGTTCCCTGAGTGTAAGAAATTCTTTTAAAAAAATTTTAAATTTAAGAATATGACATCATGACACATTTTAAATTTATTGAAGTACATGCAACATATATCTCATACTGCTTAAATAAATACAAAAATTATGTCAATATTAAAAAAGCAAAAAGAAAAAATCAAATAACTTCTTTAGATGATAAAAAATAACATTGACATATTTTGTGGCTGTGTAATCATTATGGCAAAACATTATAAATTCTACATACAAACATTCATATTTCTATTTCTTTTTCCCTCTTAGTTGAGAATTTTACACTATTATACGAGTAGTATGGGTAACAGTGTCATCAATATGTATTTTTACAATAAATAACAAAGCTTTATCTTTAATTTTCTCAAGATATATAAATAATTTTAGTTAAAATTGTACAATTTTTAAAATCTTTTTAACTAACTTACAAATTTGATGGTATATATAAAAAATGCGTATGAGTAATAATTTTATACAAATATTGCTCATACGTGCTGTGGGCTTGAAATTGAGGAAAGTTAAGCAGGAAAACTTTTAATAATACTTAAAATAACAAAAAAATTTGTTATAATGTTTATGGATTACACTGTTCATAATTCACGCTTCCTAATTTTATTGACTTATATAAAGGGTCCGCCAAATAACTTTTTTTTTTGAACTCCTTTATGCAAAATTCGTCTCAATGAAGTCTCCGAAATGTTCAATTGTTGAGAACTATGGTGAATTGATGTTGATGGCGCTTCACGCACACTTTCTGCCACAGCAGCAATACTCTCGGGTGTACGCACTGTTTTTGGCTTTTCACGCTTTGGTTTATCGATGAGGATGCCAGTTTCTTTCACTTTTTTTCACAAGATAACGAATATACGGACCATATTCGTTCAGCGGAAGGATAAAACTAATTATCTGTCAAATCAGACATGAGCTAAGTGTTACCATTCACGAAATAAGCACTAGTTGAAAAAAAAACGTTAGATGGCGGACCCTTTATTATTTGCCTTATAAAAACAATATATGTGTAATCATATTTTAGGGTAGTTCAAAATAATGCCGATGACAATTACATCATACGGAGATAGTTTGTCATTAAAGTAGTTTTAGTATTTCTGAATAAACAAGATCAGATTTTAAACAAAATTCAATAAAACACTAAATATATTATATTTTTTCTGCTTAAAAAATTGTGTCAAATATTTCGTCCATTACAATTTTGATCACCGTACTGTTTTCGAATGAGTATTCACTAGGGTTATAACTTTTGTTTTTTTTTTTTTTTTTTGCAAATATCAAATTTTACCTATCTTATGCTGTTTCGCTATCCTTAAAAAAGTTCCCGCATCAGCTTTTTTAAAGTTCGCAAAATAATTTTTGTTTAATTAAACTAAAAATTAAATTGTTGCCAAAATGATATATAAAGGGAGATTTTTTAGCAACTTTCTTTTTGGCAACACTGTTTTGGCAGCTCAGCTGTTTTCGTGTAACCTGTTACTGTTAAACATGTTTAGTTTGGTATATAATTTAACAATGTATCGACTTACCAACGAACAAAGTTTGTAGATTATTGAATTTTATTATCAAAATTCATGCTCGGTTAAGAAAGTGCATTGTGGACTTCTTCCAATATATGGTCAGTTTGGCGACCTTCTGAGACGGCTATTCAGAATTTTGTGACTAAATTTCGCACCAAATTTACATTATTGGACATAAAGCCACATAGAGTGCGGACAGAGGAAAATATCGCAGATGTATCTGCCAGTGTTGTTGATTACCGTGAAGTATCGATTCGGCGCCGTTTGCAGCAATTGGGACTCTGTTACTCCACTACGTGAAAAATTGTGGAAGGATTTGTATGTAAAAGCTTTTAAAATATAGCTGGTGCAAGAATTGAAGCCAGACGACCTTCCAACTACAACCTTGCCATACTTGGTGTGAAGAGCAGATAGAAGCTTTGCAAAAACTGCCAATGCATCCCGAAAAATGCACTGTTTGATGTGGATTATGAGCCGGTGACATCATTGGACCGTACTTTTTCAAAGATGGTGAAGGCAGGAACGTTACTGTGAATGGTGAGCGCTATTTACAAATAATTACAATTTTTTTTTTTCCCCCAAAATGGTAGAGCTGGACTTGGGTGACATGTAGTTTCAATAAGACGGTGCCGCATGACACACAGCACGCGAAACAATGACCCAACTGAGAGACGAATTCGGTAAACAGTTTATTTTACGTTTGGTGCCGGTCAATAAGCCGCCTAGATCGTGCGATTTAACGCCTTTGGATTATTTTTTATGGGGCTATGTTAGGGCTCATGTCTATAGGGACAAGCCCGTAGCAGTTGACGCGCTGGAAGCCAATATTAAAGAATTTATTCGTGAGATACCAGCCGATATGTTGGAGAGAGTATGCCAAAATTGGACCCAGCGTATGAAACATTTGAGGTGTAGCCGTGGTCAACATTTACATGAAATCATCCATAAACATTGAATCGTTCTATCGACTCAAATAAAGATTTCATACATTTCTCTAAATTTTATGTGTTTTTTTAAGTCAAATCCCAAAGATCTTAAAAAATCACCCTTTATAAGAAAGAATATTTTATATTGACATATATAATTATAAAAAATAAGGGAAAAGACGTTTATTTTCAATGACATTTAAAAACTGTTTTAAACTGTTTTAAAAACTACTCCATACAAAACTTTTTAATGCGAATTTCGGTTTTTTCAAGCTAGTTACATTTTTGCTGTAACCTACACCATTTTAAATTGTATTTCAGAAATTATCAATTGTATTTCAGAAATTCTCAACTGCTTTCAAAAATTATCAATTCTATTTAAAAAATTATTAAAAGTTATACAATAGTATTTCTATAATACAACTTATATTTTTTAAAATAAAATTGATAATTTCTGAAATGCTTCTGATAATTTCTAAATACCATTAATAATTTCGGAAATAAAACAGTAAAAAAATAGTTATAAAATAAAATTTTCTAATATAAAATTGACAATTTCTGAAATACAATTGAAGGGCTTATTGTAAAAACATAATAATACATATTTTATTTTTAGTTTGTTTTCGCCTTTTAAAGTTTATAAAATTCACCCAAAAAAATAATTTAGCAGAACGTTTAAGTGTTTAAGCAAGACTTCTTTCAAATATGAATCAATGGAAGTCTAAAAAACAGCGAAAAACTATAAAGCAATAAATATGACTTATCAAGTTTTTACAATAAGCCCTTCGATTAATCACTTTTGAAATGCAATTTATAATTTCTAAAATACAATTGATAATTTCGGAAACAAATTTTTAAATCTGAAATACAATTGATAATTTCTGAAATACAATTAAAAATGTTGTAACGTAATTCATAAATTTGTCAAACCGAGTTCAAAAACGTTTGAGAAATTTTTTTAAGTGTACATTATTATTGATTTGACATAACATTACTTATCAGAAAACGTTTGATGGTATTTAATACAAAAATTTCTTGTGAATATAACCCAATAATTAAATTCTAATTAAGAGCACTCAAGTGAAAGTTATTATTATTATATACAACATTCCGCATTAGACAAAGCAATTTCAATTTATACCAACCACAATATTGAGACAGTAATATGTGTTTTAGTGTATCACAAACACAATTGAACATAATGTCAAACAGTAAACACGTGTACACAGAGTAAAAGCATGTTGCTCACATCCAAGCACAAACACACACACGTGCATACACATATGGGCTATAGAGCGGCATTTTTTCTTCTTTCGATTTTTATTAATTGTTGTTGCGGCTATTGTAGAATTGTGTCTGTGATGGTGTGAATTTGAGAAAAATCGAATAGCATTAACCCGTAGGCCATGCATACAAAATTTTCGATTTTTGAACATTTTTCTTAAACTGTTTTAATAAAAAAATATGTCGTGCGACATATAATTTTTTATTAATTTTAGCATGCTGAGCATGAATATTTAAAAGATTTTGAAATCGGAGTAACGGTTTTCGGAATATTGCAACTGGATTTTTACTAAAAATAGAGTTTTTTTGTTCCATTCTACAAATTTTTAAAAAAGATACAACATTTTTTTATTTTTGTACTAGCAAAACTTTTCATTTGAGCATAATTATAAGTTTGTTCGCTTACGCAAAAAAAAAAAATTGTAAAAGTTTTTTTTGAAAAGTGTTCGTTTACACAATAACTCAGTAAAAAATAGTAAAAAGGGAGAGTAAAATGACAGGTTCATGCCAAAAATTTTTACTAGAAAAATTTTTGCCAGTAAGAATCTGTAAGAAGAAAAAAACATATGATTAAAAAAAATATGTTTGTATTTTTAGTAAACAAAAACAATATTAAATTAAATTATAATTGTTTATAGATTTAAAGTGAAAAATATTAAAGAATTAACTATGCAATAAGTTAAAAAACATTCTAAATTATTTATTAATTTTTTTTTAGTAGTTGGTATTCAAAATCAGCTGTTTTAAAAATTTTAACAATTCTTACAAATTTTCCGTTCGCTTAATTTCTTGTAAATTTGTCGTACTCTCTGTAATTTTGCTACTGAGTAATTTTTACTGAACTTTACTGGAAAAGTAATCGAACAGACTTTATGTTGATATTGTTTCAAGGATAACTTGTACATTTACCTATAAATATCTCGGAAAATTGTTATGCTTTACAATTTTATACACATAATTATTTAAAGAATATTAACTTTAGGTTTTGATTTTCATTAATTAATGCTTTGATTGTTGTGGCACTAGGTTCACTGGTTTTTTGTGCGAAATTAAAGAAAAATCGGATTATTTAACACTTGGAGACCTGCGCTAAAATGCTCTGATTTTCATTAATTAATGCTTTGATTGTTGTGGCACTAGGTCCACTGGTTTTTGGTGCGAAGTTAAAGAAAATCGGATTATTTAACACTTGGTGACCTGCGCAGAAAGGCTCTGAAATGTTGGCAGAAGTTTAAATAAATTTTAATAAATATATTTTGAGACACATCATCTCTAAATTCAGACATAATTATGATCAAATTAAAATGTAGTATTTTATTGCAAAAACAAATTTCTGGAATAGAGAAAAATGATGCCATTTTTAGAGAAAATCAAATAGCACTATCTCGAAAACCATTAGTCCGATTTATTTTTTATTTTTATTAAATAATCATGAAGCCACTTAAGGCCAACCGATTACAGTAGATTTTCGACAGTTTTCATATTATTATCTTAATATTATTTAAAATTAATAGTATATCTATAATTTTACATTTATATTGAAAAAGTGCATTTTCAAATTCCTAAATTTCCCTATCACGAATATGGTTCATCTGTTTTCCCCCCATGAAAGTGGCACCCAATGGTGCATGTACCGAAACGGAGTAATAGAAGAAGCGCTAGAAGAAAACATTTACACGTATATAGCTTCCTTAATGAATTATGGAGTATAACAAATTTTTAAATTGCGGTACAGATAGCGAAAAATGCCTATTTTCATACTCTAAAATTGAGTTCCACAGTCTGGTAACTCGAACTACAAAAGATTGTTACATAAAGAGTGTATAAAAACGGGGTAATAATAAAGAATGATTTTGAGTTGAATGTGCAAACTTAAATCTTGAAATGAGATATGATGGCGATGCACCTTTAAATACTTTATAATATAGAGTCAATAGCTTAATATTAATATAATCCTTAAATCTGCATCCCAAAAAATCATATACAGATGACGACACGTGATCCCGAACTCGTAGACCATACGCGTACCTAATTATTCGATTGCAACATCTTTCAATTTTTGAAAAATTACCAGATTAGGTTCCGCTATAAACTTCTAAGACATACACAATTAGTGGCATTAGAAGAGTATGCCCAATTTGCTTTCTTATCTTAATCTTTAGATGACATGGAATGCTATACACTCTACGTAAAGTTATCAAAACTCGATGGATCATAAAATTAATATGTTGGATAAATGATAAGTTTTCATCAATATAGAAACTAAAAGTTTTAATATAGGAAACAAACTCCAAAGGAGTGATATTTGATAAAATATTAAGAGAATTTTCTAGTTTATTATTAAAGTCAACCGCTATAGATTTTGAAAAATTTAATGAAATGTAGTTTGTAGCACACCATCTGTTAACGTTTAGAAGATCCTCATGTACTATTCCAAAAAGTTCATTTCTTGCTTCTGCAGTAGCTATTAATTGCAAATCATCTGCATGCATGTAACCTTTTTACGAAGTTTCAGAGGAAATAATATCATTAACATAAGTCAAAAATAGTAATGGTCCTAAAATAGTACCTTGAGGTACCCCTCTACTAGTAGTTTGGCTTGATGATCTGTCGATACCAGTTTGTACAAATTGTGTTCTTTATCTAATAAAAGTTTCTACTAACCTACACGCAGTTGTAGAAAATCTAAAATTAGAATAGAGCTTATTAACAAGCACTTTATGAGATATTGACTCGATATTGACTTTGAAATGCTAAGCATGCCAAAATTTATAAAAAAAAAATTAAAAAGTTATTAAAATTAAAGCAATTTAGGAAATATTTTCAAAAATCGAAGACTTTGATAGCGGGGATCCTTGGATTGAATCTATCCGATTTATCTCAAATTTGCAGCAAATTACTTTTAGACCTTATACTAAAATAATCTACAAAAAATACAATAACATTTTTCAAAAACAATTTTTATTCATACAAAAAATTGCCGCTCTAATGGACTATAATTTCATGCAATTTCAATGAAATATCACGTATTTATATTAAACATAGACTCACAAATGTTATTTGCACATGTTTTGGTGTTGGTCTCGTGGTAACAGTATTGCCAAGTATTTTTTTTTACAAATCCCCCTAAATAGTCAAAAAAAGGCCCCAGATTTACTCTACCACCAAAAATTCCCCCGAAAAACAATTCTTTCAAATACCTAATTTTTTAGTTTTTATTTACAATACTTTTAATAAATGGGTTACAACACATTAACTTCGTTGTAATTTTAATGTCTTCCTAGAAGAAATCTGAAATTTTATTTCAATAGCGCAGTAAAGTGATTTAAATTTTAACCACAATGTAAAAACAAGTTATGCATTTCCCATAAATTTGAGAAAAATAATAATCGAACCAAAAATTATATTTTTATGAATACAAAATTACCTATTTTTATCAGAAAAAAGAGGTTAACTTCTACAAATCTCTCCTTAACAAATTGTTACACACTAAAATACAGCTAAACGAAAAACCTGCCTAAATCTAGGGGGAATCTACCTAACTTGGCAACACTGCATGTTAAGCTTTCACTGTGTGAATTGAGGGAGAAGGGTATATACACAATATTACAATTGAATTTTAGCATGTAAATTATCATTACACGTACTTTTACATACATTTTCATATATATTTGTTTGAATCTGTTGTCTCTGATGTTTGTTTGAAGTTAATCGAACCAGAGATACGAGGTATTTCACAACAATATTGTTGATTTTTTAAATGTTTAGTCGATCAATATTAAAACTTTTAAGCATTGTCAAATAAGAATTTAATACAAAAATAAAATTCTCTTTATATTTTTTAATAAAAACTTAAAAAATAGCCTGTATTTTGTAACAAAAACTATAAAAAAGAATATTTATTGATTAAAAGACTACCCAATTAACGTCGATTGTAGCCTTTGAAAATTTTTAATTTTATATGAACCGTATATTTGCAGTCATTTTCGATTAAAAAACATTGACACTGATTTTTTTTAAGGTTTTCCAATACAATCCATCCAAAAGTTTTGAATAAAATCATATAATATTCTTCTAAACTTTTATGTACACTCATAGAAAAAAGTTAGTAGAAATTAGAATTTGGTAATTTTTTTTTTAGCTAATTTTTAGTTCAAATTGAGATTTTAGTTAAAAGTTTTGCTATTTTAACTTAACTAAATCCTAGTTTTTGTTGAATTCACTAAATTATAAACATATTATTTTAATAATCAAAACCACCAGAGGTCGTTGTAATGCGATGCGTTTGCTTTTCAGTATTATTGTATTTTTTTCACATTGTGTAAGTATAAAATAGGCAAGTGAAGTGAACACGTCGTATTAGAAAAATAATTAGAAACATTTATGTAAATTATTTTATTATGAACTGATAAAACTACACTTAGAATGCAACGTAGGTAAAGACGACTGTAAATGTAGTAGAAAACAAATTAAATGTCACTTAAAGAAAGGACGACTTATATTTCAGTAAATTCAACTAACATTGTCATTTGTTTATTAATGTTCAAATAATAAACCACAATTGCAGTAAACATAAACCACATTTGTTAGTAAAATTTAAACAAACATTTATTTTTTTATTTTTTTTTATTTTTTTAAATAACAAAAATATATTGTAAAAAACTAATGTAAAATCATAAAATAATCATTTGATGTGGTTTGTTTTTTTAAATGAACTACATGGTTAGTAAAAAATTTTATTTGTTCTGTTAATGACTGACATTTACATTAAAAATAAATAAACTGTATTACAACCCAAACAGATACATATTTTTAAAGCAGAATTTCCCTGAGTCTATAAAATGTATTGAAGTGTTTTTTTTTCAGAAAATGGTAAAAAGCATATTCTTTTTGTAAAATATAAATAAAATATAATAAGTGGCTTTGGTGTTCATAGAATAATTTATAATTTATGTTTATAAAATAATTTAAATAATATTCGCTTCTAACAATGAATAAATATTGAAAGCGCTGGAAAAACATGGCTTATTTTATAAAATTTGACATTTTTACTTATTTTTACATTATTTTAATTTTTTTTTTTTTTAGATTACAATCACATTTTCTAACCTATTGGCACATTTCTACAGGTGTCCGGATAGAAATTCCAAACTGGATTTCTTGTGACAATCCTATTGAGCAAAGATATATAAAGCTGAGAAAATTTTCTTTTAAACAAGCCTGCTGCCGGCGATACAGGTTAAACTTCAGGAATTGCAGTGCATTTTTCCATAAAAGTTGCATATATTTTTTAAAAAAATTTCAAAAATATATTCCTTTTTTATGGAAAAAGGCATTACAATTGATGAAGTATTAACCTGTACCGCCTGCAGCGGGCTTGTTTAAAAGGAAATTTTCGCAGCTTTCTATATCAGTGTTCGGTACCTGAGTAAAGTTTTGGGAAGAGGGGGGGTTGTAAATAAAAAACATGTATTATATTGACAAAAACACCCAAAAGCTTTACTTAGGTACTGATTTTTGTCAATATGATCCCAGACAAGCCCGCTGCCGGCGATACAGATTCATATTTATTGCATCAATTGCAATCCATTTTTCCATAAAAGTAGCACGTGTTTTGTTATTTTTGTTATCTTGTATACGAATTTTCTCGTGAAAAATCGGAGGCTCGATTTTGAATTGAGAACCATGGCTTCTTGAGAAAATGTTCTCAGAATTTTTCGTAGATTGCATTTCTGCGCTAAACTCTTTCTCAAATTTTTCGGTCCCGAAAAAATTGACCCCACTTATTGCTTATATATATGGAGTCTAAAAAACTTTGTTTAGATGGGTTCCAAATTTGTCATTTTTGTCATTACACGCCACTAGTTATATTGCAAATGATTCCAAATGGAAAATTCAAATGGAGTTTTTGAAAAAAACGGATATTTTTAATACATATTTCCAAAGTACGAAATATTGAAAAAAACAAATTATGTAATTTATCCTCTAACTATTTAATAAAAAATGCACAAAAAATTAACCAAAATTTAACCAATTTTTAAAGATTTTTTTAATTGCCTAATTTGTCGATGTCGATTGCTATTTGCATAATATAATATAATAAAAAATAATTGATACAATTCAAAAAAAAATAATTAAAAAATTATAATTGAATATATTTTTGTTTTTCTTAAAAGTTGCATAATTTTTAGAAAAATATCACTAAATTGGATTAGGCTATAATTATCATATAATTATTATACAAATATTTCACACTTAGTCGCCGGGTGTCAAAAAAGCCCCATCAAACTTTATTTATATTTTATTTTATTTATTTAAAATAAAATTAAACTTGATACAAATAACTATTTTATGAAACTTAGCCATACTGGGTTAATGTTTTCACTTTTTACCAACAACAACCCACTAGGAAATTTACAGAATGACTGTTAAATTTGAAAGGGTACTGAAATAAATAATAATTGTACCAATATTTCTGTTTTCGTTTTTTTTTAATTTATTTTAACGAAGCTATAAAAAACTTTCTATCAAATAAAAGTTATTTTAAAGATCTACCTAACAAGTTAACAAACAAATTTGTAGGGGTATATATCAATTTGTTGTTCCATTTTGGACCCCGCCTTATGAACCCTTAAAAGTAAGATTGGAACAATAAAGAATTGATCTTGTTAGTTAGATTACATTAAACAAAAAAAGTTAGTAAAATCAACAAAATATGTTGCTGAGTCAGCAAAATTTTAGTCAGGAGGGTGATTGCAAAAAAAAATTACTAGTGTCAACATTTACCAAAACCGGTTCAGCGGTTAAAAAGTTATGATTTAAAATGAGAAGGTTCCTCTAAATGTTGCGTTCAAATTAGTGCATTTTAGGTCTCTAGGCGTCTGGAAAACAAATTATTTTTTAACAGATGCTAAGTATTTTGTTTTCATCACCTAGTTTTTTTGCACCACAGAAATTTTCACAACCATTTTTATTGTAAATGGGTTCAAATGGAAGAAATCGATTTTTTTTGGAAAACATTAACCCGTGCTGCAAATGTTAATGATGGTCCATTTTGGTAAATGGACCATTTGGGTAAATGGACCATTTTGGAAAAAAGTGTATTATTATTAAAAATTCCCAAAATTTCGAGAAAGCTTACGTTTTATGTCAATTTTTTTTTTTTTTTTTAAAAGAGAGGCAACACTCAGGAAATACTTCCTATATTTAGTGTGTTGCTTTCTTTGGAAAGGGATAGTATAGAGATGAAAGGTGGGGAAAGATGAAGGGCTTCAGACATGGCAACGCTGTAATTGCGCGAGATGATAAGTCTTAGAACAGTTGTTGCTCGCCACCTGATGGAGAGTTGGCGAACTTATTGAAGCTTTTTGGTTCATAGCCCTGATTTATTATTTTACTTCGGTGGGGTTAATTGCTATGGGAACACAGAAGGTGGACATTGAGATACGTATGAGGGATAGAAAAAACTCATACATATTAATTTGATGTTGCCGGCACCGGGGATCGAACCCGGGACCTTCTGTGTAAAAGCCGCGCTAACCATTACACCACAACGCCCACACAATTATCTGTTTAGTGTATTTAAAATTATTCAGATATGGAATTCGGACTCCATTGGATATCACTAACCCACACAATGACCCACAAGTTTTGATAAAAAATGCAAAAACGTATTTTTTTAAAATGAATATTAAAATTTTTTTTAAAATGACTAATTTGCGGATGTCGATTGCTATTTTTATAACATCATAGTTGTTTTTAAAGAAAAAGAAATTATTTGGAAAATTAACAATTCTAGTTTGTATTTGGATCGACTCCTCATTATTTTGTCTAAAATTTAACAAAATTTTAATGTTTTCATAATTCATAATTTTCTGAAAAATTTTACTTAGATTTATTAAGACCCTAATTATCTTTACTGTTATTAAAAAAATCTTTAACCCTAAGTGGCATGGGTACAAAAAAGGCCAATTAAACTTAATTTTAATTATCACTGCAAGATTGAAAAGCTTTTAAATTGATAGAAAAAATCGCAACTTCAGAAAAATAATTATTTTATATACGAGTGACTTGATCCATATAGGGTTAATTTTTATACTTTTGGTAAAAAAAAAACCAATAGGAAATTTACAGAATAACATCTTTTATAATTTTCGGAAAAATATCACTTATATTATTTGTTAAGACTATAATCATGTTCACTTCTATTCAAAAAATCTTTAGCCCTTATTGACCGGGGGCCAAAAAAGACCTATGCAGCTTAATTTAAGTTATGACTTCAAGATTATAAATATAAAAAACAAATATTTTCCACATGATGAAAATTATTATTTTGTGTACCTCGATCCACATAGGGTTAATGCTTTCACCTTTCACCAAAAAATAATAAGATAAAAATAACCATATAAAAGAAAATAATTTATTGAGTACTTATATAATAATACCATACGAATGCTATTACCAGAATTATTAGTTATGTATTTGTGACACACAGATACGTACTTACAAAACATTGGTAAAACAATTTTAATTTATGTGTATGTTATAAAGTTCTTCAACAATGAATTTAAATTTGTTTTAAAGACGTTAGTAATTGCGTTTAAGTGAACGAACAAATTTTTCAATATCGTAGATGCCGCTATTCGGAAAATACTGTAAGCGAATTTGAGGTGAAATGGTAGAGCATATTTTTTTAGATGTTAAAAAGGCCGCAATAAAGATATTTTAGTGATTAGGGGACTTACTTATTTGCCATCTAACTTGTAAACTAACTCATTTAAGAATATTTTGTAAAAATTTTACATAATAATCTTCGTCCAGATATTCTGAGCCACAATGGTCACAGGTAAAAAGTCTGGCTATTATATTTGCACAAATCATGCATCTAGCATGTGTATAAGCTTACAGAATTCGTAATATTTAATTTTATTGGCATTTCGTTTAAAAATATATAATTAATTTTTATGTGTATTTTTTAATGAAATGCCTTTTGATCCAAAGTTACAATTCTGTAATATATGATTGTGTGGCACGTCACGAAACTGGTGAAACCGAAATTGTGCTGTACCAAAAACTGTGAGTTTGGGTCAAATGACCTATCACGTGAGGTTGTTAGCAGATAAATCATGTAACAGGAGAAAAAGTAACATAACATCAAAGTCTATTGAAGCAACTAGGGCCGCTGCAGTTGAAGTAGTTACTGGTCATTGAACTGGTTCAAGCCCGCTAGTAGTGGCTATGTGATTAGTTTCCCATTAAAAATTGTTCTCCAGTTCTACGTTACGTACACCTACACCAATCACTTGATAATTATTTTCACACTGGTCCTGTTATATATTACATAAATCCTAAAATGATCCTTCTTTAACACAACCTAATTCTAACTTATCCCGTAGCTTATGCATTTCAGTCGGCACGGTGATAGGTTACCTTCGAAAAGTTAGTTATTATCCACGTCCCAAGGTTCTCCAAAGGTAGCAATTACCACCTCCTATGACAAGCCCATTTTAAAAGTATCGGTCACTTTCATACAACAGAACCGAAACCTGGACAGGTTCATACACACAAGCTTCTAGTCTAGTGACCATAACAGTGACTGATCCATTTCCCTCAGGGGAGTGAAATATAATATCAGGAGAAGGGTTTAATTTAAATAGGGTTACGATAAACCATAGCTGTTAAGTAATGATTAGTAATCGTAATGATTAGTAATTTGATTACTTAGTTTTGAGAAATGAGGTAATGATTAAATTACGATTATTTTCAATTTTGCACGAAGACTTATTGATTACGATTACAGATAATATAATAGTAATCAGGATTACTTGTAATTACGATAAGATAATCAAAAATAATCATAAATAATCAAAAAATAATCCGACTGCTTTTAAAGATTAGTATTGCGTCTTTGGGATTATTTTTTAAAGTCTACTGAAATCACTCTTACTAAATGTCGTTAACAAATGCAGTCACAAACCCTTTGGTCCACATGAAATTCAACCAGTATTTGATTTTTGTTATTTTTCCGTAGGATTGTTGTTTATCGATTTCAATATTAATAACCTGTTTGAATTCTTCTTAATTTATTTTATATGCAATTAAAAACAATTGATTGCGGTGTACAATATGGTTTTTATTATCATTATTTGAGATAAAAAACTTTTAATCATACACCGCCTCGTTTTCTTTTTTTTTTATGTTGGAGTGCAAAGGAATCGTACCCGAAATGTTTTTTTCAGATTTTTCGCTAATATTTCATATTTATTTGTATTTAATAATTTTAAAATTGTTTTTCAGAAATTGCAAATGACATTTTTAAACATTTCATTCTCGAAACAATTACGCAGAGCTTCTACTTTATACTATCACTCACGCCGAATGTTTTTATGCTCACGTTCATGCACTCTCTCGTCGAAATCTAAAACGGGAATACATGTGATTTTTTAATTACCATTGTTTTTCGAATTTTCATTAATTGCACCAATTTTCATTAAGTTCACCCATTATAATTTTTGATAATGGAAATCAAAAGTTTTTCAATGGGCAATCATAATGAAGGTTGTGCGAGAGGATTGAAATTGTAATGTTATTTCATAATGATTTTGAGACATGGGAATTAATTATAAGCTTTTTATTAATTTTTTTATGTTTGTCTTATTGCACTCTACAAATGCACCCAGGCAGAAAAATAGAATCGACACAGCGTCAGCGACGCACAGTAGGGTTTTTGATACCAAAAATGGGAATTAATTGCAAAATTGAATTTAGGATATTTTCAATTTATAACGAGCTTTCAACCTCCGTATATTTACAAAAATAAAGCAATTCAAACATATTAGCTAGGTTGATACTAGTGTTTCGATCTGGCTAAAGATCTCATCAGAACCCGAAGTTTTAGAAAAGCTAGAGCCTATATAATAGGCAGAACTTTAACAAAAAACCTATTAATAATCAATTTTGCTCCATTCTTGTTAGGAGAACCGAATAAATTTTTGAAGTCGATAAAAGTACACTACATTCCACATCACTAGTGCAAAAATTTTGTTTTTGACAACTACCGTTATGTCACTATACAATTTTCAAGTTTGAGTTATTTGACGTTTTCCTCACGTGCAATATATATTTCAACTTTTGGTGTCTTAAAAATTAGTTTTGAGTGTTTTCTAAAGTGATAATTAAAAATATTTTAATGGAACCTTCAACCTCAGGTTAGTAAGATTAATTTATGTTTTTTGTTTTTATGTGCAATTTTTGTTATTTTTTTTAATTAATTTTCACGTGTAAGCCTATAAATTAGTGGATTTCGGGAAATATGTCGATAAATAGTTGTGAATAAAGCCAAATTACGAAAATTTTTTTTTTTTTTTTATAAATATAAACGCTTTTTAAAATAAAATTTAAATATATTGTTGCACCTACATATAAAAAATTAAAATTATTAAAAGCAATATTAAAAGCAATACAAACATTATTGTTATTATTGCTTTTGTTTTCATGAGAGCTTGCATTTAATTATTAAATTAGAGTAGATAAAAACATATTAAAAGAAGAAAGGGAAAACAATAACAATAAGAATGCCTGCTCCATGTGGCATATAAGCTTCCAATAAAGAAATGGCAAGCTAGATCGGACATCGAAAAACAAGTTGTTACAAAAACTAAAGCCCGTATTCAAGAGGAGTTCAAAAATAAAACTGGTCTTATTATTGATCATCCGAAACCTGGCTTTGGAAGTTCGAATGACGGCAACACAGCTCGGCGCTTCTTTCAAAATGCGGACATTTCAGCGCAAATTACAAAATTGGATGCAAAATTGATAAGGCAAATGCATTAAATTTTGGTTACCGTTTCTAGTGGTTTTCAAATAAATGCTAATGCCTTTCGAGATTTCGCTCTTGATAGTGCAAGGTATTTTGTACAACTGTATCCCTGGTATATATGTCCCCAACTATCCATAAACTTTTAATCCATGGACCAGAAATAATAAACCACGCTTTATTACCAATTGGACTGTTGACGGAAGAAGAAAAAAAAGCTCGAAACAAACATTTCAAAACTTTTACGGAGCTTTTTTCGCGAAAGTGTTCTGGAGAAAAATCAAAAGAAGATATATTTAAAAGACTATTGGTTACTTCAGATCCAGTAATAACAAATATGAGAAAATTGAAAGAGAAAAAAACCCATAACTTGCCTATGGAAGCAATTCAACTGTTAATATTTGAATCAAATCTCGATGTTGAAGAAGATGCCAATAATGATGATAATGATACCTATGCTAATTATAGTGATAATGTGGATGATAATAATAATTGATGATAAAGAATCGGATAAGGAATAGAAATGTGTGAATAAGTATTATTCTTTTTAATTTTTTTTGGAAAGATTACAATTTTTAGCAATAAACAAATAAAATTTGTACTAAATAATATTAAAAAATTGCTTAGTTTTACTTCCTAAAGTGATTTTGAATGAAAAAAGTTAAAATTAGAAACAGGGAAAGTTAGCTCGAATTAATTTCCACTTTTGTTATCAAAACCCCCCTGTGTGACGGTCGGTTATGAGTTAGCACAAAGTGGGATTAACAATCTTGACAATAGCTTTTAAAATAGATTTAATTAAACTAATTTTGAGAAATATTTATAATAAAACACATTTTAAAAGCAACAACACAGTTCGGTCTTAATTTTATAAATACATCACATTCAAATGTGTGAAATATTAAAAACGGAATACTTCTAATTTGTAAGAATATTAGTAAAAAAAAAAATGTTGACAAAGAGTTTTTCGGATGGTACTGGCAAAACACATACTTTGCAAACAAATTAATGTTTTCATAGTACAATATTAGTTGTACCTTTGGTATTTACAAAAATAGCAGTGGTTTGTTAGTACCATTTTTTTGGTACGGTTGGCAATTTCTACCTTGGCAGTTATATCTCGGGACTAGCATTTCTTTAGTTTTGTGAATAATTTTCTATTTGCTATATCTCGAAATGTCGGATTTTGCCCGATCTGTCGCGGAATGGCCAATATATATATTTTTTTATAGTTTTTATTTATTAGTTTAGATTTTTCATATCAAAAATACATTTTTTTTAAATAAAGTAACGTACAGTTTTTTTTAAGTAATTAAAAACATCAAAAGTAATCTTTGAAAGTAGTAGGATTATTTATTGATTACTTTTGATTATTTTATCGTAATCTCAAATAATATTTATTAATTTTAGATTATTTGTAATCATAATCAATTAGTAATTAGAAATTGTTGAATATAGAAATAAATAATCATTACTTTTTAAAATGTAATCTAATTGATTAATAATCGTAATCGAAAATTCTATGAGATAAGGCGACATCGTAATTCGCGTGATTCACGTGAATTTCGTAAATTTACGAAATGTAATCTTATTGAAAAAATTAGATGTAAATATTAAGATAAATTGTGGAAGTTAAACTAAAAATTGGTACGAAAAAATAATTTTGCACTTTATTTTGTATTTTTAAAACCCATATACATTAATTCGTCAAAAAAATGTAAAAGCAACAACAAATTTTTTACGACTTACGCACACTCACTCACGAAGAAATTTTCCAACTCAATTCTGCTGACTTGCCAATTGATATATCAAATGATATAAATTTTTAAATGAGATATTTTCATTACTTTTACCAAATCACTTTTGTTTATTTCTGTTTTTTTATGTTTTCTTAAATTAACTTTCGCGAACTGTATTTTAAATTAATTTTTAAAAAAATCACATTTACAAAATAGTCTAATAACACAACATAAGTGCGCTCTAATATACCATAAATTACTAGTACTACTTCACAACAAAATATTATTAACACTTCACCCCAAATTATTTAAATACTCACTAAAGTTCGCTTAATTTACAAAAATTTGCTCTTTTTTTTGCCACTATAAAAAGATGATTAATTTTTGTATATTAACCGAATTAAAACATAATAATACTTTGTTAAAACAAAACACGCAATGTTAAAATTTTGTTTTTAATAAATTTTTCCAACTGTTTTCAAAATCCAATAACAACATATCGCTCATTTACTGCAAGACTGACATAAGTAAAAAAACACGATTTTGCAGAAATCGAGTTTAAAGTTTTCAATCCACATCTCCCTGGCTTGACCCTATCTTTATTTATTTGGTCACGTTTTTTTATAAAAAAGGGGATTTAATTATCGAGGGACCCGTGAGTAGCTCAATTTCTCTATGAAGTATATACTCTTTGTATCCACTTTAAAGAATAAATAAAATATATTATCCTCTATCTCGAAAAGAATACATGATATTAATATGAAATTTTTAGACAATATAAAGCATGATATAACTAATAAATCGGTATCATTAACTCAAAAATAGCATGTTTTGACTTATGACAGTCTTGAAGTAAATGCGATATGTACTCTAATCATAAAAAGTGAAATATAGTAATTTTTTCAAACACCCACCCACAGTAGGTAGAATGTCTAGAAGTGCATTAATATTGTAAAAAAATGTATTTAATACTTCAAATTTATTACCACACTAGCAGAAAATCTTATAGTATGTATTTTTCTAAACAAAACTTGTTTCATTGTAAAACAAACAATTTATAGTATAGCAAAGTTTTGTTTACACTTAGGAAATTATGTTGGTAAAGACGACTGCAATTGTAGTCAAAAACAAATGAAATTTCATTTAAAAAAAGGACGACTTACATTTCATTAAATTCAACTAACATTGTCATTTGTTTTTTAATGTTCAAAAAATGACTAACATTGTAGTAAAAATGAACCACATGGTAGTAAAAAATAAACCAAAATTTTTTTTTTTTTATTTTTTTAAATAACAAAAAACAACTGTAAAAAATGAATGTAAAATCATAAAACAGTCATTTGATGTGAGTTGTTTTTTTAAATGAACTACAATGTTAGTTAAAAATTTTATTTGTTCTACAAATGACTTACATTTACATTAAAAATAATGAAACTGTTTTACAACCCAAACAACTACATATTTTTAAAGCAGAAGTTCCCTGAGTGTATCAGTTTTATTATGTATATATTTCTAATTTTCAGTTCTAATTTGTATCGAATCTGCAATCAGTACAAAATTAATTGACTTGAATTTACAATTAAAACAAATATATAACAAAATGATGAAATAACTTTTTAATCTATTGCAAAATAAAAAGATAATAAGCAGGGTTGGCATTCAATACATTTTCATTATAACGACATTAAGACCGAAATGAAAATTTTAAAGTAAGCGATTCCAATAAAGAAACGTTTCTTCTGATATAACCGGTTATATTTTTCCATTTTACCGGTTTGAATTCGAATTGTCTTGAAATCCAGTCAAAATAAAGCAAAATAGATATAACACAATTTAGTGGGTAACATTTTATAAAACAAATGCTTGATCAAATTACATCTCAATTACAAAATCAGATCTCATTAGAGATAGACCGGTATGTATTATTATCAAAGTTCATGTCAAAATTTTAGTATCCAGTAATGTACGATTAGATCCCTTAAATATATTACCGGATTAAGTTAGATCTACCTAAGTAATATTCTAAGTGTTAAAGAACAACGACAAAACATTATTATAACTTTGATACTAAACACAAATTAATATTAAAGCTTAAACTTAAAAAAGCTCCTATTTTGGTACAAGTACATACAAGATACCTGTAAAGGACATCGTCTTAACTTGAAAACGTATATACGGATTTGAATGAAAGTTGGTAGAAAGATTATATGAAGTAGTATTGGTAATGCATTTACGTTCAATCAATATATGTTAAAGTTTAGTTGCGTTTTCGCTTATTTTAGCGTTTTTCGAAAATCTCCATATCTTTTTAAGTAAAAGCACAAAAAAGGTTTGTGGGCGTTGTGCTGTAATGGTTAGCGCGTTGGACTGTTGCACAGATGGTTCCGGGTTCGATTCCCGGTGACGAAAACATCAATTTAGAAAACTAATATGTATGAGTTTTCTATCACTAGCCCCACCGATGTAATATAATGAATCAGGGCTATGAAACAAAATGCTTCAATAACTTCGCCAACCTTCATCAGGCGGTGAGCAACAACTGTTCTAATACTTATCATCTCGCGCAAATACAATGTTGCCATGTTTGAAGCCCTTCATCTTTCACCACCTTTCATCTCTCCACTATCCCCTTTCCAAAGAAAGCAACACATTAATAAATAGGAAGAATTTCCTGAGTGTTGGTTCTCTTTTTTTAAAAAAAAAAAAGCACAAAAAAGATAATTTCTGGAATAATTTATGCCTAAACTTATTCGTTTTTATGGATTAGTTTATGAGAAACGCCGTAAACTTATTTTGGACCATATCGCCTAAAATTAGCTACGAAAAAAAAATTTGGTAGAAGAATATATTGTTTATTTTTTCGTGTCGAACAACTGTTATATATTTCATTGGAAAAAAGTGTATGCTGGTTTGAGGGTTAATTTTAAATAAATTACTCTTTTTATTCATTATTAACTTAATTACATGTTTAAAACTTGACGTATTTTTAGTTCTTGTACAATATTTAACGTTTTTTTAATTACGGTCTATTTTCTTACCATCAATTAATTATAACATAAAATACCACTTTTTTCATTAATAAAATAGAAAAGTTTTACAAATTACAAAGCAATAAAATGACATCCTTTCTTTTGTAACAATTCCCCTGACCCCCTTCCAACATACCTCCATCATTATCATCGCACCACTAGCAATACAATTTGTAGATGTTTATAGTAACAAATCTATACACAAGTGTGATATTTATCTCAATAATCAGACACTAACTTGTTTATTTTTCTTCTTATTTTTCTGTTCGATAAAACTTTTTAAATTTCAACATAAGTTGGCAAAAAGTGTAAGATTTGTTTGGCTTACAAAATACACATGCACCTTTTTTTTACCACATACGCATAAAAGAAAGTCAATCAGGGATGGAAAATTGTGTACTTAAGAGATATTTTTAGTAACGCAAAATTAACCAAGTCAGAAACTGCCAGTCGTACAAAAAAAAAACGGAGCACTTGCTTGAGACGCTTTACCAGTGTTACCAAAAAGCGTTTTCTAGTATTTGTTTTACAATAATTTCAGTGTCTACTGAAAAAAAAAAAAACATTGGCAAATAATCGGCTGAGACCACTAAGCCAACGTTGGCAGAATTAGTTTTACCAATGATAATAAAACAGAAACAGCCAATGGCTTAAAAATCTCTGGTAGAGCATTAAACTAGTTTATAAAATTTATGATGCTTTATTTAAAAATTTTTGTAGTAAGAAGGTTTTGAGTTCGATGCTGGTTTCAGGCATAATTTTATTTCCTGATTTATTTATTATTTTGAATATATTTTTTTTTTACGTTAAGAGGTCCATTCTTATGAAAAAGTTTGTGTCTCTTATTAAGACTCTATTCCCCATGTGTTTGTTGTTGCAAGAGTCACAAAAATTTGTTTTTTTGAAATTCTGTTTAAAAAATACAAAAAAAAATTAAGACCTTGTACAGATATCATCATAAAATAACGAATAAAATTTTAATTTTATTGTTGTTTTGTATAGAAAGTTAAGACTTTCAGTCTTAAAAATGGTCTTAGAACAGTCATAACGAGTCACAAGTGTTAATAGGCCTGTAAATTGATATTTTTTATTCTATAAAAGAATTTTTTTAAATTAACTTTTTTTTTGTTTTTATGCCAGTACTAGCATATTTGTTCAGCCAACGGTTAAATAGCAGTCATCAGTCCCTTAAGTTTTAAGCTGTGTATTATTATATGTCTTGTTAGCTCAGTGAGTAGATCTGTCGACTGCCAACCTAGCGGGCAGGGTTCGAATCACGGCAGCACCAAATAAATTATAATTTAGCTTTTTTAAATTTTATTTCTATTTTATGGTTTGACAACATTTTGCCAATGTTAAAAATTTAGTTTCCCCAGCACCGTCGCTACATTCTTTGAACAGACGGACCTTTTGTCTAATGATGCTATCATTTTGGAATTGGGAAAGCGAAGTGCACTGCCAGCGGTGTTCCGTTTGTCTTTTTCTGACTGGGAAGATACTGAAAAATTTTAGCAGGTGAAAAGCGCGTCTTTTATGTGATCTTAAAAGCAATAAATTTATGCCATATTAGCCAATAACAAGCGCTTTTTTTGTATGTTGACAACATTAATGCTTCACGGTATGCATTCTTTGTTGCTTCATTGTAGGCATTATTCACTGCTTCAAATAAGGCATTTTGGGATGCACAACACAATGCCTTTCTTAATTACTTAATTGTAAGCAAGGCGGTGAAGCTCTATTTTGGAAGCATACAAATGTAGTTACTGCTTACAAAATTCAGGTTATTTCAATATACGAGCGCGGATCAATAAGTCCGTGTCTTTTTGAACTTCTCTCGTAGTTATATGAAATGCAACACTGCTCCCATCAAGTACTACCTGTTAATAGACTACTGTCAAATTCGTGGACTTTTTTAAAAAATGGAAAAAAGTGAATTTCGAGTGCTCATTAAGCATAATGTTTTGCGAAACAAACCGTCAATCAAACCAAGGAACTCTGCACCTGGGGACTCTGCACCATCGATTTCAAAGTGGTTTACTGACTTTCGTTGTGGTCGCACAAGTACAAATGACGCTAAACGTTCTGGACGGCCAATTGAGGTCAATACACCCCCGAAAACGTCGAAAAAATCCACGATAAGGTGTTGGCCGATCGAAGAGTAAAAGTGCGTAAGATTGTTGATGGCATATGCATTTTATATGGCTGTGTGGTTTCGATTTTAAATGATCAGTTGGGTTCAAGAAAGCTGTCTGCAAGATGGGTGACGCGTTTGCTCTTAATTGACCATAAAAGTAATAGTGGCCAATAAGGTGATGGCAACAGTTTTTGGGGATGCACACGGGAGAATCCACATCGATTACATTCAAAAGGGAAAACTAATAAACGGCGAATAATATGCCAACTTATTGGACCGATTCAACGATGATTTAAGAAAAAAAAAAACGACCAATATGACCAAGAAATTCCTATTTTATGGACCTCGAAAAATCCTATTTTTTTTGGAAATTATACAAAATTGGAGAAACGTTGGACTAACATAAGATTATGTTGAAAATTATTTTTTTTTTTGCAAAAAAAACTGTGTTTCATTCAAAAAGTCACGGACTTATTGATCCACCCACGTACATATGTACTTAAAATCGAAAATTTGAGCTTATAGAATCCAGCTAAAAAAGAAATAAAAAACATGAAATATATGCATTTTATTCAACGTTTGGTTTTTTTTATCAAAAATCTCAAATTTTAAAACATAAAAAATCAAAAACAAATAAAAACTAGCTTGGTTTTCCAAAAGGAATGGAATATAGCCGCTTTTCTTGGAGCCAGAAACATTTTTATAATAAAAAAAATATTTAGCTTAAATCAATAAAAAATATGCTTAAAAAGTGCCAAACCAAATATAAATTTAAATTAAAAAAAAAAAACGAAATATGTACTTAAAGCCAAAATATCAGAAAACATTATTTTTTATCAAAATATGAAACAATGAGCAAAAGTAAATCGATGCCAATTTGTTCTGTTTAAATATAAAGTTTTAAACGGTGAAAAAAATATGAACATTAGAAAGTATTAACATTTCATGCCAAATAATTTCTAATGTTAAACAATACATCAATGCTTTATTCCCGAGCATAGAGTATTTCAGTAGGAACTCATGTGTTTAAGTTTTTGTAAACCAACTTCTTAAATACAATAAAATATTAAAAAGCTTTTAAAAACTAAATACACAAATTAATACTAAATATATCAAATTGCGTAACAACTCGCATGTAAAACAACACAGGGTTATCGATTTGTGAAATTTGATAGCAGAGATTTTGAAAGTAACTAATTTATTCAAAATGTATGCACGTCAAGTGTCTTTTTTGACAAACTTTACAATTTCCAAAAAGCAAATTTCTGGTCAAAAAATATTTTTTTTTTAGACCCTGAGTTTCTGCCGGGCATGTGACAGTGGGGAAAATTAGACTTTTTTGAGAAAATTTGCCTACAGTCCACAGTTTTAAAAATAACTGACTAAAAATGTTAAGTTTTTTTTTTTTGATCTTCTTTAATTTAATTCTTCTTAGTTTAAACGAGCATAACATCATTTATTTATTAGTTATTTATTTCCAATATTTCGTCTGCACATTGGGTGACTTCTTCAGGGAACAATTATTACATCCAATGTGGAAATGAATAATTATTACATAAATGTTCCTAAGCTCGTTTAAGCTGAGAAGAATTAAATAACTGACTAAATTAAAAATCGAATCCTCATGGGCGATTTTTAAAATACATTTATCTTACGTCCTTAATAAATCGTAAAATTCAGTGAAATTTCATTTTTTTATATTACTGCTATACAAAATTTAAAAGTCGTGGGATACAAACGAAGTGTATTTCAAATAAAAGCCAATTATTTTTTCTATTGATATTTTTTGCTAAATCCTCTTTCACAATTTCAGATTTTTGATAATAATTGAAAAATATGTTAAATATTCACTTTTTGATTTGAATACACCATTTCTACTATCTTACCAAAATCGTAAAACTTTTCTTTAATTAAAAAACAATATTTTGCTCCACAAATGACCATCATTAAAATCATTTTAGTAAATTTCTTAAGTCTTGTATTTTTAATAGAAACATTTAATAGGGCTTACCTAATATTTATTTGTAACATTTTTTGTTACTAATTTACTCAGGTTTTTTTATAAAATACGTTAACAAATTTTTAAATAAAATTGTGTTAATTTTTTTGCTCTTGAACAGCACTTTTAAAGTTTTTTTTATTATCGTCAAAATGCATGTCGATTAAAGAGTATATACAAATAGAGAGACTACACTTCCCACTCCTCTCAGCAACATAATACCAAACTCGGGCAAGCAAATGAAAACATATTTTTTACACTAAAAAATAATTTCAACATGTTGATAAAAAATTTGTTAGTTTCTACTAAAACTTAATGTATTTTAATTTTATCTTGCTCATTTTATCGTTAGAATATTAAATAAATAAACTTTTTATTAAATTATTATTCAAAAACATGATGAAAACTAATTTAAACTTATAAATTTCTGCAACATGTTTTCATTTTCTCGGTGCTAGCTTACGAGCAAATAAAAAGGGGGCAGATTGAGAGAGACTGATGTGGATAGAAACCCACAGATGTCGATGAAGCAGAGTATCCACATTCTTCTCAATAAGAGACAAATGCGATTGGTAAATTTTTGAAGATGTTGTAAGAAAAATAAAAAGGCTCTATTTTCAACTAAAATTTTTTATACAAAAAAAAAAAAAAAAAAAAAAGTGACCGGGATACATTTCGTGTATATTCCACAATTTTTAAATGTGTTATAGCAGAAATATAACAAATATTGATATTTTGCCGATTTTGATGATTGGTTACGTACATAGAACAAATTACTTTTAAAAATAGGCCATGAGGAAGCTTTCTGAAATTTAGTCAGTTATTTTTCAAATTTAAATTTTTAAATTTGCTCAAAAAATTACAATTTTACCCACAGTGCATGAGCAGGCTTTTCAACTAGTACTTAAAAAATATTACATATTTTTTACGAACGTTCATGATTTTTAGGTATTGAATGTATTCATATACTCAGAGAAAAAAGTTTCATTATATTGATGATATTGTTTCATAAATTTTTGTTAATCAATTATTCATCACACACAGAAAAATAAATTTACAACCGAATTTAAAAGTATATTTTAATGGCAACAACTTATAACTTCAGTTAGTACTACGATATTTACATTAGCTTTCTGAATATTTTGGGTGTTGCAACTAAAATTCAGTTGAATTAACCGAGCTTTGTTGTGAAAACTGATGTTTTATTGTGCCAACTGACTGAAATGAGCAATAACCAAATTTGAGTAGTAGTAACCGAATTTTAGTTGGAAAATAGCTATATTTTTCTATGTGTGCATATTTATGAAGTTTTTATAAAAATTTATGATAAAAATTGCATAGACCTTTATCGTTTCATGAACAAGTATCATAAACTTTGTAAAAATAATTTTTTGCTTTTAATTAAAACTTTTGATTTTTATTTGAAATGTAGATAATATCATTTACAATCTAGACTAAATACATTAAACTTTAAAACTCAAAAACTACCAGAAATTATTTAAAATTCTGAAATGTCAATTAAATATTATATTATATGTGGTCAACTTAAAATATAAATTTTTGATTATGCTATAAAATTTCGAAATTTTAATTGAAGTTTTTTAAATACATAATTATACACATTATATAAAGATTTATGAAAATTGTTCATCATATTCATGAAATGGTTCATAATATATACGAAGCATTTCACAAAACCTCAGCAAAATAAAGTGGAAGTAGTGCTTTAAGAACCTCTTTAACTTAACTCCCAAAGCATTAGTATACGCATATAATTCGCTTTCATAGAAGTTATTTTTAACAACTGCCAAAAATGTTAAATTAAAGTTATTTTAAACATCATTTGCATCACTTTATAAATTAATTGGTATCTAAATTAATAACATCCTAAGAAGTGCTTTTTCGTAAGATCATATATTCTTTTTATATATGGAGGTTGAGGTGGTAAGTGGTTATATTTTCAATTAGAAGGTTGTGAGATCGATTCCGGACTTGGGAGATAATTATTTTTTTTTATATGCGTCCTGCGGAGCATTACGCGAATCGTACGCACCGCTTTCCAGAGGTGGCATGTCATAACGTTCAATGACATAATGTTCATGGACGTTATGTCTCTCGAAAAGTGTCATAATGTCCATGGACTTTATGACAATTTGGAAAATGTCGTAATGGCCATGGACATTACGACATTATTTTTTTTGGATATTATGTCACTTTTAAATGTCGTACGTCCATGGACATTATGTTATTGGATATTATGTCATTGGACATTATGTCATTGGACGGTGGTCCATGGACATTATGTCATTATACGTTATGTCATGCCACCCCTCCTCCTTCTAAAATGTCTTAACTTTTTATAATATTCAATGTGCACCAAAATCAATTGCTTAAAACATCCGAGCGGAACAATTGAAAATGTACCATCAATCAAAATCTTTTTATTGTTGTTGTTGGGAATATTTTCATTAATTAGCTTGACCATATTACCTGATCCAAAGACGCAGTACGCAAAGTCTTTAGAGTCGTGCAAACTTTAAAAAACGGTGTTTTGTCACGACTCTCATGCAACGTATATCCAAACTTTTTAAAAATATTTTCTATTTTAAACATATTGACAACATCGGTCGGAGTCTTTGGATATTCCGCAAAACCGTTTGCTGTCAAATATTGCAGACCGCGTTTGACTTTGTTGAAATCAATGTTTTTAGTTGACTCTTGATTGCTTAATGGCAAACAAGAAAAACATTGTTAACAATGCAATGCAAGAAAAACCTGATAAATTATTAACTTTCCTTACGCACACGTTCCGGAAATTCTCCCGGATTCCGCTAACAGCGTTAGCAGCGCCCAAAGTACTTGCAACATCCAAACACTGATGTTTTATTTGGTGGAGGGCTTTAAGTTCTTCATACAGCTTCCGTTGGTCGCTGTGATTATGCTCAATAAAAGCAGTGGCTTTATGACACTGCCTGTTTTCCAGAACCTCTCGCGGCTTGCAGTTTTCTTTGTAACACGTATAATATTTTCTTCCTCTAGCTTCCGAATTTTTTAAATACATTTGATTTTTAACTTTTACGTATAACACTTTACTATTTCTTCTTTTGCCACTCATTATTTGAAATTCAAGATTTGCCATTATTTTTAATCACTTTAATAATGATCTTTACTTACCAAAATTCTAGCAAGAACTGCGTTCCTTTTTGTAAAATAACTCATTGTATTGCTATTATTTACTATACGACAATTTTAAGAACAGTTACAAATGCATAAAATTTACCAACATGTAATTTTAATAGAAATGAAATACCTCCCAACAAAAATGAAATAACTCCCAATGATAAAATCACATTTTTTTTTTTTGTTAATATTTTATAATACAATAAATGACACTATATAATATAAGTTGATGAGAGTGCTAGCAACTATGGCCTTCGACTCAAAATCACATTTAAAAATGAAAATAAAATAAGTCGTTAACAAAAGTGAAATTATTCTCAATGCCAAAAAGGAGTGAAATAACTCCCAACAAAACCTGGTTGGGAATTATTTCATTTGCGAGTTATTTCACAACGAAATAATTTCTAACAGAAGATTATGAAATAAATCCTATCGCATTGGGAGTTATTTCATAGTGAAATAAATCCCAATTTATATGGAAAATTTTAGGGAGTTATTTAATTTAATTTAATTTAATTAATTTTTAATTTCACGAAACCCGAAACCGATGCAGTCAAAACAAAATGTCAGGGGTCTAAGGGAACAGTTGCGTAGTTTTTGCCTATACTAAGCAGTAGCTTGGTGATTGAACTCATAAATTGTTGAAAAAAATAAAATATTCGGAAAATATGAGATTTGGATTTATTCACTCAATTGCTTATAACTTTGTCCGATTTTCTTCTGGTTGGTCTTAGTTATTACGTAAAAGTATCATCCTTACATACATGATGAGAAACCAGACGTTTTTTTTAACGAGTTGTACTTTTCCGTCGGCACAGAATCACTGTAAAATATGATTTTTTTGAAAATGTTGTTTCGATAAATTTTTTACCGTTTTACCAATCAAAGATCAGATTATACATATTTGTTCGTCATCTCAATACCTTGCATTTGGGTACCAGCAACTACCCAATCGGACATTTCTAGCTCGAGATATGATTTGTCAAGTGAAAAAAGGTCGAAAAAATCAAAAAAATTACAATATCTCAAAAAATGTTCCATAAACAAAAATTTAACATTGATTTTCGAATTCAGCGGGAGAAAATAAATAAGGAAATCTATCTCTCATCAAATGTGCAATTTAAAACGACCAAATAATTAACATCTTGAGTTTAAAAAAAAAAATATAGAAAATCCAGACAAGTTATGAAATTTGATTTTTTAATTCTATTATCTCGGATCTCAAAGAAGTAGCAAAAGCGAAAAATATCGATGACAAAACTTGAAAGCTAGTTTATTAGCAATAATCAATTAGTAAATTAATTAATAACTTTTACTTAATCTAAATATATCACTTTAACTTAATTATAGAGTTTTTACCGAACTCTCTCCAGATCTTTAGAAAACAATACGAAAAACATTAAAAGAACTTACGTTCCAAGGCACACTCGTTTCATTGCAGGCCACTTTTCCCTACCTGTAATTAAACTACTTACCTCTCCAATACTTTTTTTTCATTATCTGGTATATTTTTTCTTATTAAAGACACTTCTCGTCATATTAATTATTAAAAAAATATTTTAAAATATGCAATGAATTCAAAGTTGCTAAATCAGCTTTTTTTATTATTTCGAAATCACATAATAAAAATGTTTTAAAAATCATTATTTTATCTTTTTTTAACTTAAGTTCGCTTTAAGTTTGTTGCACTGCATAAGTAACTTTGGCGCAAATGGTACCGTAACTCAGATTCGTGTGTTCAATGCTCGCAGGCACCAAAAGATTTATTTTTGTTTAATATTTAAAGCAACATCCTCTAGAGTATGAAGAACATTTTTATTAAATAAAACTGTTAACATATATTTGAAAAAAAAAACACCAGTGAACTGTTGAAAAAGAGCATTAATGCACTGTTTCAAATGATATTAAAGAAATTATGTGTTCACTCCATTCGCCCAATGACACGACAATGTTAAAATCATTAATGATTCACCTAGTTGGCACCACATCCGGATCAGAAGATGTGGTGGTTTTACTACTTCTTCCTCAGCTCGTATTTAGCTGGGAAATTATAAATTTTTCATAAACATTTATGAAACTTTTGTTAAGCATTTCATACAAAATTATGAAACTTATTTATAATGTTTATGAAACATGTCATTCATCATATTTATGATGTGTTTCATAAATATGATGAAGCTTTTTCCCTTTTTCCCATTTTCAAAATAAAAACTCAAAAAAAATTTTTTTTTCCCAAGATGAGCTTAAATACGGATAACATAATGTTTTTATTATCAAATTTGTTTCAAAAATGCATGCACGTAACCAAATGACAAATTTCGATAAAATAGGAAAATTTCGATAAATTAGGAAAATTTTAAGAGCAGATTTTGAATGTAAAGGGTTTTAAAATAGGTAATTGACAGCTTTGAATTTAATTTGTAGACGCACTATTTCACTGATCATCTAACTGTTACTTTCCTTTTTTCAGTAAACTCAACATTTTCATAATGGTAAAGTACACGAACGAACAACGTATACAAATTATAAAAATGTAATACCGAAATTCGGAGTCGGTGACCGCCACTTTAAGAGCGAATTTCATCGCAAAATGATCTTCAGTGACGAAGCTCATTTTTGGCTCAATGGGTTCGTCAAGAAGCAAAATATGCGTTATTGGTTTGGTGAAAGTCCACATGTGATTCATGAATCACCACTTCATCCACAAAAAATTAATTGGTTGGTGCGGTTTGTATGCCGGCGGCATCATTGGGCCATACTTTTTCGTCGACAATAACGATCGGCACGTTACAGTGAATGGCGATCATTATCGCACCATGATTACAGATTATTTTTGGCCCTAATTGGAAAACGTGGACTTTAACGACATGTGGTTTCGATTTATTGAAGAGTAAGTTTGATCAGCAGCGTGTTAGCTCAAGAAATGGACCAGTCAATTGGCCGCCTCGTTCGTGCGATTTAACGCCTCTAGACTTTTGGGCTACGTCAAATCATTGGTCTATGCCAACAAGCCAACGACGTTGGAAAAACTCATTCCAACATTGAACGCGAAATAGCGGCCGTTACGGCCGAAATGTGTGACCGAGTCATCGAAAATTGGGTCCAACGAATCGACCGCTGCCAACGTGCCCTCGGTGGCCATATGAACGCAGTCGAGTTCCATTCATAAATGTTTTGATTGTATTTCAAGTCGATAATAAAGTTTTTTAAATATCTCAAATGGTTTGCGGTTTATTTAAAAAAAAAGTTCTCAAGTCCTTATTGAAAAACCCGTTACAAATCAATGTTGATAAAATTCAGCCAATACTTTTATGGGAAGGATATCCGTTTTATCCAAAATAACTTACAATACAAGAAATTTCGGCGATTTTTTAAGTTACTACAAAAAAAAAAAAAACTTTATGCAGTGAATAGATTGCATTGAATATTATGTTACCCCATCCCTATCTCAATTTTTTATTTTTTGATAATGGACTCATACCACATTCAAAAGTAAGTGTTTTTAAATGACCGAATTTTTATGAATTTAATATTTTACATAATTTTTATGAAATAGAAAGTCATATACAAATGTGAAAATCAAAATGTTGGCCTATCTCTTTCTCTGCATATTTATTTTAAATTCTAAATACTTATTGCACAAAGTATTTTACTGTGAAAATACATGTTCGTTCAATCTCATTTTAAATAATAAATCTGCTTAAAATTGTCAATTTGTCAAATTTGTTGCGTGTATATTTTAATTTTATCTTATTGTGTAATAAAATATATGAAATAAAACAATTTTAAATTATTAAACATAAATCACACAGTTACAAATTAAGCTACTTTTTGTCTACATACACAATCACATAAAATTAAATAACTACAAGAATGTAAAAGACAGCTAATATGAGATATCACTGTATTATACCCAGTAAAAATTTTGCATGCTTTTAAAAGCATATAATTAAGGATATATCGAAAACAATTCTACCTATTTACGGATTGTATAAAATGCAGTTGCTTTTGTACGTTTTTAAATCGATACAATTTCGTTTGGTAGGAATCAAACCGTATTTAACTCACGAAATAACATAAATCTCCGAACTGCAAGATGTCGTTTGGAAACGACGAAACAAAGAATTGAACATATTTGTAGTTTTGAGTTCAATAATCTTCCTCAGAATTTGAAAAACATTGAAAGAATTTTAATTTTTAAAAATAGTTTAAAAGAGTTTCTCCTCTTTAGAAATGCTTCTACTGTAAAAATTTATTTTAATATGTAATATAATAATATAAAATATAAATGAAGGGCTTATTGTAAAACTTGATAAGCCACATTTAAGATTTAGTTTGTTTTTTGTCTTTTAAAGGTTAAAATAAAAAAAACTGTGACTTTTGCAGGACGTTTCCACTCTATGTACTTACAATAACTGTTTGAGCAAGACTTCTATCAAATATTAGTCAATGGATGTCTAGAAAACAGCGAGAATCCATAAAACAGTAAATGTGGCTTATCAAGTTTTTACAATAAGCCCTTAAAATATAAAAACATATATTTTGTTTTTTATTTTTTTTTATTATAAATCTTGTTGTATATAAAAACTTATGTAATTTTTTTACCAACTCGCCTCAATAATCTCCAAGTGGTGCTGAGGCACTTTCTATCTTTTGTAAAATATTTCCTTTTTTTATGAAAATAAACTGAATAAAAAATTAAAAAAAAAATAAATAAAACAAATGGGCTGGTTTTTGCTGAGACGCAGTAAAAGAAACGAATAATTTTCGTATAAATATATAAAAACAAAAATTTTCAGCATTCTCTATTCCTTATAAACGATCCAATTTTCCCGAGTGTTTTTGTGTTTGGTGTTTCCAAAAATGGTATAAAAAATAATAAGTGATTTCATTTTAAAAATATAAAATAAATTAAATAAGTAAAAAATAAATAATATTATTATATTAATATGTCAAAAATTTTAACAACAAAAAATTAATATTCGTAGAATTTAATGTTAAATAAATTATATTATAAGTTTGATATAAGTTTAATTAAAAATAAAAATTCGAGACCATACTCTGTATTTATTTATTAGAATATTGTCCTAACAAATAATCTATAGAGTTTTTGTTTTCAAATTTATTAATTGACCACTTTCAGGAATGTGTTTATAGAACTATTTCAGGAGTTTTGTAGGTTTCCATCATCAGAACACGTTTTGAAAGAAGTGACAATCCCATGCAAAACATCAAACATTCATATAAACTAGTTTTCTCACTAAATGAGAACTATTATATGAGTTTCATAGTTTTAATGAAATTTTTAATAAATTTAATGAATGAATTAAATTATGATGTGAGCATAATTTTATGAAAACTGCATTAATTTAATGAAAATTTTCAATGAACGTGTTCCGGTGGCAATTCATAGATCTAATGCAAAAAATCATTGATATCATGCAGATAATTGTCTCAGTTTATGAAATATAATTTTACTTAAATAAATAAAATCACAGCATTTTATGAGCGCTAAAATCGGTGCTTATTTTACCCAAAATTCGCCATATAAAAATCATGGCATATGTAAGCAGGTTTTTAATTGATTATTTTTGGCTTACTCCCTTACAAACCTACTTGCTGACAAACACCTTTTATTACTGGGTAACGTAATAATTGATTAACAGCATAAATAATATTAATAAAATATCTACTACCATCAGCACGAATACTTTAACACATAAACTAAAATAACTATGGACATTAATAAGTGAATCTGGTTTAAAATATCAAATTAAAATAAATTGGATTATATTGTATCAATTTTATTATTTATTGAATGCTTAACAAGGACCGCAAGAGCAGAATTAAAACGTAACAAAATTACAATCACTACACAGTGGGAATTTTCGTAGACGTTTTAATGAAACCATTTTTAATAGAACTTTTTCAAGAGGCGTGTGAAATTTTTAATAAATAAATTCAACATTTTCATTACATTTTATAAAAACCGCATTAATTTAATGAAAAGTTTTAATATACGTTCCAGTGAGACTTCATTGTTATAATGCAAAAATTCATTGGTATAATCCTTTCAGTGCAATCATTGTTTTTAAAAGTTTGCATTTTTTAAAAAGATTTTTTTTAATTTATCAATAACGCAGAATGGGTACAATATTCAAAATAAAAAACATTACTAAATGTATATTACACTCACAATATTGTTCGATTAAAAACTACCTAAAATAGCTATTAAATTAACAATTAAAAAAAGCAATACTGACTTTCCATTTTATTTAACCCATTTTCACATTTATTTTTAATATTTAACTAACAACGCGTAAAAAAAACGATTTTTTCCTTTGTTTTTGAAATTGAAAAAAATGTTTTTATTGTTACAAAACCGAATACATAAAGGGTATTTTTTATAGAGGCATAGAACTTTGAAATGGAATAAAACAAATATGAATTTTTTAAATTGACCTGGAATTTTCTTTATTCGAAATTTATGAATATTTATTTAAATATGACTTCTGGCATATGACCGCCACGGCTGGCTCGGACGGAGTCTGGAGGTCCAATTTTCGATGACTTTTTCCAACATTTGTTGCAATATATTGGTAATAACGCGGCGAATATTGTCCTCCAAGTTGTCAATCTTTTCGGGATTATCGGCGTAGACTAGCGACTTCACATATCCAAACAGAAAATAGTCCAGCGGTGTTAAATCCCACGATCTTGGAGGCCAATTCACGGGTCCGTAACGAAAAACGCTTACCAAACGTTTCCTTCAATAAATCAATTGTGGCACCAGATATGTGATATGTTGCGCCGTCTTGTTGAAACCACAGCTCCTGCGCATCATGGTTGTTCAATTGATGAACGAAAAAGTCAGTAATCATGGCTCTATAACCGTCACCATTGACTGTAACATTCTGACCAGCATCGTTTTTAAAGAAGTACGGACCAATGATTCCACCGGCCCATAAAGCACACCAAACAGTCAGTTTTTCTGGATGTAACGGTGTCTAAGCATACACTTGAGGATTGTCATCACTCCAAATACTGCAGTTTTGTTTATTGACGTATCCCTTTAACCAAAAGTAAGCTTCATCGCTAAACAAAATTCGCTTATGAAAATGGACGTAGTGCGCGATAAGTATTTCGAACAGAACCATGATTTTCAAAATAAATTTGCACAATTTGTAAGCGCTGTTCAGGCGTCAGTCTATTCATGTTGAAATGACAAACTAAACATAAACTAAACATACATCACTTGACAGCTGACAAAATGTGATGCCAACTTAAAGTTATATATTTGTATAAAAGAGTCCTGTACATACACAACCCAATGTTTGTATTTGTATGTATGTATGTTTGAATTTTTTGTAAATACAATTGAAACAATTTTGTATTTAAACAAATTTTTTTTGTAAAAAATATTTTGTGAATTATTGGACTTTTTTTTTGAAAGTGAAAAAAATAAAATGCTAAATTTTGACTGCCAATATTTAACTACACTCACAATGATGATCGTTTAAGAGTATCAAGTTCTGAATGAATCAGGTAAAAATTATAACATGATTTCCATAATCATTTTATGACTATTGATAATGATAAAAATCGTTACCAGTGATCATATTATGATCAGCCATAATCATGTTTACGATTGTTACGATAATAATATGACTTGATAGATTGCCAGCTGTTCTTTGGCTGATTAGATCCGTTACATTACAAACAAAAACAAAAAATAATCAAGTGCTATATTTCTTATTGTACTGAAAACGTGTCAATTTGCGGTGCATATATTGTGTACATAATTTGTTTTGTGATTTGAGTGTATTCATATTTTGATGTTTTCAGGGACATATAGTAAAATTTCACAGCGAATATTTTTGCAGAACATTTTAACCCCTTAAATCCCTATTTTAAAGGTGTTTTTTGCTCTTTTTTAATAGAATGACAAAAAAAGACCCTTACCTTGAGGAGTTAGAGGGTTAACATATTCTACAAAAATATTTGATTTTGCTGTATTAAGGGACTAATAGTAAAATTTTAAAATTTTAACCCCTTAAATCCCTGTTTTAATTGTGTTTTTTGCTCTTTTTTTAAAAAAGAATTTGAGTTTAATTTGTAAACGCACTATTTCACTGATCTGACTGTTACTTTCCTTTTTTCAGTAAACTCAACATTTTCATAATGGTACAGTACACGAACGAACAGCGTATGCAAATTATAAAAATGTACTACCGAAATTCGGAGTCGATGACCACACCTTAATAGCGAATTTCATCGCAAAATCATCGTCAGTGACGAAGCTCATTTTTGGCTCAATGGGTTCGTCCATAAGCAAAATATGCGTTATTGGTTTCGTGAAAATCCACATGTGCTTCATGAGTTACCACTTCATCCACAAAAAATAACTGTTTGGTGCGGTTTGCATTCCGGCGGCTTCATTGTGTCATATTTTTTTATCGTTATCATGATTACCGATTATTACCATGATTACCGATTATTTTTGGCCTGAATTGGAAAACATGGACTTGGACTTCTTCAGGACGGTGCCACAAGCCACACAGTATACGTTACAATCGATTTTATGAGCGTGTTATCTCAAGAAATGGTCCAGTCAATTGGCAGCCTTGTTCGTGCGATTTAACTCCTCTAGACTATTTCCTTTGGGGCTACGTAAAATCATTGGTCTATGCCAACAAGCCGACGACGGTGGAAGAACTTAGAGCCAACATTGAACGCACAGTGTGGTGAAGTCATAAAACGAGTGGCCATAAATAGAAGGAGTTGCCGTAGAGCAATGAAATTTTGTATAAAAAAATAGTTGGACAAAAGAAGTTTTTTCACAAAGTCTTAAAAAAATTGGGCAATGGCCACGCCCACCTCCCATATAACCGAAATACTCAAAAATCTATTTAAAAGTAAAAAAAAAAAAAATAAAAAGTTTTATTGATATTTTGTGATTAACTTATGTTTATGTTATTATTGAAACTATATAATTTTTTATTAATAAGTTTTAGTTTTTATTATTTTTATTTTCATACTTATGTTCCTTTATTTATGTACTTGCTTTTGTATAAATGCTTGTAACTTCTGAATTTTTGCATGGATTTTTGAGAAAAAGGTCTTATTTTATTTATGCAGTTACACGCTATGAATAAATATTATTTATTTCCCCCAATTTTTACCAATTTTTTTTTTTAATTTTTTTTTAATAAAATTTTTGGCGATTTTTTGTCTTAAATTTTTTTAAAAATGAAAAAAAATCAAATGGAAAGTAAAGCAAATGTTATTTTTTAATGTTTATACTTGTTTTATTATTTAAATTAATTATAAAAAATAATGTTTTGAACAATTTTTATTTATTAAATACAATAAGAAAGAAAATGTTAGCTGGTTTATCACTTTCTTCAAGCTGGTTTATTAAATTTTCTTGATCATCCGCATAAATATTATTTTCCTCAATAATGAAATCATTTATTTCTTCACAACTCCTTTTACTTATTTTATCTTATTTTCTATGTATAGATAACTTTGGTTCAGACTGCAATACCATTATTTCTATTAGGTCGTTATTAGTATTTGTACGACTATTTTTTCGAGTATGGTTTAAACGAGTTTTTCGAAAAACTTTATGAGTGGCTTCTATAGCTTCCTCAGATAACATTCCTACTGGAATCTTGGGGTTTTTTATAAATTCTGCTCCATGAACTAGTAATTTTGTGGACAGTAACAGGCATACAATACAAAGAATATTTTTGAACATATAAAGAAAAATTTTTAATTAGTGATGGGTCAGCCTGCGTTATGCTAGATGAGACATCAATGTTGCTGAACAACCGTCTCGCAGTATTCCCATCATTTGCTGTACCAAAACCGGTTTTAACTTTATCGACATTTAATCCAAGCTCCTTTTTAAAATCTTCTTGAATTTTAGATTTTCTTTGAGTTAAAATTTGCTTATCATCATTTTTTGAAACTCTCCAAATTTTTAGAGGCAACCTGTTAGCTATGTGTAATATACACTCAAAGAATTTTATCCATGCATGTAATGTTGATAGTCAGTGTTTATGTAATTCTTCTCTTTTTTTAAGGTCCCTCTCAAATACTTTAATTAAAATCATTTCAGTGGGTTTTGCAAAGCAAACAAAACAAGAAGAACAGCTTTTGTTATCAGCTAACACATTAAGAACAGCTCCATCTAGCATTGTTAATCTCATGTCAAAATGAACGGTAAGGTTTTTTTTATCAGAAACATAATCAAATGCTTGCAAATTATCTATTTCTTCCTCAATAATTGCCCTTGTAGTTTTAAGCAAATCCAAATTTTCTTTTTCCATATAATAGCATATTCGACGACAATACCTTATTGAGGAATGTTTTAAATTATTCCATAAACTGTTTTCTGTAGCCCAGTCTAAAAATCTTACTGAAGCAAATGAAGTGTGTTGTATGTTTGTGCCAAATATTGAAAATTTGCCTAATTTGCACTTGCCTTGACACTGAAAAAGTGAAAAAAATTGACTTTTCTGCCAAGCTCTGCAAAAGAGACCCATTTTTTTTAATGTATATACTTGTATCAATATTATATTAAAGTATCAAAAATAAACTCAAATAAACTTTTTTTTAAACCTTCTATAAACTTGTAAGTTGTAAAAAATTAAAAAATTTTCTTTCTGTTTACATTCAGAATAACGGTACAAAATACATGATGAATTAAATGTAAAAAAAATATGTTACCATATTTTAGTAATGTCATACTTTAATATTTATAAAAAATTTAACTGCATTATCGACAATTTACGTTAAATTAACCCATTTGTATATACGTTATTTTTCACGTTTTTTGTGTGCATATTGCATACTTACCAAAAACTTTCAACTTTGATTGACTGTAACTTTGTCAAAAATATTCTTTTTGATTATTGTAACTTGAAATCTACTTTATCAAAATGTTTTATTAGATTTTCAAAATTCCAAGTCATTTTTTTATTTTTGGCCGCTGACACCACACAGTGCGACGTGTCCAAGTTACATATAACCAAATATACACAATCCATATACTCTGTCATTTGTTTGTATGTCACAGCAACTTGATAGTTTTGTTATTGTGGATACTCACAGTATCAAGACTGTGGGAATGCTTAACAGACATACTTACATGTATAATGATGTAGACATAAGTTTATGCTGAATTGCAGATTAGCTGCAATTCTTAGCTTTAAGTTATTTTTAAGAATTTAAATGAAACCAGTTTTTAAAAACCAACAAAACAACTTGGTTGTTTTGTTTACGTTTGTCCCGCGGTGGTCATATGAACGAAGTCGAGTTCCATGTTTTGATTGTATTTCAAGTCGATAATAAAGTTTTGGAAATATCTCAAATGGTTTGCATTTTATTTAAAAAAAAAATTGTCTAGTCCTTATTGAAAAACCCGTTATGTCACTAATATTAAGTAGAACATTTTGTTGATGTTCTTCGATTTTTATTAAGAGTTTACTAAAATGTTACTAAATTTTACTACATTTTAGTAACTTTTACTAATTTTGTTTACTACTTTTATATTACTACACTCAAAAAAATAAGTGTGTAGAAAAGTTAGTAAGACATCTTGTAAATCTGGTATAATATTTTTCAGCAAATTTTTTTTGCTAAAATTATGTTTTAAACTAAAATTTTAGTTACACTTATTCAGCACTTAACTGTTTTCAACTAATATCTTACTAATATTTTACTAATGTTTTACTAATTTATTGTGCTAAAGAAATTGTGTTGATTAGCACATCAATAAAGTGAACGACAACCAGACTAAAAGATATACGCAGAATGAATTAGACGTCGCGGCTAGTCTAGATGTAGTAGTGACAAGGAAAATGATACTAAAAGTACAGCTCTAGTATGACATAATATAAAAAAACAACTGGAAGATTTTTGTAACTTTTTACATACATAAAACAAAATTGTGGATTAAAACAACTTAATTTTTTAATATTTAAATTTAATAAAGATTAAATGTGTATTTGTAAACTAAATGTTTATTAATAATCTTGTGTGGTCAAATTGCAAACAAATATGCAATAAGTAGACAGACTAAAGCGAAAGACAAAGACATACATCTTAGGTACATTTTTTTGTTTCCTTTTTCTTATTGCAAAAAAGGGTTGTATATGTTATATTTTGTTAGTTTTTCGTTTCGTTTCTATAGTTCTCTGCGGCATTTGCGTTCCTTTAAAAGATAGCATCATCTAGACAATAATTGATATAAGTAGTTCAAAGATAATTTCGTTTATGTTAAATATAATTATTTCCAATTTTTTTTAGATATTACATTAATTGATATCGTCAGCTCGCTGATTTTCAGCAAAAGATTTTGCTGACATTTGCAGTTATTTTGCAAGCACCCTCCTGACTAAAATTTTGCTGACTCAGCAAATTTTTTTGCTGACTTTACTAACTTTTTTATTTAAGTGTATAATATAAAATTACAATAACGTTTTGCTAAAATTTGCAAAACGATCCACTGGCCCAATATTAGCAAAACAAATTGTAACAGTTACATACTTTTCTGTGACTATTACAGACTTTTTTATTTAAGTGTAGTTCGTTAAAGCCGAACTGCACTACAATTAAATTATGGTTTAGTAAAAAAAAAAAATAAAATATACCATAGCAACCCCTTCAGTAGAAATGATCTATATTTTCTTAACATTTCCCCACTCCTTTATATTTGTTTATAAAACTACCATATTGTCTTGGATTGTTTTAGGTTTATTTATTTTTTTTCTCATAATTTAATAGACGAAAATCCCAGTAAAATCTTCACATATTTTGTTAGGCTTTTGCTTTTGCTTTTATTTTCCTTATTATCTTTTCTTATTTATTGTATGGATACAAGTGTCAGATATTGTGTGAATAATGTTCAAGTATCATTATATTTTATGACAATGTGTGTGTCTTGCAACAGTTTGTAGTTCTTTTTTTTAATGCTTTTTTAGCTTTGCTCTTTGTTTATTTAAATTATTGTCTAAAACACTTGCTTAGCAAATATTTTTTTATATTGATATAATAAAAAATACTGTATCAGATATAAAATGAATAGTTTCATGCTATTTATTTGAAGATGTTAGAGTACTCAAACGCTGTAACCGTTACTCCATTAATCGACCGATTTTAAGCTAACGATAAGCATTAAAACTGTGTTGTTCACACCCTATTGTGCTGAATCTGTACTTCTACTTTAAGTTGACTAAATTTAATTTAAATGTATAAATAAAATGATTACCTACACTTTGTACACTCAACCAAGAAGTCAGATAAGTCAGTAACAAATTTAGCTGAGTCTGCCAAATTTTAGTCATCAGGGTGCTTGCAAAAAAATTGCTAATGCCAGCAAAATTAGTAAAGTTAGCAAAAGTTTTGCTAACACATAGTATATTAAAAATTAAAAAATCCAGTAAAATTATTCAAATGTTTGCTCAATGTTACACTTAGAATACTATGTAGGTAAAGACCACTGCAAATGTAGTTAAAAACAAATGAAATTTCACCTAAAGGAAGGAACGACTTACATTTCAGTAAATTCAACTAACATTGTCATTTGTTTTTTTTTAAATGACTAACAATTGTAGTAAAAATGAACCACATGTTAGTAAAAAAATAAACAAACATTACTTTTTTTTTATTTTTTTAAATAAAACAAAACCAATGTAAAATCATAAAACAGTCATTTGATGTGGTTTGTTTTTTGAACAACAACGTTAGTAAAAAATTTATTTTGTTCTACAAATGACTGACATTTACATTAAAAATAAAGAAACTGTACTACAACCCAAACAACTACATATTTTTAAAGCACGAGTGTAGTAGCCTGAAAAAAATAAAAAAAAAAATTGCACGAAAATTTTACTTTAGTTATATTATTCGCTAAAACCCCTAAACAAATTTTTGTGATTCTTACACTTAATAATATAAAAATACCCATTGTAATGGCATTCTCTTTCATCTCTCGATTTTTATCAATTATTGTTTCTCTTATTGTAGAACTAGGTCTACAAGTTACACAGTCTTACAAAAGTTTACATACGGCAATCAAATTTCTATTTTCTTGGTGAAAATAAGATTTTGGTTTCTTTTTTCTTTAATATCTCATGCAAATTAAGAAACAAAACATTTTAATAATATTTTAGAATATTTGTTGTTGTTAACAAATAACAACAAAATTCAAAGATTCGTCAAATGGTAAAGTTACATAAATTTACATAACCTGCTAAAAAAATGATGTACCGTTATAAGTGCCATTACGAATTTCATGAAATTTTTGTTTGAATCGTTAGTAGAGTTTGTACTTTGACATAAAGTGATCAAATTTTAAAAATTTTAATTATAAAGTGTGAATAGTGGAGTAAAATGGGCGGAGGCAAAGAAATTTCTGAACCAATTCGAAAAACCGTCATTAAATTGAGGAATGATGGCAAGTCTCTTAATGAAATTTGGAATTTATTAAATTTAAAAAAGGCCACAGTACAAACAATAATAACAAATTTAAAAAAAAATGGAAATTATGAAAGTAAAGCTCGTTCTGGCCGCCCCCGTATTCTCGACAACCGGACAGAAAGGTCCGTTATTCGCTCTGTCCAAGATAATCCTAAGCAAAGTAGAGTCGAATTAAATACGAAACTAAAGTCTCATCTGGGAATAACAGTGTCCGACCAGACAGTTCGCAGAAGCATCAAAATAAATGGGTACAATAGCACAGTTGCAAGGAAAAAACCACTACTTAGACCTGTGAATATCCAGAAGCGCTTGGAATATGCCCAAAAGTACGAAAATGTTCACGTAAATGACCCTACATTTTGGGAAAGCGTAATATGCAGTCTAAAAAAACGTCATATAACGTCAATTCCTGCTTTAAAGGAAGCGTTGATGGAGGAGTGGAGAGGAATTACACCTGAAACAACCAAAAAATTGTCTATATCCATGCCATCTCCACTATCTTCTGTAATAAAAGCGAAAGGAGGCCATACAAGATACTAATTACCTTTTTAAAGTACTATTTATTGACCGTATGTAAACTTCCCAGGTAGAAAAATACAATCTTTAAAACGTTTTAAAAGCATTTTTCATGATGGTACAAGCGTTTTCAGAACATACCAATTACAAATTTAAAGCGTTTTGAGAATGTGCAAAATGATAACCCAAATTTACGGTCTGAGGATGGTATTTTATAACGTTCTCAAAACATTGCAAAACAAAATTTTTGAAATGCTTTTTCAATCGTTAAATAAGTATTTGCAGAACATTTTGGCTTACAGTTATTAAGCGTTATGAAAACGACCCAAATGATAACCGCTTTGAGGGTTGTAATTTTGAACATTGTCAAAACGCTCGAAAGACAAATTATAAAGATCTTTATGAATTGTTCATAAATACCACAAATAATGAAACATGTAAAATATGATTAAAATAATATAAATAAAGTAACAAAACATTGTAATTTTAAATAGTTTAACTATTTAAAATATTGCTTTATCTGTCCTCAAAATATAGTGCTTTATAAAAGATATACAAGGACTATACACTTTATAGAGTCGCTACATTATGGGCTGGCCATATTGAGTGATTTATTGAACTCGGTTCATGAAGAGAAAAGCATATAAAAAAATTGCATAAGAAACCGAGTTCGCATATAGATAGACCTCTTATGACAGTGTTGTTTTTTAATCAGTAAAATATTTTGTAAAAAAAAAAAAAGTATTTCTAAAGTACTATTGGCAAATGTTAGAAAAACGCTTTAACGCAATGGTTTTACATTGGTTTTATTTTATAAACCGTTGTAAATTTTGTACGATAAGAACTTCTAAAGTACTTTTTACAAACGTTGGAAAAACGCTTTGAACCAATGTTTTTACAGTGTTTTTATTTCACAAATATTTGTAAGTTTTGTATAAAAAGTATTCCTAAAATACTTTGTCCGAACGTTCGAATAGCAATCCAAAATAATGTTTTTTAAATGCTTTTTTTTTCGTATTATTTGCAATTATCGCTTTGGAAACGCTTTTATTTTAGTACCATCAAAAACAAACGTTTTGAAAAGTCTTCGTTTTTTGTACCATCCCAAATTTCTACCTGGGTTCTGTAAACTTTCGTAAAACCAAAAAACTGAAATATATTATGTTATTTTTAATATAAGTATGAAATTCTAATATTTTTGAGTTTATTTTTTTTTTTTAAATTAAATACAAAATAATAAAACTCATTAAATAGTCTCTCATACATTATTTTTGTAAAAAACTGAAATATAACAGGGGTATGTAAACTTTTGTAAGATTGTGTAGATGTTATGAATTTGGGAAAAAATCGGATATCATTAAACCGTGGCGCCCCGCGAACAAATATTCCGATTTTTGAAAATTTTTCTTAAACTGCTTTAATAAAGCAGCTGTGTTTGTCTGTATCATTTTTACATAAAAACAACAACAAGCCCTTGTAATCCATTTTATGCAAGCTTGAGATATTTTGACCTTATGAGGCTTTTTATATTTTACAATTTTAACATTGTATATAAGTTTTTTTTTTAACTAAACATTTTTAGTACAAGCAATTTTTACCCATTTCGTCAACTAATTTGATCGCGTCGCAAGTTCTTTTCATCGTCGTAGGATGTTGAAATACAATTTATGTAAAAGGACGCCATTTGTTATAATTTTTGAGAGCACCCAGTAAATTCAAACAAGTGATCAAAATGATCAACTTTAATCTACCTATATGACCATACATGAACTTGCATCAACACGTATGACCATGTATAATCATTGACGACAACCAGTATTTCTTTTGTTTGAAACTTTAAATTTGAAGTATTTGTTCACAGTTGTATGGGGTAATTCACTGATTAGCTATATTTTGGAGTGTTTGAAAAGAGCGACGTTAAATCATATACTGTTTATTTTTTGGTTTTATCAAAAATAATTATACTTAAGGTATAAAAAATAATATATGTATGTAAAGAAAATAAAGTAAAGGATGTCTACTTAAAAATATCCTTTAGTTAGTCTCTTTACAAGAAGAAGAAAAAGAAAACATTTTTATTGAACAATTTTAAGAACACAGAGGATACACCAGACTGCCGCAGTTTCGTCAACCTCCTGGGACTCGTCAGTGCTTAATTTATGTATCAATTGAACAAAGTATTTTATATTGTTAATTTGCGCTATATGAAAAACTTTTTTACTTTTTTTTTGGTGTCGTACTGGTATTCGAACTCACTGCCTTAGCATCAAGCTATGTATCGTAATCACACTGCGATGACTGTGGCTAAGTGGAGTGTTGTCACACTACGTACACACAAGTATTGTTTCGATCAGAAGAGACAGAATTAACTAATACCAATGCACAATTAATTTCTCAACTAGAATGCTTCTTCTTCTTAATCCTATATCTCTTTCACAAGTAATTATCACGTTTTTTGATGCGCTTTATTCACATACCAAGTGTAGGTTATCCTCAGGATAAAAATAACAAAAACTTTTTGTTTATATTTTTTTCTTTCAAAAGAAAAAAAGACAAATAGAAAATAAAAAGAAAATAAAAAACATTTTAAAAAATTTTCTTTTTTCAATTTTCACATATGGCATTAAAATGGGACGCATCAAACGTTATCTAGAAGAATTCGTGAGAGAGGAAAATGTGTTGACTAATTTTTAAAAATGTAAATTAAATTTGTCAAAAGCATATTTCTTAAAAATTAATTGCTACTGTCTATCATACTTGGGCGACGTCAATTACATTTCAAAATCGTTCTCTTGTGAAATTTTTCTACATCATTAATAATTTCAGACCTACGCTCACACTTGTGGGCTTAAACGCTTCCTTGGGAAATTTTAAATTTTGTCAATACCAGACATGGGACATAATTCCAATATCTGTGTATTTAATTACAGGCCAATTATTTTTTTATGTTCAATTACATGTAATTGGGTGTAATTGAGTAATTGCCCCGTAATTAAATACCCAGATGTTGTTACTAATCCCCATGTTTGGTATTAAAGATTTTACAAATTTTCCAAGGAAGCGATTAAGCTCAAAAGTGTGAGTGTAGGTCAGATATTATTAATGATATAGAAAAATTTCATAAGTGAACGATTTTGAAATGTAATTGACGTCGCCCAAGTCTGCTGTCAATATGATTTTAAAATAACACTGTACTGAAATGCATTATAAAATTAGCCCTGCGATGTCTCAACTTAAAACGCAAAAGTTTTTAACACTGAACGTAAAAACCATACGTCAAACTGGCAACATTGTGGAATAAACAAAAATCTAAAAATAGAATATAAATTAAAATACTTTTTATTTGTTTTTTATTTAATCGTTTTTATTAGCAGCACTATGTGCTTTTTTATTCCTTAATACTAAAAATAAATGAAATCAGCAATATGTGCTTTTTAATTCCTTAAATGAAATCCGCACTATGTGCTTTATAAGTTCTTCAATCTAAAGACAAATGATAACTAACTTAATTTCTACATAATACATATTTATTAAGGCAAACAACAATTTGAATTTGCTGACTTTGTAGAACGTGCAGACTAAAAAATTGCAAAGCTACCTGACACCCGCTGCTTTGACCATAGGATTTTAGCATTTATGAAAATGCTACAAAATTTATTTGACAAAAAACTATTTTGCAACTAATCCAGAAATTTGAGTTGCTTGGGAACGAATACAGAAATATTGGTGTAAATTTAGTTATGTTGTCACGTTGAGGGCAACGTGTCTTAACTTATATAAAGTAAAAAAAAAAAATATGTAACCTTGCAAAAAATATGATTTATATATGACAGGATCTACGGCCCTATCAACCTTTCCAAATCTGTATGCAAAATTAAAAAAACGGACGAAAAATGAGAGAATTTATGAAATTTTTATTAAAATGGTATTGAAATACATCAAAGAAATTACATAAAAATCTTACTATCTCGAGTCGAGAAGCTGTTTTAATGAGTTTTTAATGCAAAATCGTTTAATTTATAAGTTTTTTGAAATTTCACTAAATGTTTGTCAAAAGAAGTCGTAACTAGTTTTTAAATCACAGATAATAGAGTTTTTGGAAGCTATTTAAAAGCGGCTTAGCTCATGGGATGTTACAAAAAAAAAAAAAAAAATTTTTAACTCTATTTTCAGCGGGGTGTATTTTGCTTTTTTTTAAAAGCCTCTAAACGATGCGCTTTATTCTGCATTTTTACTCTGCCACAATCGTGCCAGTTATTTTGGGTTCGGTTGCTCTTAAATATTACTTAGAAGCAAATTCATTAAACTAGATAGAAATATAGATAGTCAACATATTTTGAAATGGCGCTAGTTCATTTGTGCATGAAATTATTCACTTGTTTTGTTTTGTTGTTTTGTTTATAAAGTTGTTCTGTTGTTTTGTGTTTCCGGTAAACAATAGAAAATTTAATGAGCCATAAATATAAACAAATATTTTTTTTACTGGTTTTGTTATTTGACCCATTTGATGGACTGCATAAATTTTTGTAAGTTACTTCATCTGTAAAATGAAAAAGCCGATAAATGTTTTAATGCCAAAAAAAATCATATTGCATATTTTGCAGCAGCTGCTTTAGTCATTTAGTTTAAGTTGCTAATTTTCTTTGTAACAACATCCTTTTTTTCTAGCCTGATTAATGAGTTATATTTTTCACAGTGATTTAAATTTTATGCGATTGTTACTGTTAGGAATACTTAGACATTGTAATGAAACTTTATCCCTTTCTACGATTGTTTCATTTTTTACGATAGTTTGCATTTCGTCACCTAAAATCAAAAAGGCAGTAACTACACTTTTTAGTGTTTAACAGAGGATTTAACATTATAAATAAGAAACAAAAACGGATTTGTTTCTGCAAAAAAATGTATTAAAAAATATTAGTTACGAGAGTAGCAATGTTAGTTACGGTCTTTTATACTCGATTTTTTTGTAACCAAAAAGTCGCAACTCTTATTAAAAAATGTACGAAACAAAAAATAAATTTGTGTGTTGATTTTTAACAGTTAATTGAGGAGCCGCATACCAAAACGTATTTTTTTACATTTTTTGAGAAATTGGTTTTTTGTTATTTTTGTATTAGTTGGGTTAAAATCTACTGGAAAAAATCTTATTAGCGTATTTTTTTTTTTCAACAAGAAAATGGACTTTAAAAAAATTGGTGCATAACAAAATGTACTTTTTTACTTTTTTTTATATCAAAATCGTACTTTTTTTAGTCATTGTCACTTATTTCTGTAACAAGTTATTATAATTATAAGCGAGAGTTAGTATGTAAAGCATATTTTATGAAAGTTCTTTCAATTACTAAAAGAAGATTAGATTTTCTTCTTAAACTCTTTTTAATGGTGGAATACCAACAGAGCAAAATATATTGGCAAAAAGGAAAGTGTTAAACAATTTATTAATTCCTTTCCTGCTACTTAGAGTCATTATAATCGATCTAAATCTAAAAGAATATATTTAAATAGCGAACTTAACATTGCCAAAATGTTTTCGTTATATGACAAATCCGTGGATAATAGTTTAAAAGTCAGTCAAACTTTATTTCGACAAATTTTTTGAAATAATTTCAATATCGGATTTTCATCAACGGCATCAGACGTCTGCACTGTGTGTCATTTCTCAAAAACTAAAATTAAAAATGAGCTGTATCCTCTGAAGAAAATTAAACTTATCACAGATTTAAGGATGCATAAGGTGGATCCTCTGAAGAAAATCTAACTTATGACAGATTTAAGGATGCATAAGCTAGCTCTAAGCGAAAAAAACGAAAAAAATGAAAGAAAAACCAGAAAACACACTGACATTAGTTTTTGATATGCAAAAAGTTCAAGTATTGCCGAAATGTCCTATTCAAGAAGCTTATTACTCACGTCAACTAGGTTTCTACAATTTCTGTATTGTAGGCGTTGATAGTAAGAATCCCTCAGGTCGAGGATCTACGGAAATCGGATCTGCCTTAATTCATTATTTAAATACTGTCTTCTTAAAAGAAATTCAATTTATACGATTTTTTTGTGATGGATGTGGCGGACAAAATAAAAATTCCCATATAGTTCGAACTGTTTTCTTTTGGCTCCAAACGTAATCACCCTCACATTTACAAGACATAACAATAACATTCCCAGTAAGAGGACATAGTTTTTTACCAGCTGATAGAGTGTTAAAAAAGATCTGAAAATACATGCTGTTATAAACGACCAGACTTGGGCGACGTCAATTACATTTCAAAATCGTTTTCTTGTGAAAATTTCCTATATCATTAATAATTTCAGACCTACGCTCACACTTGTGGGCTTAAGCGCTTCCTTGGGAAATTTTAAATTTTGTCAATACTAGACATGGGACATAATTCCAATATCTGTGTATTTAATTACAGGGCAATTACTTTTTTATGTTCAATTACATGTAATTGGGTGTAATTGAGTAATTCCCTGTAATTAAATACCCAGATGTTGTTACTAATCCCCATGTTTGGTATTAAAGATTTTACAAATTTTCCAAGGAAGCGATTAAGCTCACAAGTGTGAATGTAGGTCTGATATTATTAATGATATAGAAAAATTTCATAAGTGAACGATTTTGAAATGTAATTGAAGTCGCCCAAGTTTGATAACGACACTAGAAGAATATTCTAAAATTTATTCCAATCATGGTCAAGTTTTGATGTTGGGAAAAGACTGGAGTATCCTCAATATAAAACAACTTGAATTAATTTATAAAAAAATTGAAAATATTCAAAATATAAAACGGATAAAATTTTATAAAAATGTTTTAAAAAATGGCAGTAAAAAGTGTTTAATTAAAACTTTCAAGTTTTTTAAATTCGAATTAAATGAGGAACGAAATACCAATATAGATCTTCTAAAACTTAATCCTCAATTTCCCACAAATTTTAATTGAGGTAAAAAGTACGCTTTGGTATGCAGCTCGTCAATTATTATAATTTAATAAATGGTTAATTTTCTTCTTCTGTATAATTAAATCTTATAAAAAAACTTGTTGTGAATTAAAAACAAATTGCGTAGAATTTTTTATTCTAAATTTGCTGCTTAAAAGAATGTTAAAAAATTGAAATTTGAATACACTCTAGATCGATTTATCGTGGGCGATTTTCAAAAGACACTGATTTTATATCCTTAAGAAAAACTATCAAAAGTATAATTATCTATACTTTGAGATGCATTTCGTTTAAAAAACTGTATTGACTCTTTTTGCATGCCATTAATGCTTTTATTTAATTTATCACTTTCCAATGGATACTTTCCCTCGCATTGGAAACAATCATTTATTATCCCACTGTTTAAATCCGGCAATAAATCAAACATATCCAATTACAGAGGTATTGCTAAACTTAGTGTTATTCCCAAACTATTCGAGAAGATTGTTACTGATTTTGTGTCTCATCAAGTAACTTCTATACTGTATTCTTCTCAACATGGCTTTCGTAAAGGTCGTTCAGTAATTACAAATTTGTTAGAACTATCATCATCAATAAATAATGCATTTGTAAATGGAATGCAAACTGATACCATATATACTGATTTCAGTAAAGCATTTGATAAGGTAAATCATGACATACTCCTCTTCAAATTAAATAAAATGGAATTTTCTCCGTATTTTCTAAACTGGATTGAAACGTATTTAAAAAACAGATCTCAGTGCACTCTTTTTAAAAATCTAAAATCTAAATTTTTTCCTGTTCTGTCTGGTGTTCCTCAAGGTAGTCATCTTGGGCCTGTGCTATTCCTGCTATTTATTAATGATCTTCCTAAATGCATCAATCACTCCAAAATTTTAATGTATGCAGATGACGTAAAATTGTTTATTAGCTATAATAAACACTACACAAGTTCTCAAATTCAAATTCATCATAGCCAGTATCTCCAAATGGACTTGGACAATTTCTTTCACTGGTGCAATTTAAACAACATGGAGCTGAATTAAAAAAAATGCAAACATATGATTTTTAGTAGAACTGTTCCGATTATAAGAAAATATAGTATTAACGGATATGAACTAGAACAAGTATACACATTCCTTGATCTTGGAGTATTACTAGATAAATCGTTAAATTTCAATGCACATATAAGTCAAACACTTAACAAGGCAAAAGGCGTTCTTGGTTTTGTAAAAAGATGTGGTAAGGAATTTGAAGATCCATATGTCGCTAAGCAACTATACTCATCCTTAGTTAGGCCGATTCTTGAATATGCGTCTGTAGTTTGGGATCCCTACTATGAATCGCACATTACAGAAATTGAGTCTGTGCAAAAACAATTTTTACTTTTTGTCTTCGGAAATACGCTTGGACTAGAGATAATTTGCCGTCGTATGAAAAACGCCTTGCACTTATAAAACTACCAACTCTAAAAAGTAGGAGATTGGTATTAAACATATCCTTTCTACACAATCTGTTAAATGGTGCTGTGAATTCTGACTTCTTCTTTCAAAAGTAAAGTTCAACGTTCCAATTAGACCTACAAGGCATTATCTTCCAATAAAACTGAGTTTTTGTCAATCAAATTATGAATATTTTGAACCTTTTCGCAGAATTTGTAACGAATTTAATATCATGTTTTCTTTATAGACTTATCTATAAATGTCAATATTATTAAAAGAAATCTTATTCTTATCTTAAATCAATTAAATTCTCTTTAAAATTTTTTTATTATATTTTTTTATTACACTTTTTTTTGTAAATAATTTTATGTACATTTGTTATATATACTAGTCTGTAAGGATATTTCCATAGACTTAATAAATAAATAAATAAAAAAAAAATAAGAGTACCACAAGTTTTAAATTTTTTATGGCAAAATTATGAAAAAAAAAATCGAAATAAAAGAAATGACTTTTAAAAATCGTTCAGTAGGAGCCAATTTGGAATTTAGTCAGTTATTTTTGCAATTTAAATTTTTTTCTGCAATAAAAACTCTTTTAAACTACTTTTAAAAGTTAATAGAACTGAGTTATTTTTTAAGCGATTATATATTCCTAAATAATAACGATATATTTTGTTTAAAAATTTTTACACAGCTTTTTATGTATTTGGAAAGCTTTATTATTTCCCTTTCCAAAAAAAATTGTTAAATGCTTAAAGTCACACAATAATAGAGTTTTGACACTTTATATCGTGAAAAAAAGTGCATAAACTACGCCAATTTTTATCAATTTCAACCCATTTCACAATGACGTTGCCTTAAAGCAACACCTTATGTCTTAGCTACCCAGAACAGTGGGGGAATTGGAGTTTCTGAACATATTTCCCGACTGTTTTAAACAATTTGAAAAAAAAAAATAATTTTTCAAAATAACTGACTAAATTTTAGACCTACTAAACTACGACTATTTTCGCTACAAAAAATTTTAAAATTGTGTGATTTGAACGAAATTTATCTTAATGTTTAGACATTTTTTATGTTATATTTTGTATAAATAATTTTAGTTGAAAATAGAGCCTTTCTAAAATTCTTTCCAACATCTTTAAAAATATACCAATCGCGTCGGTCTTTAATTGAGAAGAATGTGGATACTTCACTTCATCGACATGCTCATATTACAATATTCAATAAATACAATTAAAATGTTGTTAAAACACCATAATTTTGTTTAAAAGTTTGTTAATTCTTTTAATAAAAAACATGAGTAAAGTACCCAGTCAGAAAAAGACGAACGACAAAGCGTTGATCAAGTTCTTTTAACGGTGATATCAGCGTTGGCAGAGAGTTTGATTTCTGAAGATTTAAGTGCTTTGCCAACCCCAACCCCGAGCAGGGCTTGGAAGTTCCTTTTTACAACGTTGGTAAAGCACTAGGTAAACGAAATTTACCAGCACTGTCAAAACGTTTGTTGGAAGTTACTTGTGAACGCTAGAAAATATAAAAAAAGATTTTTCACAAACATAAAAAGGCACAATTTTACATTTTTTTGTTTAACAAAGTGTCGTTTTTAGTCGACTTAGTTATTTGTACCTATGTACGTATTTTGAAAATTAACCCATTTATAACTATTTAAAAATTTTGGGGAAAATTTGATAAATTTAATTAATTTAGTTTTAGAAAATAAAATGTACTCGGTTAAACAAAAAACATTATAAACTAGGGCAACCAGAAATACGCTATATCATGTTTTTTCCTGTGCGTTGTATTGCCAAATGGATAAGATATTTATCAATTTCAGAACAATTAATGAATTATGGTGTCGATCTGTTAGAGCATATTTTTGCATATTATTCTCTTAATATCATATTTTTGCATAGTTTAATCTAAACGCATAATTTTTGATAAAAAGTCGTAGTCTTGAGCATATTTTTACTACTTTTTAGAACGAAAACAAAAGATTATTTTTTAGAGCATATTTTTATTTCTTTTTTTAATTTTACGTTATCGAACAATTTTATTTTTCGTTAAACATTTTTCAACATATTTTTTTTTTTTAATATTTTATGGGGTTTGCAAAAAAATTTCGCAAATTCAATTTTTTGCAATTTTACATATTCCTGTGACCGTACGGGTTTAGGAATTATTAATTTTATATCTCCTTCTTTCTTAGCATCTGAAAAAAATGCAATAAATTTTACACAACTGAACAGAAAAATAAATTTTAAACACATGTTTTTAAAGCAAAATGCATAGATGGTAATCGATTCGATGTAGGTATCGGTAAGGTAACGTTATTTTCTTTTATTGCGTTGACGGGTTTTATTGGTAACGATATTTCAGTTATTTCGGTAACGATTTTTGTAGCGTTAACGGTATATTGCTAATTTCTGTAACAGTATTTTAGAGGTAACGGCATTTTGTAGTTATTCCGGTAACGTTATTTTAGGGATAACGGTTTTTTAATTATTTCGGTAACAGTATTTTAACGGTAATTTATTTTCATTATTCAGGTAATGTCAATGCACAGCCTTATTTTTGGCTCCATTATGCCCGAGTTCCATGACTGGCTAGTTTATGACCAAACTTTATGAAATATATTTACTTAGACTGATTTTTTTATTCAGATCTTACCAGATTATTTCGGTAAAGGTATTTTTAGGATTACACTATTTCAGTTATTTCGGTAACATTTTAGCTATAACAGCATTTTAGTTATTTCGGTAACGATATTTTAAGCATATTTATATTTTAGTTATATCGGTAACGGTATTTTACTGATAACGATATTTCAATTATTTTAAGGATAATGACACCCAGTTGAAAGGGTTTTAAATCGATAACGGGTTTTTACCGGTATTGCCTGCCAGCCCTATAGTTTTAAGAGCATATTTTTCGTTTTTTTTTTGCATTTTTATGGGCATAAAACCGATTTTTTAGAGCATATTTCTGGTTTCCCTGATCATTAAATAACAGGAAAAACCCTGCACTACACTTTTTGGTATATGAAGATATTGAAATTACAGTTTACGGCCTTTGATTTTCATGAATAAAGTTGGTATTATGGACGCAAACGTGCAAAATTTTTTGGGTAGATTTATTTTGGTTAAATATATCATAATCAATCAAAAAGAAAATTTAAATTTTTTGTTAGGTACAGCCTTTTGGATTTTAGGTGACGATTTATAGTTTATATATCTATTTATAGGGGAATGTTGTGTACCATGAAAATATTAATATATATATTAGAGTGTTTTTTTTTTTTTTTTGGTTTTTCTGTTTGATTTTGGGATAATATAACTTTTTAGAAGGTTTTTGCGTCAATAAAAATAATGGCGCTTTTATTTTCTCGGCGAATTTTGTAGAACAAAAACCGCTAAATATATTTAAAATCTGACTTCACGAATCGATTCTACATGAAAAATTAGGCTTATAAGCAGTCTAATTTTTCATGTAGAATCGATTTGTGAAGTCAGATTTTAAATATATTTAGCGGTTTTTGTTCTACAAAAGAAGGTACCCAAATTAGCGATTTTAGCCGCCGAGCGGGAATTGAAGGAGTTGGAATTTTTCAAATATAAAAACGCCATTATTTTTTATTGACCAAAAACCTTCTAAAAGTAATGATATCCCAAAACATTAAGATCAAAAAACACTCTAATTTATATAAATAGCTATATCTCTGCAGAAAATATATCTAAAAGCCCAGTTTAAAGTAAGATAATGCACACTTTGGCGTGTACTTTGAAAGCAGTTAGAATTTACCTTGAAATGATAATTTTTATAGTGAAAATATGATATTTTTAGACAACTCCAATCAGTTTTTATTCAATTTAACTATACTATAGTTGAGAATAAATACACAAAAGGTCAGTTATAAACAAATAAGAGTGATATAATAGCTCGGGGTTCGAGTCTTTTACACCCTTCACCATTTTTGCCCTCTTTTGTTACATTTACGTTTAAGATTACTTTGAGTCATACACTCAAAAAAATAAGTTAGTAGAAAAGTTAGTAAAACGTCTTGTAAATCAGGTATACTATTTTTTAGCAAATATTTTTGCTAAAATCGTGTTTCAGCTAAAATTTTTGTTATACTTATTCAGCACTTAACTGTTTTATACTAATGCTTTACTAATATCTAATGTTTTACTAATTAATTTTGCTAAAAAAAATTGTGCTGATAAGCAGATGTCGCGGCATGTCAAGATGTAGTAGAGAAGAGGAAAATGATATTAAAAAGTAAAACTCTAACAAGACAAGTAAAAAAATCAACCATGAAAAAACATATACAGACATGTAGACAGAGTAAAGAGAAAGACAAAAACACACATCTTAGGTATATTTGTATGGTTTTCTTTTTCTTATTGCAAAAAAAGGGCTGTTTTTTTCGTTTCGTTTGTTTTGTTTATTTTTTCGTTTCGTTTCTAGAATTATCTTCGGCAGTTTCGTCATAGCATCATTAAGACAACCATTAATGTAAGTAGTTGAAAGAAAATTTTTGTTATGTTATATATATTTATTTCTATATATTTTCAGATATTAAATTAATTCATGTCGTCAATGTTGGAAAATTAAAATTGTTATATTTCGTTATTATAGTAAATTATTTTTAAAAGAATCACAAAAATATGTTTTATAATTTTCAGCAAATAAATTAACTAAATTACAATTTTTCTACAAATTTTTTGCGTTTTCTTCAGTCTACTAAAATTCAGCAAAAAATTTATTAATTTTTACCAACGCTTTTTTATTTCTAATCTACTAAGTGTTAGCAAAACTTTTGCTGAATCTACAAATTTTGTTGCTAAAAATCAGCTCGCTGATTTTCAGCAAAAGATTTTGCTGACATTAGCAACTTTTTTGCTAGCATCCTCCTGACTAAAATTTTGCTGACTCAGCAAAATTTTTTGCTGACTTTACAAACTTTTTTTTATGAGTGTACCTTCATTCAATGACACAAATATAGAAAGGACATGTTAACAACCTACGCTCTCGAAAAATCATTTAAACTCTACGTTTCATTAGACTAAAGTTAATATATCGGGACAGAACGGCTATTCTGCAATATCACGTTCAGTTAAAATGCACTAAATAAATAGGAATTTTAGTCCTATTTATAGTTCTACAGTTAGGTCCTAAAAAAAGGATTATTTTTAAATTCCAATATGTAAAAAACATTATTTTTGAAATATTAAATATCCTATAAAAAAATATAATTTTCCGAGTTTTTTTAGAATTACACATGAAATTTCCTAATGATTACCGCTTATTTAATAAAAATTTATCAATTATTACAATGAACCGGCTTTGAAAAGAACATATAACCAAAAAAAAAAAATTGTCTTTATATACACTCGAAAATCGTTTCAAAGTACACTTATGATATTGTTTTGAAAAAATCGAAACTGGTACTCTAACACTCACAAAATTTAACAGTAACTGATTGTAGTTTATTTAAAAAGTAATCAGTTAACTTTGTTTTTAAGGAATATATATTTAAACCACAAAGATATTTTTTACTTAATTATTTTCGTTTTACAAAAAATGCTTTATTTGAACCAAAGAGTTAATGATAGTAAAATAATAAAGAAAACAGAAGTTTTTAATAATTTGTTGATAGGTAAAATAAAAAAAATCGTTTATTTTTACGGATTTGGAAGTTTTTTAACAAATTTAATATTATTTTTGATAGTAAAAACAAAAGAAAACCTTTTTTTTTACGTATTTTGAGTTAATTTCCTAGCAGTTCAAAAAAAAAAACGAAAAATTCATTTGATTTATATGAAATGTGAGTAGACCGGTTTATAACTATATGTTTAGAGGTTTTAAAGTACATATTCTTATTTTTAACGACAGAATATTGTGAGTGTACTCACTCAATTAGTGCACCAATTTTGAATTCCAGGTTGTGATAAGGATTAATTATTAAGTTTTTTGAGTTTCGAAGAATCTTGCACCTTTTTTAATTTAATTTTACCGAAAATTTGCTTTGAGCGTTTCAAGGTTCACCAACCCATGTTTCGTTGGTAAACATAGGCGCAAGGGTAAATAAAACAGTAGATGGAAGGTAATTTTTTCAAAATGTCAAAATATACCGAAGAAGTGGAACTTTTAAAGGTACACCACTTTTCCCCTATTATTAGCATTTAGTCATCAGTACTAAAAATATCATTCAACATTGCCACTAGCAACATCATCATTATAAACATCACGCTCAACGTTTTATAGTTTATACCCGTCTAATGTCGACATTATTACTTGGGTATTTAATTAGAAAAAATCTAGTAAATATTTAGAACGATGATAGTTGAGGACAAAGGAGGAAAAAAAACTCTTATTGACATTTATTTTTTTTTTTTTTTTGTTGTTTTAATTTCCCTTTTGATAAATGTTCAAAGAACTTTGTTAAAATGAATTAGAGGCGAAAATTGTATTTACTTTTAAAAATGTACAAAAAGAAATTTTCTGCTACAAATAATAGAACAACACAAAAAAATAATGAAAATTAGTTTAAACTAAAACTATTTTTTAGATTTTATTTCTAAGCGCTTTAGTTTGGTCAATAAAATTATCAGATGAAAATAAAACTCAAATAATTATAGACTTTATACTTGACGTTTTCGGTATTTTAAATGCCACCAGAAAATAGACGAAGTCCTTTAACAATCTTTTATTATATTTTAATGACAAATATACTAATGGACATGCTAAATTTTATTAAACGACCACAATTGCAAAGTGAGATGTAATCTCATTAAATTTTAATACTTACAAAAATCTAAAATATTTCTCAACAAAATTTTATAAAAGTGTCGGTTTTGATAGTTATGATATACAGTGAGGAACAAACAATATTATTACCGTTTTCTATTATGTTCATTATTATAGAAAGCTGTTATTATATGTAATTGATAATAATTGTAATTTATTACATTTTTAATTTTAATTTATTTGTAATGTAATTATTAGATTTTTGTTATTATTACTTTTTAAAATAAATTCTTTTTTCAATAACAAGTAATTGTAATTCACATTTTCCAATTACAACTATATGTAATCCCTTATTGATATTTTTTCAGTTACAATTACATTTTTGTGTAATTGAAATTTTGCTTAAGCTTAATTACAGTTACATGTATTAGAGCCGCATATTCACTCGCCCGAATTGTTTTCATAAAATTACCCAGCCAGAAAAATAACGAACCGGCACAAGCATTGGCCCAGTGCTTTCAACGGGGGTATGAGCGTTGGCAAGAGCTTTGGATTTTCTAAAGATTTAAGTGCTTTGCCAACCCCAAAATGATAACACAGGGCAGGGCTTGGCCGTTTCCTTTTTAAAAACGTTGGCAAAGCACTGGCAATGAGCGCTTTTGACAGTACAGAGACCATAATTTTAATACCTAGGGCAAAGCTTGGTAGAACAACCATAAAGTGCTTTTTAATGATAAAATAAGTGCTTTGACAACCCCAAAATGATAACACCGGGCAGGGCTTGGCTGTTTCTCTTTTTTAAGACGATGGTAAAGCACTGGCAATGAGTGCTTCGTCAGTACCAAAATCATAATTTTAAAACGTTGGCAAAGCATTGGTAAAACAACTACTAAAGTATGTACTACTAGGAGGATAGTTTTAGTGACTTTAATAGTACAGAAGAAATCTATATCTGATGACTAAATTCCGGATGGAAATGTTCACAATACAAAGTTTATGATATTCATTTAAAACGCAATATTATTAATAAATTTAGCGATTTGTATAATTATCCAGCATCATCAAAATAAATTGCTAACTAAGTTAGAAACAAGTACATGCATTAAATTTTGATTTTTTTTAAACGGTTGTAAATTAAGTAAATCGAGCACTGGAAAAACACTTTTGGCCAGCGTTGGGAAAGCGTTTATGAACAAGGGCTGTGCCACTGTTTTTATTATGTTTACGGTTGTAAATTATGTAAATAAGAACTGACAATGCACTTTTTGCCAATGTTGGAAAAGCGTTCTAAAACAGTGCTGTGCCAGGGATTTTTTATTTGTACGGTTGTAAGTTTTGTAAATCAAGTACTGACAAAGCACATTTTACAAGCTTTGGCAGATCGTTATAAGCCAGGGCTGTGCCAGTGCTTTTATTATTTTTACTGTTGCAAATTTTGTTAATTACGTACTGGCGAAGCAAGTTTTTACTAACGTTGGTAGAGCGTTGTAAATAAGAGCTTTGCCAGCATTTTATTTGTTGGACCATTGGCAACAGTGCTCTGCCAGTGCTTGATTTTTCAGACCATTGGCAATTTCTGGCTGGGTACTTATGAATTACATCGAACACTGTCTCCAATATAATTCTGTTTTATTAAGGTTTTTATATATAAAAACAAACAATTAGTGCATAATATAAAAATTATTAATGTTGAAAATACAAAAACAATAAAGAAATTAAAAACATAAATTACCATGCTAAATATTTATCTGTCTAAACTTATTTTCTTCTCAAATAGCTTTCATACTGAGATTCCATAAATATATTCAATTAATCTTCATGGATTTCTGCGAATATCTTCGAGCTCTGAATTTCCAAATGATTTTTAATTTCATTGTTTGAACTGAAAAGGAAACCAACATTTTTGTTAAAATATTGGAATTATATATATTTTTACACTTGTACCAACCAGGATAATATCCTACTCCAATTTCTTTATTTTTTCTGCTTATTGCCGTGTTGATTAACATTATTGCATTTATTTCTGTTTTATATAAAAAAAAAATATACATATTTTAATTGACATTTTATAAGAAGTAACTATTGAAAATCTGCTCATAACATCTATTGGTAGTTCTAAGAACTAATTTGTAATTAGTGCACTGGTTGGTTCTACCGATCATTACCACAATTATTTTTTTAATTAAGTATTGGTTAGATTTACCAATCTATATATATAAAACTCATTTTCTGTTTGTTTTTTTTCTCTATACAAATTCGCAATTCTCAACGGCTTTTCCTCAAATTTGGCACGAATAATCTTTGGACCTCAACTTAGATCGTAGTAAAGTTTTCAATCGACCATGCCCACTTCTACGCCTACTCTTGACAAAAAATGTAAAATAAAAATTTTTTTCACCTTTTTCAACTTTTTTCTTTTTTCGAATACAAACTTCTAAGAAAGTTTAACGGATTTACCATAGCCCACTTCAGTATCGACTTTTGATGAAAAACGTCAAAACCAAAAATTCCACTATTTTTTAATAAAGCTTATTTTTTTAATTTGAAAGTATTAAATCCAATCTAAAACATTTTAGGAAAAACCATTTCGTTTTTAAGAATTTTTTCCCCCCGTATAATATACCCTAATGATTTTTTTTGCAATAAGAAGTCCATAAAAAAAAAACAAAAAAAAATTTCTTTAATGATAAACTTTTTGGAAACCATGCACATCTTCTATATATATAAAATTAATTTTCTGTTTGTTTGTTTGTTCGCCATACAAGCTTTTATTTCCCAACGGATTATTCTGAAATTTTGTATAATTGATCCTATTACTACCGGGAAGTTTGCTGTTATGCTGTTTAACCGACCTCGCCCAGTTTTATGCCCACTTTTAAAAAAATATGAATTTGTTATTTAATAGTAACATTTTCATTTTTAAAGGGATTTCGCTCGCGAACTTTGTGCACATGTTTCCTTATACCTCAATGGATAGCGCCAAAACTTTATATACAAAATCCCTTTACCACGGGCCAGGTTTACATACATTTTCTAATTGATCACTCCCATTTTTTCCAAAAACATGTGAAATTTTGTACAGCCCACATTCGTTGTTTGCCTAAACCAATTTTTATTTTCTTACGGATTTTGTTCAAATTTGGCACGCCTATGGCGAGGGTCACCAAATACTAATCTCCTACCGCTACCATTTAAAGGCCAGCTGTGGATTTCCGATATCAAATGGTATATTTCAAAGTGTGACAATTTATAAAATTTATAGAATCCAGTTTGGATGTTCCATAAACGAATGTTTATTTTTACCAGATTCCGCACAAATTTTAAAAAGATGGCCCTCCAAAAGATCGCTTTATATTTTTTTATGTAATTGAAATCATATTAGATTAACTATATATACAGCCATTCAGTTATTTTTTACTTATGATACAAATTTTGCACAAGTTTGAAAAAAAAATTCTCATATATCATTAGAAAATTATAAACATTCATGTACTTTAGTAGAACTTTAAAATTGTGGCTTTAAGAATTTTCCCAGTTACATAAAAACAGCGCAACACTGCAATACGTGAAGTGGCGTCGGCAGCGGTCGCAGGAGGCTCCTGGGGCTGTCATAATAATAAAGATAACGAATTGGAGAAAATCGGTATATATTTTAAGTCTTTGTTTTCAATATGTGTTATTTGTACCCGGCAAGACCGGGTACAAACAGCTAGTTATTGTAATATTGCAGCATACATATTATTTGTACTACAAAATTTTTGATTGTATCGATATTTTACTGTTTCGAATTAATAAATTCTATAATCAGTGTAAAATTTATTATTTCTGTGTGTGTGAATTAACATGTGGGTACATCAGCAATATTGTATGGAATGTTGTTCCACGTCACGTATGAGTTATATTAATGTAGATAATACTCATACGCTACATACAAATAAATAAATCATATCAACATCTATTAAATAAAATTTACTGGAAAATATTGAATATTATTTAATATATTTTTTATAAAATTTTTTCTATTTTAATTATAACAGGTAAACAAATTCATTTGGTCAATTTAATGTAAGCAGTTGACATTGTCATATTAGCGGTCAATATCAATGTTTTACCAAATTGGAATAAAATAGGCTAGAGGCCTATTGCGATGCTTTGAATATGGAGGTAAACTTAAGCAAATCTGCTATAATGGTCTTTAGAAGAGGTGGTAATTGTCCAGTAGAGAAAATAGTAGGTCATAAAAAATATTCAATTATTCAATTAAAATTAATTTGAAATACTATTAGAATTGTAAAAAATATTGTGAAATTTTTACATTTAGTTTTAAAATTTATTTTACCATATGTAGGAGAGTTGTCCAGTAGTTTCAATATCCTTTTTATAAAAAGTAATTGATGCATATCAACTTCCGTGTTGTGATGCACTCCACGCCGCAATAAACAGCTTAAATTTATGCTGCGAAATGGAATAGTATTAATCACATTTCAAAATATATATTACACCACCAAAATACAAGGTGGCGCAAAAGTAATCCTCCTATCAGAAAATGCTATAAATTTTGCGATTAGCCCCTAATGTCAGTTCTGTTTTGACATTTGTGTAGTAAACACATGCGAAATACACGTTAATAAACAATGTTACGCTACACTGCTCCAGAACGCGGAATATTGGTGACTATTTATTTGACCAATAATCGGTCGGTGACTTTGGCACAACGTGAATTTCGTCGCAGATTTCCTGGGCGTCCAACGCCTACTGGTGAAACACTGCGACGTTTAGCCGCTCGCCTCGAAGAGACTGGCACAACACGAGATGCTGCCAGGCGTGGCAGACCCCGGAGTAGCCGTTCTGCAGAGAATATTGCTGCTGTAGCCGAGGATGTCATGGAAGCGCCGTCGACATCGACCAGACGACGTGCCACGCAAATGGGTATCAGTCGACAGTCTTCACAGCGAAATTTGGTACAGGATTTGAAGATGTTTCCGAACAAAGTCCAGACGGTGCATCAGACTGTTAGCTGCTGACCGCCAATCGCGTGTAACATACGCTCAAGCCATCCTTAATCACCACCAAGAGGAAGATGATTTTTCATCAAAAATAATCATGAGTGATGAGTCCCATTTCCATCTTAGGGGGTACGTAAATAAGCAAAATTTACGCTTCTGGGGGCACTGAAAATCCGCGTGTAACCCACGAAGAGCCATTACACCCGCTCAAAGTCACTGTATGGGTGTGCTGTTTTCGCTGGAGGAGTCATCGGACCTTTTTTCTTCGAAGAACGTCGCGGGCCAAACGGTTACTGTGAATGGTGAGCGCTACAGAGCAATGATCAACGAGTTCTTTTTGCCCGCAACTTGATAAATTGGGATTGGAAACATGTGGTTCCAACAGGACGGTTTGCAACGGCACACACTGCACGTGCCACAACTGATATGCTGAAGGATGCATTTCCCGGGCGCCTAATCTCCCGTTTTGGCGATTTGCACTGGCCATCAAGGATCGCCTGATTGACCGCTTCCAGACTTCTTTTTGTGGGGCTTTTTGAAAGTCGCGGGCTTATGTCAACAAGCCTCAGACTCTTGCAGCTCTTAAAGACAATATCCGTCAGGAATGTGAGGACCCTATCGCCGGAAGTTTTGGCCAAAGTGATGGAAAATGCCATAAAAAGGGCCCAAATGACAATCAACTGTGGCGGCGGCCATTTACATGACATCATATTCTCGACTTGAGGTAAAAAAAAATTAAAATACTAAATAAAAATAATCCACAAGAAGAATCAAAGTTTTTAATTTTTTTTTTAAATTACAGCCAAAAAACATCGGACGGTTATTTTTTGCGCCACCTTGTATATAAAAATACATTCACCGAAGTAAAATAATGAATACAGAGCTATGAAACAAAAAGCTTCAATAGATTCGCCAACTCTAAATCCGGTGGAGCAACAACTGTTCAAAGACTATATCACCACATTTCATCCTCTCCCATATCTCCTTTCTAAAGAAAGCAACACATTAGTTAATAGAAAAGAATTTCCTGAGTGTTTGCTTCTCTTAAAAAAAAAAAAAAAAAAAAGTGGGTTTGGAAAAAACTGCTGCTCTACTCTGCTAGGAATGAAAAAAAATCATTTTTTTGCACTTTATCAATTAAGTCCGTCGTGAAGATACACTGTAGATATATAAATATG